>VDFB02270651.1:638194406-638220829 GCA_007258455.2 Sequoia sempervirens | reverse complement strand
GGCTCTTGCCCCCTTTTTAACATCTTTTTGCAGCTTCTTTTGACTGATTACAGGAAAAAACAGCGGAATAGCGCAGACAACACGTTTTGGAAGAACACCTCTAGTTTAGCGCATTTAAAGTCTGTTGCAGCACCCGTGATTACTGTTACAGTGCCTATGATTACTATTGCAACGCCCATGACTACTATTGCAGCGCCCGTAACGACTATTGCAGCGCCCATAATTAGTTTTGCAGCGCCCGTAACGACTATTGCAGCGCCCATAATTAGTTTTGCAGCGCCCGTAACGACTATTGCAGCGCCCATAATTTGTTTTACAGCGCCTATGATGTATTTTGCAGGGCAAATTGTGAAAAGAATGTATTCTGTAATCTGTAACCGTAGATTAGTTTAACTAATTCCGACGCAGCCGCAGACAGTTAATTTTTTTTTTTTAAAGCATAAAATTAACCAATCCTAGGGTAGTCATCTAAAGCATAAAATTAAACAATCCTAGGGTAGTCATCTAGAGCATAAAATAGAGCAATCCTAGGATAGACACTTCATTTCTCAATTTAGGCTTAAAATGAATTTTCTGTTTATGTGAAGCAACATCTTCACTTAGTTTAGAAAAATTTCATTTGGTGCTTAACAATTGAACCTTTGTTTGCTTTGTTCTCGGTGATAGGCCTATGCTCTCCCCTTAACTGGGTGATCAAAATGCCAAACTCACTTATTTCTTTCTATTCATTTTTAAGCTTTGTTAAAACCTTGTAGAGAGCCTGCTCTTGTGGGAAAAAGTACTCACCCAAGAGGAGCGACTCAAATGGGTTCAAGCCAAAGCCAGGCTATTCCACCCCACTCTAAAATTTAAAGCAAAATTGGGGAAACCCTCTTTTGATGGTAGTGTGCATTGATAACCATCCCCAAAGCCTTTGTTCTAAAGGTAGGGAGGTCTCTTGAGGGAGTCTATCATTTGCCGCACCGAACGGAAACCTTTACTATGAACCTAGTGTAGTAACTAACCAAGTCAGTTTCTGAACATTGTTTCAATCACAATGCAGGGGAGGGAAGAATCTACCCCCAAGATACTCACCATATAACTGCTAAGGATTGTTTGCTCAGGGGATCCGGTATCCACTTCCGTCACTCTAAGTACGCACCTGGAAAAGACAAAAACACGGGCGCCCTTTCGGGGGTGACATGGCTGTGTGAGTCGACGCAGTTTTAAGATGTGGGCTATTGATTGCTATGATGACCTACTTGAGAACTAAGAGCGAGTCTGTTTGAAGTGCTTGTCATGTGTAAAACCCGTTAAAACATTTTTTGAAAAACATTTTGGTTACACACTTGATGTTTAGCATAGGACTTAAAACAACTATTTTAAATTTGTTTGATGTGTTTTCACTACATTAATTTAGATAAAGATCATCCAAAACACTCATTATCATATTGATCAATCTCATGTTACGAGATTGGAAATCCATAAAATTTGTAAAGAAATCCATTTCCAAAAGGATTAAGAAGCCAAAGAAAACCCTCAACCACAAGAAATTATTGAAGAAACAACGATTCTTATATCAAAGTTGAAAAGTTTTACTTAAATATAGAACTTTTCTTCATAGGTATCATGATTGTGTTAGAGGTCTTTCAGATGATTATGCCATAGAACCCTTGTATTCACAAGCTTATTTTCAAAGAAGAGCCCTTTCTCAAAGGCATAACCATAGTCAACGCATCCGTTTCAGTTATATTCCCCAACCAGCAATCGAATATTCTACTCGTCCAAATCAAATCTTACAATAGAGAACTTAGAATACATTAGGCATCTATCATAAAATCTATCCTTTTACAAAGTCATGATCAAAATTTCATAAAGTGCAAAGCCATCCTTTTCTAGATCTTTTGCTTATATTCCCGCTAACATGATTTTCATCCTTTCACTTAGGGAATAACACAAGCTACAAGATTAGAAAATTTTGTGTAAGTCATAGAATCTTCATTCTATCTTGACTTTCATAATTATCACATACATTGCACTATTTCATTCTTTTGATCAAAAGTGAGTAAAATTTGGATACAAATCTATGCTTGTCTTCACGAGATCTCAAAAACAAATGGAAAAAGACGAGGGAGAAACCACAACTAGTAAAATGGGTGACCGAAATGAAAAAGAAGAGGAAACATTTAATCTTGATGAGATAACGGAAGAAAAGCTTCAAGAAGCAGAACAAGATCCTCAATTCCATACTCTTATGGAAATAATTCTAGAACGTAACAAAGAAAAATATTTTCTTTCATTAGCTAATCAAGGAGCTAAGTTACCTCATACCTTTGACATAGAAGGTATTAAACAAAATCCTGAAACTCCTTCTAATGACTTTAGTGCTCTTAACCAACAGATAAAAGAATTACAAGGGCAAATAAAGGAAATGCAAGGAGGTACAACAAAGAAATATGTTTTGAAAGACATATCTCCTTATCCATTTGATAGGAGTCTTCAAATGATCCCATTTCCAAAACATTGCGAAATTCCTAAGTATGATAGGTATAATGGAAAAATTGATCCCATTGACCATGTTAGGGATTTCCGAAACATGAGTCTTGAATTCGCCTATGACGATACTTACTTGATGCGATTATTTCCACGAAGTCTAGGTGTACAATCCATGGAGTGGCTTTCAAAAATCACTCCACCTATCAAAACTTTTGAGGAGTTGATAAATCAGTTTATCTCACAATACTCCTACAACATTCAACATCAAATAACAATGCTTGATCTTTGTAAAGTGAAACAAAAAGTAGGAGAACCCTTTACTACATTTTTACAAAGGTGGAGAAGGTTATTTGCATGATATTCTCATCCTATTCCTGAAAAGGAAAAGATGGATATCTTTATTAATAGCCTTGATCCAGAATTAAGCTATAGGCTTAACCTTCATTGTCCTCATAACTTTGAAAAACTGATTGAAAACACAATCACCATTGAAGGGGCCTTGGTTAAAAGGGGAGTGATAAAACTTGATAATCCAAGTACATAAAATCAAAACAGCAATGATAAAACAAGGTTTTGGAATAGAAACAAAATTTTTGTTAATGATGGTATAGTGGATGCAAATAATCTACGAACAAGACCATCTGTTTTCAATCTATCAAGTACTCCACAAAACAATCTACAAGGAAATACAATTCAACAAGGAAACAACAATCAACAAGGACAAATTTCCAAGCAAGAGAACATGACCAATCAAAATACCAATCAAAATCGTGGTAATTTCAATAATAATCTTGGCAATACTCAAACATCAAATCCGTCTAGACCTTCGTTCTTTTCAAATCAACGGACTTTTACTGCTTTGGGTCAAACTCTTGAGTCTGCTCTCAAGGAGCTTCTTGATAATAAGGTTATCACCTTACCACCACAAAGAGATTATGAGCCACGAGTTAAACCATCATCATGGAATGACTCGTATTTTTGCAATTATCATCGATGTAAAGGTCATAGAACAAACAATTGTCAAGCTTTGAAAAATCTAGTACAAGATTTAATTGACAATGGTACCATTACAATTGAGGGACATCATACCAATGATGATCATCAAGCATTCAAAGATCCTTTGCCAAACTACCAAAAGGGGGAAACATCGGATACCAAAGCCAAAAGCATACATAATGTTGAAGACAATATAATCCGCCACATTCACACAGATGATAATCGGATTAATGTTATCAAAATCAAAGGAAAACAAGAATATCAACAGGTTAATGTAACAACAAGAGGTCAAGCAAAGGTTGTTTTAAAAGGAAGTTCATCTAAAACAACTATTTCTTCTCCAACTCAGTATAATCTGGTTGATCAATTGAGAAAAACATCAGCTCAAATTTCCATTCTTGAACTTCTTAAAATATCCCCTATACACAAAAATATTTTAGAAGAAGCGCTTGTGAACACAACTGTTGATACTGATCTAGATGCAAACAAATTTCAAGCCATGGTGGGACATTTGTCTTCCCCCACTTGTCTTTCATTTTCTGACAAAGATGATGCTTCTATGACACATCCACATAATTCCTCGCTTTATCTTGAAGTCATGATCCATAAACATCAAATTAGACGTGTCTTAATAGATGGAGGAGCCGGTTTGAATATTTGTACCTTAAAATTAATAAATGCCTTAGGAATTTCAGAAAATGAAATTGATCCAAGAAGGAAGATAACCATCAAGGCATATGATGATGAAGAAAGATCTTCTAAAGGATTAATATTACTACCTATCAGAGTGGGACCTGTTGTGAAGAATACCTTTTGTCAGGTTCTAGATCGGGATCTATCTTATAATATACTTTTGGGTCGTCCGTGGATCCATGATATGCAAGCAGTACCATCAACATACCATCAATGTATCAAGTTTCCATATGATGGACAAGAAATAACTATACAAGCTGATTACAATAGTACCCAAACTTGTTCAAATCTTAGAGTAACTCAAGATGTCTTTGTGCCACACAATAGAGAAGCTCTTGTTATTTCTTCTTCCAATCTACAAGTCCAATTGCAAGAATTGACAAAGAATCTTGATACTAAGCTGAAGTTTAAAGACAAAGGGGTAGGTGAATATTCACTATCTCTTTCTACTTTACCTCCTTCTCCAAGATCACATGGTTTACCAACTTTATCAAATCAAAAGATTGTAACCGCTTCCACATCTCAAACTTCAGTGCCAATCACAAAGTTTGATGGAAAATTCATTAGAGCTAATACCACTGAAGAAGAATCTGAAGATAGGGACATCCTAAATTGGCTATACAAAGATGAAGATGAATCTCTCTTACACATTAAGTTGCCTAAAGAACAATATGGTAAGGGGTACGCTATCATGCAAAAGATGGGTTATGAAGGGAATGGTCCTATAGGGAAACGAAGAGAAGGAATTGTGGAACCAATTCAGCCTATTTCAAAGCATTCAAGTGATAAAACAGGACTTGGATATGGTAAAGATAAAGAAGAACCTACTTCACAGCAGACATCATTAATTCATGAAGGAGGATCCGTATCAGATAAATCTCATGAATCAGTTTTCCAATTGCAACATAGTTCAGATACTGATTCTAATGAATATGAATGGGACACCATTTATAATGATGAATTTTGGAGGGATAAACAAGTTGATACTATACACAAATATGCACATGTTCTTATACATGGAGAAGGCTCAAGGTCTCCACTCAATTATGTTTTACAAAGCAATCATGACTCAAGTGAGGAAGAATCAGATTCTAACGAGATTGATAATCAACAGGCGAATACCATCATAGACCTTGTCTACCATGAGGATGATAACCATATCATGACTTTGACAATTCAAGACCTTACCCAACCTAATGATCCTATGCCCTTAGTTTATCCAGAACTTATAGATTGGGACATTGACGCACCTATCCATATTCCTACATTCAATAATGATGAAGATGTTATAACTTTCCTTTGTTCCTCAAATGAAGAAAACAATTGTTTCATTCAAGAATCTTATACTCATGATTTTGACAAGGAGAGTGTCAAGTCTCTTAGCTGCAAAATAAATGAAATAAAAGATGGATCTATTGGTGAAAACCGAAAAAAGGCAGTGATAGATCAAAACAAGAGAAAAATAAAGAGCGAATCTGACAGTGAAAACCTTTCTGAGGCACTGAAGGATGAGAAACTTGACACTCTTCCCAAGTATTATCATGAAAGATCTTCTATTTTGATTGAACCAACAGAATCAATCAACATAAGTACAGCAGAGCAGCCAAAAGTTTTGCAAATTGCAGCATCATTAACAGTTGAAGAAGTCCAGAAATTCATGCAATTCTTGAAGGATAATCAAATTAACTTTGCTTGGTCATATGCTGATATGCCAGGGTTAGATCCTAATCTGATAATGCATCATTTATCTATCAAACCTGGGATAAAACCTGTAAAGCAAAAGCTCAGAAAGATGCATCCACATGTTGCATTATTGGTCAAGGAAGAATTAAAGAAGCTTTTAGATGTTGGATTCATTCGAACTATTGACTATGCGAATGGATTTCAAACATTGTACCTGTTTCAAAGCCAGATGGAAGGATCAGAGTTTGTACAGATTTCAGGGATTTAAATAAAGCATGCCCTAAAGATGATTTTCCTTTGCCTAACATAGACATGATTGTTGACTTAACTGCTGGCCATGCAATGTATTCATTAATGGATGGATTCTCAGGATACAACCAGATAAAAATTGCACCAGAAGATCAAGATAAAACAGCGTTCACATGTCCTTGGGGTACTTATTGCTGGAATGTAATGCCATTCGGGTTAAAGAATGCTGGAGCTACTTATCAAAGAGCAATGACAACTATTTTTCATGATATGATGCATACATTCATGGAAGATTATGTTGATGATTTACTTGCCAAATCTCATACACGAGATGAACACCTGGAAATCCTGTCAAAAATATTTATTAGAATGGAGAAGTTCAATGTTCGACTAAATCCAAAGAAATGTGTCTTCGATGTTACATCTGGAAAACTCCTAGGGTACATTGTTTCAGAAAAGGGTATAGAAGTTGATCCAGAAAAGGTACAAGCTATAATGGACATGCCTCCACCACAAAATATCAGTCAATTAAGATCCTTGCAAGGAAGATTACAGTCCATCAGAAGGTTTATAGCTCAACTGGCAGACAAAAGCTTGCCATTCACACATTTATTGCATAAAAATGTTCCATTTAAATGGGATGACAAATGTGAAACAACATTTAATCAGATCAAGCAATATCTTACGAATCCACCAGTTTTAATTCCACCTATTCCAGGAGAGCCACTTATACTCTATATTTCAGCAACAGAAGTATCTTTGGGTGCATTGCTAGCACAAGAAGACTCTACAGGTAAAGAAAGGGCTATATATTATATCAGCAGAACCTTAACAAGACATGAGTTAAACTACAGTTTCATTGAAAAAGCTTGTCTTGTAGTAGTGTTTGCTTCTCAAAAGTGGCGACATTATATGTTGGCTCATATAGTTAAGCTGATAACAAAGATTGATCCATTGAAATACCTATTAAGCAGAGCTACTTTAACAGGAAGACTTGCAAAATGGGTAATGATCTTAAGTGAGTTTGATATTCACTATTTAGATCGAAAAGCAATTAAAGGACAGGTCATTGCAGATCAGTTAGCTGAAGCTCCTTTACAAGAAGACAATCCAATGCATATTGAGTTTCCTGATGCAGATGTCTTTACAACAACAATTCAGAGACCATGGGCATTGTACTTTGATGGATCTTATACACAATATGGCTCGGGGGCAGGGATTCTTTTTATTACACCTGAAGGACATACCATTTCACGATCATATCGGTTGATGTTTCCTTGCACAAATAACATAGTAGAATATGAGGCATTACTCATAGGATTGAAGATAGCTTTGGAATGGCAGATTACAGAGCTGGAAGTTTATGGTGATTCACAACTTGTCATTAATCAAATTAATGATGATTATCAAACTAAAGATGATAAGTTGCTACCATACAAAAACATGGTGGATGATTATAAGAAATATTTTGTGTCAATTAAGTTTTCACAAATATCAAGGATTGATAATAAAGCTGCAGATGCAATGGCTACCATTGCTTCTTTATTACAAATATCTGAAGATCAAAACAAGTATGAATTCTTGGTGGAACAATTGTTTTCTCCTGCATATGATAATCTTGAAATCCAAGTTATATGTCATTTGACCGGTTCAGATTCACTCTTATATGGCAAGACTTATACCTATTTGAAAGATAACATCTTGACTTCAGATTTATCCCGAAACCAAAAATGGAATTTCATTCGCCAATCATCCCGTTATACCTTAATTGCCAATATCCTTTATAGACGTGGTCATGATGGTACACTCCTTAGATGTCTTGAACGCGACGAATCTGAAAAAGCCTTACAAGAGGTTCACGGTGGTATTTGTGGAACTCATTCGAATGGTTTGACCTTAGCGAAGAAACTTGTCAGAATGGGATACTATTGGCCTACTATGGAGCAAGATTCTTTTACTTTTGTTAAGAAGTGTTCTAAATGCTAGATCCATGGGAATCTTATTCATGCACCTACACAAGAACTGCAACCTTTCATTTCGACATGGCCTTTTTCTCAGTGGGGATTAGATCTTGTTGGTAAAATACATCCTTCATCGTCAAATGGTCATAAATTTATCATTACAGCTACTGAGTATTTTACAAAATGGATTGAAGCTGTTCCTCTAAAAACAGTGAATGGTAAACAGATATCTTCATTTATCCTGAATTACATTATTTGTAGATATGGAATTCCTAATTCTATTGTTACGGATAATGGAAGACCTTTTAAAAATCAAGATGTTGATGAACTTTGTGAAAGATTTCACATCCAACACAGGTTCTCTACACCTTATTATCCACAGGGTAATGGTCAAGCAGAAGCTTCTAACAAAACCATCTTGAAGATATTGAAGAAGACAGTAAATAATGTTGGACGTGATTGGCATGTTCAACTCAACCCAGCTTTGTGGGCATATAGAACCAGTGTTCACACACCAATAGGAGCTACACCATATGCTTTAGTCTATGGAGCAAAAGCAATTTTTCCATTAGAAGTTGAAATACCTTCGCTTAGGGTTTCACTCAAGGGATTGATAACTGATGAAGACTACCGAGTTTCTCGCCTTCAAGAGCTCGAACTGTTAGATGAAAGATGCCAATATGCAGCTGATCACTTGAAAGGTTATCAACAAGTCATGTCTCGTAGTTATAATCACAGAGTTAAACCACGGGCATTTCAAGTGGGTGACTTAGTTTTAAGAGAAAATCCACATAATCAGCAAGATAGAGAAAAGAAAGGCAAATTTGAACCTAATTGGCTTGGTCCATTTGTTATTGTAGCAGCATATGGTTCTGGAGCATATCAGTTATCCACATCAGAGGGGGACCTGTTTGAAGAGCCAATCAATAGTATTCATCTCAAGAAGTTCTATGTATAAAAAAGTCCTGAAAAAATCAAAAAAATCATAAAAAGTCCTGAAAACAAAAACAAAAATCAGAAAAAGTCCTTAAAAAATCCATAAAAATTAGAAAAATCTTGAAAAAGTGCAATAAAAACAAGTAGTGAAAACTTGGCAAACAAGCGCTACTTGTGATAAAAATGGGTTCCTCCATTTATTAGTCTATGTCTTTCGGCATCATCCATCCATTTCCATATCTTTTATCTATATATATCTTTATTTATCCATATCATGTGGTTGGAATCTTTAGGTTTCATCATGGCTTGATGAATTTGTACATATCTTTTATCTTTAGGTTGTGTTTACACTGGGGGAAAAATGTAGAAACATACAAGAGAGGGGCAACGAGCTTTCAGGATATTCAAAAAATAGACAAATAACAGTTTGACAAAAGAAAACAAACATTGTCATATCAAATCAATCACAAACATATTCATGCCAATGAGAATCGAAACAACATGATCCAAACAACTATCGAAGTGAGAATATCAATAATGATAACTAAAACTTGGATGATCTTAATCTGAATAAATGTTTGAAATACTTTAAGCAAGAATGGAATGGTTGTTTGATCTTTTTATCATATCTCTGGAGCAATTCGATGATGTACTGAACTAGAAAAGCAAGGAAGGAGTATGATTTTTCTTTGTCTGCTGTTTGCGAGGAAATCATTAGTACTATGCAAATTGGTCGCGAGACATGCTCTACTATGTATCATGGATGACATTTCGGAATTTGCATGGAAAAAGGATTAACTCTTGTCTATTTATGCAAGCAATACTCAGGTCATCTCGGTTTAATTATACCTAGATGCTTGTATTAACTTGCTATATTAAAAATCATGAAAGCAATACTCAGGACATCACTGGTGCTAACATACCCTTTGATGCTTGTATTAACTTTCAACATTTCAAAGCTCTATGATGATACAAAAAGCATGTATAAGCTCTCCAAATGGCAATATTGTATGAATGTCCTGCATGGTTAGTATAGATTGCATTCATGTTAGAATCTGCATTTTGCATTTATAAATTTCTAAAAAGCTGGCAAAGAATCAAAATGTTTATATCTTTTCAAATACATGACTGAGTATATTTTGACATTCATAAAAACATCATTTCATACATTTTTGCATTAGAAAATAATAAAAAGCATACATTGCATACATTGTTACCATATACATTCATTCATCAAATAAATTTCATCTCATACAATCATGTATATAAATATTATAAATCATGAAACCATCATATAGTACACATCATATGGATACACATCATATATCATGTAAAATCATCACTGCATTTCATATATCTCAAAAATGAATGTCAAAATGTACAAGGATGTCAACTACAAGAGATATAATATCATCAAAAATGTGATCATCTCACGGTGTATACAAAATGTCTCAACATAATATCATGAAAGAGATCGTATGCAATGCACTAGGCAGAGCTATCCTGTGATGGAGCTGGCCTAGGACCTGTATCACCTGCCCCTGATGGACCTGCTCCGCCTGTCCCTGGTGGCCCTCTAGGAGGTAATGGCTGTGTCACACCCCTGCTAGTAGTACGAGAGCGACCATGAGTAGATCGTGATTGAGTGTAGCTCTCTCTCTGCTCAGGTGGAACTGAATCATGATATCTAGTCCGATAGAACTCTGCCTCTCGTGTGGCTCTGGTAACCTCCCTCATCATGTCACTTGGAAAAGTGCTACCTGCTACTCTCTGTAGACTATCTACTAAGGCAATGGCCTGCTCACCCCACTGTCTAGCTGCATCTCTCTCAGTAGTAATCGAAGTCACCTGACCCTGCAACTGTGAAATCAAGGCCTGTGCCTGTGATAGCTAAGCCTACAAGCTTTGTACGGTACTCTATAGAGATGATATCTGACCTGCTACTGTCGGATCTACGGAAGGGGATGGGTTAGTGTGCCTCATCCATGGTCCACCTCTGCCTCCTCTACCTCCTCTGCCAACTCTCCTACCGCCTCTCCTGCCACCTCTATCTCCACCCCTATCATCACCACCCTCATCTCCATCTGAGTCATCATCTCCACTACTCTCCTCATCATCACTGTCCTCTGAGTCATCATCTCCTGACTCTGAGTCCCTCTGTCGACGTCTCTGGGCAATAATAGGCGCAATAGCCTCATCAGGATCAAACATACGTGGTGGTGGATGCTCTAGGAAATACTGTACATACTCTGGTGTCTCCCCTGCATCAAGAACATCCACCCGGTAATCCCACATCTGTGCTCCTAAACTGGTGAACTCTGCCACCGCTACATCATAAGAGATCCGTGGGCCCCACACTGCAAGCTCTGGCTGTCGTCGCGCATAAATAGTTGAACCAACGGGCATACCCTGAATCTGACCAAACTGTTGCAATACACGTCCAGCAAGAAATCTCTCCAAGATCCATGTATTCTGTCCAATCAAGAATCTAGAGGTGCATACATATGGCATCTCCCTTGCATCCTTTGGCCATGGCTCACAATCCAAATATGGCCTCCAGCATACTGTGTCCAAACTATCTAGAAGCCGCTGCCATTACACTAGTTTTCCCAGTCTAGGCTGAGCAATAATATGTGCATATCTCCATCTGTATGCTCGACCAGCTGGTCGATATCCTCGAGTCAATGGACGTAAAACTGCAAAATGCTCCCGTGCCCATATCTATAGTAATGAGCATCCAACAGCAAAACTTCGGCCTCTACCATATACGATATGATGTAGCTCGTCATATAGGTGGGCTAGCATACATGTACCCCATGTATACCATGTCCCCTGCATCACCATACTCTCCAAAACATGACCCCATCTGATCGCAAACCCCTTCGACCTATGGTCAGGGCACAACACACCTCCAATGAATCCTGCAAGTACAGCTGGTAGAGGTGGATAGGTATCTGTAATCTCACCCCATGGGATGAAGTATCTAGCAATCTGATCATCTCTGAATATCCGTCTCAAAGAAAGAGTACCTCCAACCTCTCGTCTGTCAAAGACAACTATCTCTCCCATCACTGGGATCCGTAGAATGTGATATACGTCCTCAGGGGTCACTGTAATCTCGCCGATCGGTAAATGAAAGGTGTTGGTATCGCTATGCCACCGCTCTGCAAGTGCTGTCAATAGAGCCCTGTTGAGGCAAACCTCGGGCATATCAAGTAATGAAGTCAAGCCACAAGCATCAATCACATCTCTATCAGACTGTAATAAATGCGGAATCAATGACCATGTGCTCGGGAAAGTCTCCCGTAACTGCAGGACACCTAGTCTCTCTTGTTCACATACATCATCAAAACAACATTAATATCAAATCATCCTAACATATCAATCCAAAATTGAATATCAAACTATTTGTTTTTCATTATCATTATGAAAGGCGAATAATATCAAAATCATGTTTGTTTTTAACAACCTTAGAATCAAACGAATCAATAAAACTATTTGTTTTTCATCATGGAACGTAAATAATCAACATCAAGTTTCTTTCTAACAACTTTAGGAGAAAACTTATCCGTCCTATTTGTTTTTAACAACTTTAAAAACAAATTTATCAGCTACTATTTGTTCTCCAACAACTTGGGAAACAAATTTATCACTTGGAACAACATAAAATCAAAAGCGCTACAGAACTAATTGTGGGCGCTACAAAATTCCTTATCAGCGCTAAAGAAATTTTTGCGCTACAGAATCAATCAAAAGCGCTGCAATAAGTCTCATGTGCGCTAAGAAATCAATTGCGCTATAAAACATATCATATGCACTACGAAATATTTCACGGGCGCTACGATATTATATGCGCTATGAAAAATGTCAAATGCGCTACGATACACCTTAAGGGCACTACAATATCAAATGCGCTATGAAAATTATTGTATGTGCTACGAAAAACATTCAGAGCGCTAAAACTCATTTTTTTGAATTACACATTAAAAACATGTGCAAAACAAAATTTTCGAGAGACAGGGATTTACGAGTCACATACCGGAGGTCCGTAGTGTGCTGGCCGCTGATGACGTCGGATACGCTCGAAACGGTGCAGGTGAACTGGAAGTGCCATGATTATCAACTCAGAGCTCAATATTTGCAAATTTTACTAGGTTAAAATTGAAAATGACATGGAAAATGACATTTTTAACCTATATAATGGTAAAATTGGGGCATTTTTATCATATTTTCACATAGCAGGGGCAATTTCTTCATCAAATTTTCATTTCATATCTTTTCAGGTCAATTTCTTCAAATCATTAGTTTCGAACGATGAATCGACATCTTCAAAATCATAAAAAAAAAAAAAATATAAAATAAAAAAAACTCAAAATTTTATCGATTCATCGTTCGCGGGGGCATATACTTATCATTATTTCGACAATCAACATTTGGGGCAAAATTCAAAATTCTTTGAAGCAATGCGTAAAACACATCACTTCAAAGAGGGGCAAAATGTATACACCTTAAAATGGTCACATCACATTGTCTGGTAATTAATTAAATATTTTTAATATTTAATTAAAATCTTCGAATTCTATTTGCATATAAATAAATTTAAATAATTTATTTATATTTCTTCATTCTTTCATTTCGATTAAATAAATAAGTTTATTTAATCATCTTTTCGTATTCATTTCTTAATTAATTAAATAAACATTACGATTTATTTATATTAATTATCAATAATCTTCATTTGAATATCTTATTCAAATAAAGATTAAAATATTATTCTTCTTCTAAATATCATTTACAATTAAATATTCCAAAATATTTAATTATTTCTTCTAATCCAATTTAAATATTTGTTCTTTATATCATTTACAATTAAATATTCCAAAATATTTAATTATTTCCTCTAATCCAATTTAGATATTCATTCTTAAAATCATTTCAAAATTCCTCTAATTCGATTCAAAAATCTATTCATAATTAAATATTTCCAAAAATATTTAATTAAATCTTTTAAATATTTCAAAATTCTTCTATGGTCACATCATAATTAAATATTTCAAAATATTTAATTAAATCTTCCATAGTCCAAAAATCAAAAATCAAATATCAAAAGCAATAAATAAAATTAAATAAATTTATTTATTTAATTGGGGATTTATCTTCAACTCCCGGGAAGCAAACGGTTGAAACAGAAAATTAAATTTATCTGTTTCTATGCAAGCTTGTTCCCATGGGTTGAAGACATGAATCCATCCTTCTCTCCAACCTCTCAACCTCTTCCATCTTCTTCTCAACCTCTCCATCTCTCACCATTCAAATTTACCAGACAAATTCATAGCCGTAGATTCTTGCCAGTCGGGATGGAGCCTGCAAAAATCTATAAATACAGCTGCCGGGAGCTCCAAATCATATAGAATTTTAAGCAAGTAAACTATAGGCAAATTGCATAGTATTCACAGCATTCATAGAGTATTTTCATAGCATAGAAGCATAGAATCATAGTATAGTAGCATATCATGTTATCTTTCATTCACAGCCCCTTTGCATAATCACAGCCCCTGTCCATATCCGTATCAGTAATCCCATCTTCATCAGCATATAGGATAGAATTTCCTTTTGCATAACTCATTCTACAGGTTGTCATTTGGAGAAGCTGAATTTACACAATCTGAGAGCCACAAGCTTCAAACAAATCTCTGTAGATAGAGAAAAATGGGACGGCTCTGAAGGAATTTTGTTAATTTAAATTTTATTTAAATTTCTTTAGAATAATGTTTCATTTAGTGTTTTATGTTTTCATTTAGATTAACAATAAATACATATACACACTTGTATCTTTTCTGAGTTGTTGCTATGCATAAAACATCATCAATAGTACCATGATAGTTAATCAAGAACATCACTAATGCATCCATCTTGCATCCACAAACCATCAACATGCTACATATCATACATGTCATATTATATAGGAAACACTAATGATCTCACAAGCATTGCAATTTATCATTATAATATAGATTGGTTATTATAGGCATCTCATAAACCATACATTTTCATCCATTGCATAATCATAAAAGCATCATCACATAATCATATAAGAATTATTATGTCATCCACATATGCATCATCATATCATCGATCATAATAATCATAAAATCATCATCATATGCATCCATATACACATCATTATTTCATACATGAAATGGTACTGAAAAAGAAAAGGATTATGTCATAACATCCCATACATCTCATCACATATCATATATCATAATCCATTAGGGGAATAATATACATTTGTTATTCCAAGCATTTTAAAGTAATTTGCATAGCATAACATTTACATCCATATCATCCATACATCATCATCATAGAAGTTCATAGAAAAGATACTAAAAAGGAAATGCATCCATCCATCCATAAACATACATCACAGAATATAGAATCATACATACATTGCATCACATAATAGAGAGTCACATCATGTCATCACATCACATATATAGAAAGTAAATACATCCATCTATCATGCATAGATAAAATAGGACACATCTCATAAATCAAATCGATCATATCATGTATATCAATAATATAACTTCCATGGTACAAAATTAGGATCAAATGTGTATGTATCAATCAAATGTATACAATGCCCATGGGGCTATAAAAAATGGAGTCCTTGGATCTCAAATATAATAGTGTCGTTGATCAAAACTGTGTGGTAGCTAGCCCTTAGGGCTGCTCCCCTCACCCACTTTCCTCTTAGGCTAGTCCTACCTCTATCCTGTCTGCTGAGAGAACTCTAACACCTGAGCCGTGAGAGGCACTACCTATCAATAATGAACCTTGTAGTACTCAGCCTCTCTAATGACCTTGTGGTAAATATGTGCAGGTAGTGTCTTGCCATGTGTCCCAACTACCATGCTCTAGAGCTTCTGTCATCTACCCACCTCCTATGCCCACTATAGCTTTGTAGCCTACCACTATTGTACAACCCAATCACACTCTATTCTAAGGGCCTATACCTACTGCCTGGTCTAGTCCCTCTCTATTGTCAGTGTCTATACCTGAGCTTGAAGCTACTAAATCAAAATATCTCTTTGATCAGGCTGAGGTGGCAGTAGCTGATCTATCTATGGGGGATGCTGGTCCCTCATAGGTGGCTGCTGATCCCTAGAGCCATCTCTCTGTTGATGTATGTCTCCCTGATCTCTATACCTTGGCTAGTTTTGAGGTGGTCTTCCTCCTTTGTCTCCATCTCCATCTCCTCCTCCTCCTTGTTCCAACCCATGCCTTGTTGTTTGGCCTCGAGGTCTCCGCTATGAAAGAACTGTCCCTGGCACCATCATCTTTGTGGTACCTGGGTCCACTTTCACCTAATCATATGCCCATGGCCTAGATACTAGCTATCTAAATGAATTGACTACATCCTTTGGTGGGATCGTCTAACCCCATGTTGTCTCTCTAGTGGTCTTGGAAAATATGGCTACATACTAGTTGTCTAGCTTGTTTTGGGCATCACCAAACTATCTCGCTACCCGATTAGGTAGTTAGTGCTCAATTATCCTATGCTCATGTCCCTACATGAGCCAATCCTACTTAGTATAAAAAAGCTACTATACATCATCATACCATGCAGACAACCCTAGCCAAGGCCTTCAAGTAAATGTGGTCATCTCATTAATAACCCTTCACTAGTGAGGGATGCAAGCCTGTCCTGTATGTGTGAATGTCAAACCACTCCTATATCGCCAAACCACTAGGTTGTTGGGCTCCTCTTCAACCACTATGACTCTCGGTCAAACCGTGACTACGTTTATGACTCTCGGTCAAACCGTGACTACGTTCTCCCATGCCCAAATGTTTAGAAGTGTGACCTTGGTGTCAATGGCTTTGTTATTTCAATATGCAAACTCATGCAAATCATGGTAAAGTGAGGTCAACATCACTAATCCCCATGCAAAGTAGCATCTCCGAAAGAGTATCTTCTCCCAAGCTAGACCCCATCCCAGACTGAAACACCTACCCCATCGATCTGGAGCTACAAGGCTTGAAATAATAGATGTTGCAATCAATCAGAAGGTGGACACCTGACCTTTGTACCACTCAAGCTCAATCTAACCCTCAACGAAGATGATCTCATACAGTCCCATAATCTCATAGAAAACAACCGTGTTGGCATCTATGTCATATATAGCCTTCTCACTGTGGATGGGAAATCATAGAATCCGCCAGATGTCCTCTAGTGTGACAGCTGCCTCACCGGTAGGAAGATGAAAAGATGATGTCTCATTGTGCCATCTCTCTACCAGCGTGGTCATCATGCCTAAGTGTGTCATGATGAAAAGTGCATACACAACATACCACAGTCCGATCGATCCAAGGTGATTCTGAAGAAACTCATGCAACCTACTTAATTTGTTGAGAACTAGGGATCGATGCTTGCAAGAATGTATAGGCTCTAAGTCCTCCTACACCAATAAATCCATAGTTTCAAGTTTCATAAAAAATATGGATCTTGTTTGAAGTTTTTGTAACTGAAACAACAAAGGAATCATTGTTTGGAAGCTCCAAACTATGTTGTTGGAGGCCCTAAATTGTAAACTTAGTTACGATGTCACTATTTGACTACGGACCTATTTGATCTAAGAACCCTAAACACATAACTGGACCGCAATGATGCCATTTGCATATGTGACACCATTTGTAGTTTGAGCCCTAAATCTTAAAATGCAACACAACATCACATATCGCAATAGCGATGTGGTTTAAGGCCCAACGTTGCCAATTCTACACTTTCAGCAGTGCTAAATAACACCATTGGAAAATTTTGACTTTCAAACTCTATTTAATGCACACAAAAATTAAAAATGCAAGTTGGGTTAGGGTCACATACCGGTGGTCCTATGCCTAGAAGTCGCTGGTAGACTCGCACTCACTCATAAATGTGTCAGGGAAACACTCTTTGTGCCATCTCATGCGAAGGTCAGAGCTCAAAAACAAGAAATTATAAAGGCTTGAATGTGCAAATGAATTGAAAGTGACCCCTTGAGGGCTATTTAAGCATGAAAATTAGGGTTTTTTTACACTGTTTAGCCATCAACCTATTGTTTTGTGCCCTTGACTCCATTTTTTTCCAACCAAAGCTTGTTTCAGGTCTTTTTCTTATATTTTGGCACATTTTGGCATCCTAGAACCTTTCTAGACCCATCAGGAAGCTTGTCCTTCTTTTTTGAGAAATCACCCAAAAAATCCAAATTTTTGTCTGATCTCTCGAGGGGGCAGTATACCAGCATAATTTTTTCACCAGGATTGCAGTGGGGCATCTGAAAAAATTGAAAATATTTTTGATCTCGACAATTTTATTCTTTGAACCAACACAACAGGTACATTGCTTCAAAGAGGGGCAAAATGTAGACACGTAAAATATACTGATTGATCCCATGCACCTGATCCTAATTTAATATCACCAGTTTGTCCAAAATCATCTCCTTTTCTAACCATTTAATCAAATAATCTTTATTTGATTAAATTCATTATACTTCATCTTTTAATTACATAAATCAATTTTATTTGATTAAATCATTATCTTTTATTAATTAAATAAATCACTTTGTTTAATTAATCCTAAGTTTACTCTTTTAATGAAATAATTCATTTTATTTAATAAAGTTATAAAGTCATCTCCTTTAAATTAAATAAACTAACCTTTATTTGATTTAAGTCTAACACCATCCCCTTTTAATTAAATAAATCCAACTTTATTTAATTGAGTCTAAATTCATTATTCCTCTCATCTTGATTTATTTAAATCCAAAAATCTGTCAAAATGTCAAATCAACTAAATCTCCATCTAAATTAATCAAAGGATGATTAATCCTAACACTAATCCCTCAAATCTTGTAGATTTTGCAACTTGTGTATGTAAATCAATTAAATTGAGTTATAAATTCTTCTATTTCATTCAAAAAGGGTATCAAGTTGGAATATTCTTCAAATTTAAAAATTCCCTCCTAAAAGGACTTGTCCATCCAACAAGGTATTAAAGGCCTCTTACATTTCCTTTTTCTTGAGCCAAGTGGCATTAACTCTCATTCTTCTCCCTACAAAATGTTACTTCTCCAATTTCAAATATCCACCTAATGGCATTTATGTGCACATTCATCAAAATGTGCTCCACCTCTATCCACTAACATTTTGACAAGTGGAATTTTGCCATTTGTTGATATTTTATCCCACATTCATCATTTTTTATCATTCTTCCATCATTCTCTTCTATAAATAGAAGGTTCTTTTACTAATTTTGTTTCCAAAATTTGAGAAAAAATCATTATCTTCATGTTTTTAGAAATTTCATCCATTCTCATCCAATTTTCATAGTTTTCACCACTTTCATAGCTAGGTTATGAATTTTTTTTATCAAGGAGCACCATTGATCATCATCAAGCTTGCAAGGAATTGGGAAAGGGATATTTTCCACATCAAAATAGCACCAATTCCCCAATGGGATTGAGGGTTTGAGTATTTGAATAAGATTTATTTTTCTTTCATTTGTGTTTACTTTATTTCTTGTTCTTTATGTTTCAAATGAATCTTATGGGGAATGATGGTTTTGATTTGTATAATTGACTAATATTGTGTTTGTTATTTATGTTTGTGTAGGTCTAGATCGACCATTTACACTATCCTTCATGCATGAGGTAAAACCCACACTCTCGTATGCACTAATCGAGTTCTTCACAATGGAATTTTCACTTGAGTCATTCAAAACTCTCAACCCTCCACCCTCCATACTTAACCCTCTACCCTCAACCCTCAACCCCCTCTCTCTCTCTCTTGCTCTCTCTCTCAACCCTAAAACCCTAAAACCCCAACCCTCTACCCTTAAACCCCAAACCCCAAGCCCTAAACCCTAAACCCTCTACCCTTAAATCATAAACTATAAACCCTAAACTATAAATCCTAAACACTTAAACCCTAAACCCTTAAACCCTATACCCTCTACCCTTAACCCTCTACCC
Organism: Sequoia sempervirens; assembly: GCA_007258455.2. Classification (NCBI taxonomy): domain Eukaryota; kingdom Viridiplantae; phylum Streptophyta; class Pinopsida; order Cupressales; family Cupressaceae; genus Sequoia; species Sequoia sempervirens. The sequence goes on along the minus strand of VDFB02270651.1, from coordinate 638,200,821 downwards.
TCTACCATCAACCCTAAACCCTCAATTCCCCCCCTCTCTCTCTCATCCCTACACCCTCTACCCTTAAACCATAAACCATAATCCCTAAACCCTAAACCCTCTACCCTTAACCCTTAAACCCTAAACCCTTAAACCATCTACCCTCTACCCTTAACCCTTGCATGAACCAAGATCCTAGTATCTGCAATAGACAAAAAACAAACATATAATTAGATTCCAATGCAAGTTCAAACCAAGATTCCCCATAAAATCCATTTATCTATGCTCCAACATAGGAATAAAACAAGAACACAATGAAAGAAGATAAAAACAAACTAAATCCTATTAAGAACATGAAAAATATTGATGCTATGGGGGAGTTGGTGCCAATTTGATGTGGAAATTGGCCCTTTCCCAACTCCTATGCAAGCTTTGATGATTTTATGAAGATGTGATCTACTTTGTTGAAGATTGAAGTGTGCTCAAAAATGAAAATCTGCATAACCTAGATAAGAGTTGATAAAAATGGATGAGAATTTCTATGGATTTGAGTATAATAACTTTGCTCAAATTATGGATGATCAAATGAGGAATGAAGCCTCTTATTTATAGATTAAAAAGTTGGAGAAATGCCCAAAATGAAGCAATGTGGGACTAAAATTTGGCCAATGGAAAGGTGCCACTTGTCAAGATGAGAATGGATGAGGGATGTGCACATTTTGATGAATGTGCCCATAAATGCAATTAGCTGATATTTGAAATTAATGAAATGACATATAAGAGGGAAAAGAAATGTCTTAAATGCCACTTGGCTCAATGCACAAGGACATGTAAGATGAAATGAATGTCTTGTTGGAACGACAAAGTCCACTTGGATTTTGAATTAAAATTTGATGGAATATTCCTCCATTATGCCATGTTGAGAGAAAATAGAGATTTAATAAATGAATTAAATCTATTTTCATGCACAAGTGGAAAAAGCTAGAGTATGGGACATGAATTATGATTAAATTAATTAAGGGTCAATTAATTTAATGAGGGATTAGATGATGTGACAAATTTGACTTAGATATGTAGGTTTATTTAAATGAAATATGAGAAGAATGTGATTTTAGACTTAGTTAAGTAAATATTTGATTTATTTAAATAAAGAGGATGATGTTAGCTTAAATTAAAAAATGTTTAATTTATTTAATTTAATAGGTAGACTTTAGATATTTAATCAAATAAAGGGAATTATTTAATTAAATATGGACATAGAGTTAATTAGATCAGGTAAATTGATTTAATTAACAAGAGAGAAAGACTTAATTATATAAAATGATTTATTTAATTAAGAGAGAAAAATTGATGAATTTAATCAAATAAAGGTATTCGATTAAATGGTTAGACTAGGGGATTATTTAGAATAAAACGGTGTTAATAATTAGGATCAAGTATGTCGGTATATTTTCCATGTCTACATTTTTCCCCTCTTTGAAGCAAAGTACTCATTACATTAGTTCAAAGAATAAAATGTCTCAATCAAAAGCCAAAATTTTTTTATTTTAAAATTTTCCCCAATGCTGCCTCGGTGAGAGAAATATGCCGATATACTGCACCCTCCAAAGATTGAACAAAAATTCTATTTTTTGGGTGATCTCACGAAAAAAGAAGACAAGGTGCTCGACAGGTCCAGAAAGGCTTCACGAGGTCAAAAAATGAGGTAAAACACAAAAAATGGTGGAAATGGCCTTTGGACAGACAAAAACTAGATCGATGGACCAAAACCCTAACAGGACAGCCAAATGGGTTAAAAAAACCCTAATTTTCAGGCTTAAATAGACCTCGGGGGGCCACTTCCAATTCACTTTCACATTTAGCCTTAGGAGATTCTACGATTTTGAGCTCTGACACCTTAGTGAGATGGCACAATGATAGCTCCCGATGCATATTTCCAACCGAGTCCGAATGTATCAAAGGCTTCCCAACACTAGACCACCGGTGAGTCACCTTGACCCAACTTGATTTTTTTTTATTTTCACATGCATTTATGGCCTTTAAAAACTAGGTCTTTACGAGCGACACTATATAGGCCTGCTAAAATTTTAAACTGTGACACTTAGTGTTCAAACTACACTGCCATCCCAAGTTTCAACATCATGGTGAAGTTTAAAATTTAGGGTTAAATTTCAAACTCCACTACCTTTGTAGATTGCACCGCCGCAGTGCTCTTAGGAGTTAGGGTTTGAGTTTAAATTGGTCTGCCTTTGCAAATTGCGACGTCATGGTGCACTTTGGGAGTTTGAAGGCTTCTAGTGGCACAATTTGAAATTTGCAAACTACATCACCTTCACAGGTAGTGATGCTAGAGAGATTTTTGAGACACGGAGATAGGCTAGGATTAGAATTTTTTGATGATTTCTAACATGTTGGCTTTCCTAATGTAGGAGGAGGCAAGGGATATCTACTCACACGAGCACAAGTCATGAGAGATTTTTGGCTACTTATGCAATTTGACCAAGAGGGATCAAGAGTGCCTAGAACAAATGGGGCTTTAGTATATCACCTATGCACTGCCCATGCAAACACACTTGGGCATGATGACAACACTTGCCGAGAGGTGGCATAGTGAGACCTCTTCATTTCACTTTCCGACTAGCAAGGCCATAGTCATGCTAGAGAATGTGTGGCGTATTTTGGGATTACCCATCCATATTGAGCGGGTGATCTATGACATGGATGCCATGAAGGAATATTTATACGATGTCCTCAAGATGGATCAAATTGTATTTTACGAGGGACAGATTGAGTTGGAGTGACATAGTTCTCTTGCCCCACCTTACCATTTAGTGATTGCAGTGATTATATCAGGTCTTGTCACACCAAATCGGAGAGGCTAATATTTTAGTCTAGGCTAGGGGCTCACTTGGGAGCAAATGGTTCATAAATGACTAACATTGTTTGTGTGGGGCCCAGTTTTCTAGCCTCACTATACAAGGATCTTCATGATTTTTCCTACCTAGACAACAGAGCACTTGGGGCGGGGATGACACTCCTGCATATCTAGGCATGGGAGCACATCCCTATGCTACAGTCAAGAGTTGTTTCGGTTCTAATGGAGCCAAATAATCTAGTAGTCTAGTGATATAGAGAAAGTATTCCATTCACCCACACAGGACAACACGAGATTCCTCACTAGAGGAGGATCCATGACGATTTGTGAGTATTCAGATGGCAGCCATATCTTGGACGACCTGCATGGTTCGATGATGTGCAATAGTTGTTCTTTGTTCACTAGGACAGACTCATGCAAGGGCAAGGGCAAGAGCATACCATGCTAGAGATGTATCTATGAGGTCAAGTCCAGTGACAGTTTGGAGAGCCACACGATAGGCCTGATGATCAGTATGTGGCCATTTTTGCATGGACAACGAGCTAGGGCTCTTGGGGCCAATACATACCTACCCATGAGGCAATACAAAGTTTCATGTAGCTAGTGGCTAGGATGTGGCCATATGACCAGGGGGAGGTAGATCTTGGGACCACACAAGAATACTGAGATTGGTTCAAGCTGCCTCTATGTTTTATAGTGCCAGGGACACCATTTGCTCAATGCAGAGTGAGAGGCAGAGGGGCAAGGTAAGGCCAAGAAGGATAGGATCAAGATCAAGGAGGTAGAGGGCTGACACCAGATCACCCAGTTCAGGACTAGGCACTCCCAAATCAATAGGATGGAGAGCAGAGGAAAGAGGCCCCTCGATAGGATCAGGATCCAGGTCACTAGGATGGGCACCATGATAGGATCCCGACACCACCTAGGGATGGGGACTAGGATCAGCCTCATGTACAACTGCCCCTACAACTAGATCTAAGAGATGGGAAGATTTTACAGTTGCAGGTATTGACAACGAAGAGAGATCAGGTTAGGGCAGAGCAATATTAGGCCATTTTGTAGAGACAGGCCATAGAGTTGTAGGTAGTAGCTGAGATGGGCTACCAGCAATAGTTAGAGAGTATGGTTGCCTCTTCCTCCTAGAGCACAGTATCGCTTCGGTCATACAGGAAGGCTACTTGGGAGGCCGATTATTACAAGATGCATTACCACCAAGGCACGCTGAGATCAGCCTGAGTGCCAAAGTTTTCACAGAGGACCAGCCTCAGACTAGAAGAGGAGAACAAAGAGAGGGCAGCAGCTAGTAGGGCTAGGCCTTCACTTTTGATAAGAGATGAGATATTTTTTGCGCCCTTTGGGCTCGTTCGTAATTTTTTGACATACACATGTATATTGATCCAATTTTTTGTACCATGATAGTATATTTGATGATATATAAGATGATGATTTTGATGTGATATGCTATGTCCTATCTTTACCTTGATGTATTATGGATGGATTTTAATTTCTACATGTTATGCAATGATTCTATCTTATGATGCAATGTGATGTATGATGATATACTGTTATGATGTGATGTAGTGATGTATAATGATGTTGATGGATGAATGCATTTCCTTTTCGGTATCCTTTTTTTCACTTTTTATGATGATTATGTATGGATGTTATCCTATGCAGATGCTTAGACTAACAAATCTATATTATGCAATGATGGATGGTATAATGTTATATGAATGCAAATGTTGTATAGTGTATGTGATGGTGTAATGGATGCTTATATATGCAACGCAATGTTTTGGTATGATAAATACAAATGGAATGATAGATGTAAATGATGCTTCTGATATGGGATGATTATGTTATGCCTATGATGATGTAGATGTTTTATGGGATGAATGATTAATGTAATGCTTTAGAATATATGTATGGAAATGAAATATATGTTTCTATATGATATGCTATGCAATATGTAATATGCTGACGGTCTATGGATGCAGGATGGATGCACTAATAATGATGATCTGATTAATTGTCATGGTACCACTGTTAGCATGAAAAGAAAGAGATAGAAGAAAGCAACATATTCCAACAAGACATGATGATGATGAGGAGGAGATGCTTGCCAAGGAGTTGGATTTTGAAATAGATAATTACCTTATGTTTGATAACACACATAGGTACGATGCATCAAGGTATGAATAACTAGGATGGCGTTGTACCTAGTGTGATGGACTTAGGACTTGACAGTCAAATAGGAGTATCCCTGTTCACACCTGACATACAATTTTTTTACTAGAATTCACTTTAGTTACTTCAAACATCTCATAAAAAAACATAGAAAGGTAAGCATTCCTATGTGGTCAACAAGACATCCAAAACACCCTCCATACACACCTAATAAAGAAAGTATTCACAAGGTTATATTGCAAAGACATCCAACAAGAACAACATATGAAAAGATAATGATCATTTCCCCATTCCTATCTCTCTAAATATTTTGATTAGACATCATAGGAAGGTCCTTAGAATGAGTGCAATAAGATAAATCAAAGGACAAAGATAAAGCAAACAAAACAAGATAATTGTTCTTCATACCACTAGCCAAGACTAAACTACATTAATGCCTAATGTTAATGTCCATTGTAGGAAGGATGCATCCTAAGACATGATGATATCAGACGATTTGCTATGGGACTGATTGGATGATAGGCTATTGACACAAAGAGTTGACTAACTTGCTTATGTATTGACCTAGACTTAAGATTTTGACGTTTCAAGTTTTCACTTTTGAACTACTAGACTTGTTTCCGATTGTTTTACCAAATGTTAGGGATGATGATTGATTTATTGTGAATGATGTTTATTTATTGTGAATGATGTTTATTGTGGGTGAAAGCGAGATGAGACAAATGGATTTTTTCAAATATTTGGATGTTTTTGATTTTTTGAAATGTTTTGAGGCTATTTTTGGTATTTTTGAGATTTTCCAAATGTTTTGATTTTCAATTTTCAAATGTTTTTGGATTTTTTGAGATTTTATGAATGTTTTTTTGGATTTTGGTGTTTTTTTGAATGTTTTTAGATTTTGTGTTTTTTGAATGTTTTTGGATTTTGTGTTTTTTGAATTCTTTTGAATTTTTTGATTTTGCGATGTTTTTGGATTTTCTGATTTTATGAATGTTTTTGGATTTTTTGGATTTTTGGGATGTCAATAATATACACAAATCCAATCCAATGAGAACATGTCCCCAACATGAAGCAATAGAATATTATGATAAAGGTAGGACAAACTGACCTTGAGAATGGGTCGAATAGTACTAGGAGGGATCATGACATGAACACGAGACTAAGCTATGATGCAAATGTCAAAGGGATGGGTGATGGATGGAGATATGGAATGCAATGAATGATGAAAGTGTGATGGATGGATGTTGGATTTTTTTATTTTTTTATTTTTTTGTTTTCACCAAGATGCCTGTTTGCCAGGTTTTCATCAATGTGACCATTTTTTCAGGACATTTTCTATTTTTTTTAGATTTTTTGGTTTTATACCTTGAAAGA
>VDFB02270651.1:638120015-638194306 GCA_007258455.2 Sequoia sempervirens | reverse complement strand
CTTTTTGATTGCGTATGGGTCCTTTGGATGGCGTTCTGGGTCGAACTGCTTGTTTGTTTCGGGCGTAAAGTGTATTATCTTGCGAGGTTAGGGTTTCCTTGGTGTCTCGGCTAGAACAATGATTTCATCTCGTGCTTGAGTGACTTTTGCCCCGCGTCGTGTTGGCTTCCCCGTCCTGCGAGGATTAGAGGGATTTTAGGTAAATCCTGAACCGATATTTTAACCCTAAAGCTTGCTCTGGTTTTAATGGCGGAAATTTAGTCCTTCGATTTAGGGCATCATCTTTTTAGCACGGGGATCCCTCTTTTGAGGGCTTTTGGGAGTTGGAATCCTTTGCATACTTGAGATTGTTGATTATCATCAGTTTTAGGATCATTCAAGCTCAGGTAGTGGAGATCCCGTGGTCATTCGGGTTTTGGTGCACGTTTTGCCATTTTTCAGGTTTTCGAGGCCGTCGCGGAATTTCCTTGCTCCCGGATTTTCCCAATTTGGGCTTATTTCGCAGACAGGGTTAATTTCCAGCGTGTTTTAGGCTGTCCGCGAAAATCCGTTCCATCCGGATTTTTTCGGATTTCCTGTCTGGTTGCGTTCTTTTGTATATTTCGATGATAGGATTGATGGAATGATCATTTATGCTTATTTCCTGTTGCTTATGAGTATTTTTTTTTAACGATTCTCCTTTGATTTTCTGAGCGTATAAATGATTTATATGTCTAATAATGCCTTGGCAGCAGGAATCCGTCTGGGTCGGATTTCTCCGAAATTCCGCCTCGATGGTATTTTCCCGGTTTACACGATTTTTTTGGATTATTGGATTTCTCCAGATCTTGAAAGATTGGCAATTAGCAATGGATTTTAGTGGTTTTATATGATGTGTGCTAACCCATTTGGATTGATATGAGCTTAATAATTGGATTCTAATAATAATTATTGAATGTGCAGGCCAAATCAAGCAAGGCTACTGCTGGGAAGTCCAAAGGTGGCGCAGGGGCATCTTCAGTTTCTGAGACAGAGAGATTGAGATTAGACATGAAGAGTCAAGTTCCAGAAAGTAAGCTATCTTCCGTATGGGCTGAGATATCTGACACCAATGTTGGCGTGTGGCGGTACGAGGAGTTCAAACAAAGAACAGCTGAGAAGGACCAGTCAGCCTTGAGGCAAGGAATGATGAATTCAGGATTGGTGCACGTGGCAGGGTTCCCTCCAGCTGTCCAGTGCTATGAGTTGATTTTGGAGTGTGCTAGGCAGTACGCTTTTGATACACAGATGGTGGTCAGCACTGAGGGACGAGTCTTGGCCAATTTCAGTCCGGCCTCCATTGCCCGGGCCTTCAGCATGCCGGATCTCCCCTCAATCTGTGCCTTAAACATTGACACAGCTTGAACATATTATGAGAATGAGCCAGTTAAGGCTCAGTAGCTCATCAATTCATGGCTAGAAAAGCCAAAGTCCCACCACTCTAAGTTGCCTAAATAGTTGCACAGGGTGAAATTCAGGCCGGATATCTATGATGCCATCACACTGTTGAGCAGGGTGGCCGGACTTAAAACTGCCGGAGTATTGGAAAGTTGGATGGTCCACGTGATCACTAAGATGAGTCAGGGAACAAACTATCACTGGGCAGGACTCATCAGTGCGGAAATAGACAAACAGCTGAGAAATGTTTTGGAGGCAAAGAAGTTTACCATGTCCTCCTACATCATGTATGTACTCGCCATCTCCTATCCTTACAAGGGACTGACTCCGATGGGAACTATTGGGCAGGATATTATATATGAAGTCTATCTGGAGCTACATTTGGGACACAAAGATTACAGGAGGGCCAATGATGCTTTTACAATGCACATTACCCAGACCCTTCAGAATGCGGAGCACATCAGATTGTCCGACGGGGCCAAAGGACTGATCAAGAATTACGGGGCATGGTTTATCCAGTTCCCCACCTTCACTTATCTTCGGATTGATGGATGCCCTGTCGCACCCTACAGATTGCCCAGGTACCCCACTGACCACATAGTGCTATCGGAGGTCGAGGTGACAGCAGCAGAAGAGGAGAAAGCCACAGAGGACCCGGGAGAAACTGGAGGAAAGGGAATCCAGACTGACCCTGTAGCCCCGGACTGGTTAGAGAAAGAGATTGCGAAGAAGAAACAGGTGATTGTAGAAGACACTCCTCTTGACTGGGATGAAATGTTGTCTCAGATTGGTAAGGGGAAGAAGAAGAAGGCTGCAAGGGTGATTTCTCGGGTAGAAAGAGATGAAGTACATAACCGAGTAGTTCATGTTGCCACCCCTGCTGCAGACAAAATAAGAGATGAGGTAACAGGCCAGGATTACAATGTTCAAACCATTAACCTTGGGCCGGTCTCCTTGGAGTAGGATATTGAGGAATTTGAAGGGTCAAGTGCTATAATTGTTGACAGACTTAAGAAGGAGACCCAGTCAAAACAAGAACTGAAAAGAGAAAATGAAAGATTGAGGAAATGTCTAGAGGAGGTAATGAAGCCTCTACAGTCTCTCCATCCGTCCTCCTCTGCTACTTCAGGATTTCTGCCCAAAGAAACAATTTTCGGAATTGAAAAGATGAAGGCCTCCGCTCAGGCTGCCACAGACTGGTTAATGGGTGTCTAGACACAAGGAGATGAAGCTATCAAGGAGATCATGTCTGTGGGTAAGGATGCAGTCCGGGGAAAGGAACTATTAGAGAGTATCCTCTCTCAAGATAAGAGTGATATTGACTTCCTGCTGCAGAAGTCAAGGATTATTTTAGGACATGGCAAGGAGCAGTTGGGCAAAGATGGAATCCTTCCCTCAGCCAGATTGGATGAACCATGGGAGTGGTTTGAGGCGTTGCAGATCAGGCAGGGAGGCCTAAAAAAGATACAAAAATGGAGAAAGTCTATTGATGCTGACCTCACTGCAATCTATGATGGTTGCATTGCCTTTTTTGAAGTGATGACAGGGAGAAGTAAAATAGCTCCCAAGTACCTGAGTTTGGATCAATTGAAGGAGTGGTGTCATGAGGTTTATGCCCCGGATTCTGATGGAGCAGTCATTGGCCACATGCTTGATGATGCAGCTACATACTTGGCAGTGATAGACAGGTACATGGCCAGCATGAAGGACTGGAAGAAAACTGTTGAGCGGTCCAATGAGGGAATTGATTCAATTAAATGCAGACTTAGGGTTTTGTCGTTGCCCCCTATTGCTGAGTTGGAGGGGATATTCTCGAAGGTCCAAGGGTCACCAACGCGGAGGAAAGACAAAGGAAGCAGCAGTTAGTGCTTATCTTGAGATTTGTGCTTCCCTATTATTATAGGGCATGCATTGGACCAGACTTCCTTGGGGACTGTACCTTGGCCGACTTGGATGATGGCATTAAATGTGTGCCTTAGTTTGTTTCCTTGGCCGACCTGTTTTGGCGGTTTTGATTATTTTGTAAAAAAATGTTTGGCCGGGCCGACATGTTTTGGGGGGAAAATTTGATAAATAGGCATTCTTGCCTCATTGTAAGGGTTCAGAGAAGAAATCAGTTATAGACATTAGCAAGACAGTAATAGAGATTAGCGAGAGAAATAGTTAGAGTTTTAGAATTTCTTGAAGCAAATATCATATTCAGAACAGTTGAATTGTTGCAGCATTTGGTGATTAATACAATTGAAGGCATTGTGGTTTTCCTGGTGAAATCCTTTGTGTTATCTCATCTTGCATGGTTCTTTTGTTCTATCTTTTAAATTGCTTGAAGATCTAGGGTTTTAAAGTTAGAAATAAATCAGTTTAGTTGGATAAATGGTTCATGTGATTTCATATTTGGAATGTTTGTAGCTATCTCTGGTCTATACTCCCAGTAACTATCTGATTGTAGTAGGCTGGTAAAGTCAACCTGGACCGTATATTCAAATGTGCTTAAGTTCGGTTGTAGATGCAAGTCTATGATTTGAAAATCTGTATTCCTTAGAAGATTGCACTATTCTTGTAAGATTGCCTTGTGGGTCGAACAGGAATTGGTTATTTGAGATAGGTCCATTCCAGATATATGTTATTTACACTGCTTGTCCTTTCAGTAATTTAGATTTTATCACTTTCCTTGCATCCCTATCTTTTGCCGTTTCTTTATTATTCGGTTAGGTTTAGGATTTTAAGACCGTCATATTGTCAGATCTAATAAATTGAAAAGATACAGTTTGCTTGTAGTAAGGTCCGATTGTGATTACCAGCAATTTCACATTTCATCTGAGTTATTTTATGCATTGTTATGACCTAACACCCGAGAGACCTTGGGGCGATTTTCAGTGATTCGTTATTGAAAATAACCTTTCAAGAGAGATAGAATATTGCATTCTATCTGAGTTGTTGCTGTGCAGAAAACACCATCAACAGGTAGAGTAGGAGGGAAAAAGACCTAAGAAAGGGGATTGGAGTGAGAGAGAGTAGTCCAGGTAGTGTGTGAAGGAGTGAGACCTGAGAGAGAGATACTTTAGAGGGATTAAGAGTTATCTAGTTAGGGTAATGGGGCAAAGAGCGTATGAAAGGTAAAACCTCAACTATCCATATATGATCATAAACCACACACAGTCAACATTATCAAAGTGGTCAATCAAAGAGGGGAAATATTTTGTTAAAAGTAGGTCATTTGGAAAGCACCAAATTTGGTGCTTGCCAAATGACACATCAAATTTGGCACACAAAAAATTTGGTGCTTGCCAAATGACACATCACATTTGGTGCATGCCAAATTTGGTGCTCACCAAATGTGATGTGCCATTTGGCAAGTTCCAAATTTGGCACTTTCCAAATGACTTGCTTTGGATGAGTGAATTCACAAGATTTTCTAAATTTCCTCATATTTTCGTTTATGATCACCATCACATTTGCACGTCTTTCAATGAAAGTTTATAAAAATCCATGATGGCATTACCCTCTTAGTTAGCTATCTAAATATATAATTATTTTTTCATTTTTATTCAGCTAAGGTTTTGATCCATAACTTCTATTCTAAATGCCTCTATTTTTGGTCAAAAACCAACATGTGCTAGTTTTATGATAAATTTTAACTCGTTCATTGAAACATGAAAAAAATTACATTTTTTTAAAATATACTTCATTCTACACATGAAAAATAATTCAATTTTTGATTAGTTTTCAAAAAATTTAGGGGGGAGCATGCTCAAATCTTAGCTTTTGAGCATGTGTCCTCTTTCAAAATTCATAAAATATTATATATTCATTAAAAAAATTATCTGAAAGAATGAGGATAAACTATGTGATATTAGCTAATTTCTCAAAATTTGGATTTTTGAAATTCTAAAAACAAATTAATCAAAAAGTGGGGAGCCCTCAAGCACTATGCTATTTTTTTGATAAAAACAAGACCTATTTTGGGTCCCCCCTTTTTGAGACCCTTAATATTCATTAATTTCAAAGGGAATTAGTAGCTTAGAAACTAGACACGGAGAAATTCAACTCTTGTTCTTCCTGTATCTTGAAATTTTGAGTGTAACTATCTTGATTTTCTCGTGCAAATAAGATTTTTCTGATTTTAGAAAAAAAGTGGCATCTTAAGAGCCAAAATTTTGTCACACATCCATGCACTTACCTGAAGATTAATTTTTTCAGCCGGTTCATTTTGAACTTCCCAGGAATCACAAGACCTATCAGGCTAATGTTAAAGAAGAATCTAGTGTTTGACTAGACCCCTGAAGGCAAGACAACTTTCAAGTGAATAAAGGAAACCATCTTTGTGGCCCCAGTGTTAGTTAACCCAGATTTCTCCAAGGATTTCTTGCTCTATGTCTACAATGACCAACACAACATAGCTTCAGTGCTCACTCAAAAAGATGAACATAATAGTAGAGAGCATCCCATTGCATTCCAATCTAGGACTTTCAAAGGATATGAAGCCAAATACAATTTTGTTGAGAAACGAGGTTTTTCTATTGTTAAAATCCTAAAGAAAATTTGACACCTAGTATCAGCCAATAGAATCACCATTCTCATCACCCATCCTAGTGTTCAAGAGTATATCACTAAGGGTGAGATAACTAAAAATAAGGCCAATTAGATTACCAAGATCTTAGAATACAATGTAGATATTAGACCAACCAATCTGGTTCAGGGAAGAGGTTTTTATAAATACCTTGTGCACGAATTAAAATCCTTGGTGGAAGAAGAGATCGATCAAGCCTACACAAACTAGTTCTAGTCTGACGAGTTGTCGGTGATGGATCAGACACAATATATGCAAAAATGCCAGTACTTGACCAAAATTCCACCTCACAAAAGATGTTACTACTGTATGAAAGGCACTAGGTATGTATTAATTGAGGGTATTTTGTTTAAAATAAATTATGATGGTGTCCTACTCTGATGCTTAGATAGGCCACAGGTATAAATTTTTTTTGAATGAGTTTCATAGCAGTCCCAAGGGAAGCCATTTCTCCACCAAAACCACTACTCTAAAGATAATGCAGGTAAGATATTACTCTCCTTCCATGTTTTCATAGGTGCAACATCAGGTGCAAAAATGTACTCAATGCTAGTATTTTGTTGGGAAGCGAAATAATTCCCTCATGCCACTGAGCTTGATTGTAACTGAAAAACCCTTTGCTTAATGGGGTTTGGATTTTTTCAGGATGATAACTCCTATTTCTATCCCTATCCATACATGGATACTTATGACAACCAATTATTTCACAAGATGGACGAAGGCCATTACTCTAAAAAATGATGAAAATTAAAATTGTCAATTTTCTTGAGGAGTTGGTAGCAAGTTTTGGTTCTCTAGAAACTATCATATCTGATAACACATGAGATTTTGTTGGTTCTAGGATGTTATACTTTTCTCTCAAGCATGGGGTCTACCTCAAGACTTCATCAAATTATTACCCATAGGGAAATGGGTTAGCAAAATTGACCAACAAGAAATTGATTAGGTTAATTAAGCACATCAGGTCATAAAGACAAAGGGAGTGGCACATGCACTTGCAAGCCACTCTATGGGCTAATAGGATTACACCCAAAAATATCCTGAAGGCCTCTCCTTATGAAATAGTATATGGAAAGGAGGTGGCTTTACTGGTTTCTATAGATATTCCAACCTTGCAACTGTTAAAGGCTTTGGAAGTCAAAGAAAGCAGTGGAAAGGAAGTAAGGTTGGAAGAACTCCAAAACCTTTAAGAAAAAAGTCAAAAGACCTATAAAGCCATGATTGATTGCCAATAAATAGTCAAATGATGCTTTGAAAAAAAGGCCTCCAACCTAGATTTCTGGGAAGGAAGCTTGGTGCTAAAGTACGACGAGTGCATTGCAAAACTAGGGAAACATGAAAAATTTGGAGCACTATGGAAGGGTCCCTTCGACATTCACATGTGCAAAGAAAATAATGTGTATGAGCTAGAAGACATGGATGGAAGCATTTTGGATATATCGGTAAATAGTAATCATCTAAAATTGTTCATTAAAGTGCACAAGTTCTTTTAAAATTTTCATAGTTATGTACCATATGTAATTATTTTGTAAATGTAGTCATGGAAATAGTACTCCCCACCTTTGAGGCATAAACACAAGGATAGGGTTCCTATTTCACACTTGCTACACTCAAGGAAACCTCAGATACCTCTATCTAATAAAGTATGGAGAGAGAGATCTAACAATAAGGTATCCTAGGGTATGATTTCATATTACAAGAGGGGTTTGCCACCAAGTTCAGACTTTGGAAATAAAAATGCAATATAAGATGCAACAATAAACCCTAGTTTGATGCAATGACCTACAAAATGACCTAAAAAAGTGTGTAAAACAAAAAATAAAGTGGAAAAACATAATGTGTGCACCTAGAAACTTGCAGAGACTTGAATTGAGACTAGAAATTCTATAAATCATAAAATTTTGGCGTACTAGGACTCATTCACCATTCTGGGAAAACCAGTCTTAGATTAGGGTTTCTACATAGGAATAGGTTTCAGGAAAAAGGGTATCCAAATCTGCAAAGATCTCTAAAAAACACCTATAGTGGGACTCATTCACCATTTGTGGTGAATTAGTCTAGTTTGGATTTCTTGGAACTTCAAGGTCTAAATCTACTCTTCTCAGTCTGCTCAATTTGCTTCTCTAGGTTTTTGGATCCAAAAATCTGATTAAGGAGTTGTAGAAAACCTTTTAGTGAAGATTATGACCTTGCAATTGGGGAGACGAATTCAACAAGCTTGCAACCTAATCTTCAATGATACTTCAAGTCTCCAAATCACCCATATCTTGAATGATGTCTTATAAATTTTGAACTCAACATGAAATGGCCATGAAGGATGTAGATCTTGATCTTGAAAATGGGAGTAGAAAAATTATTGATCTTGGATCTTAAATGCTACATCAAAATTCTAGCTCAATAACATGATTGATGCTTGATATGCTTGACATGATGATGGATTTTGAATTGCTGCTTGATAATTGATGAATAATTCTACCCTTGAATGTCTTAAAAATGGTCTTGAATGCTATCTTGGTGATCTTGTAAAGTATTGGAATGATTAAATCTTCCTTGCTTGACTTGATATCATGAATTCTTGATCAAATAATTATTTGAGAGATTTTTTATATAGGTAATCCACTCAAAAGATTGTTTATTTGATCCCAAAGGCTGACATAGAAGAAATTTGAACTTAAAACCCTTCCTGCTGAAGCCTTAAAAATATACCAAATGGGACTCATTCGCCAAGTTGGGAGAATGAGTCCCACTTGGATGGGAATCATTCTCCCAAAGTGGTGAATGGGTCCCACAAGGGCTATTTTTCTTGCTAAAATATCGGGGAGTGTGTAAGTTAAGTTTATATGTTGATATTGTTAGGTTTTTTTATTGAAATATGCCTTGGGATGCATAATACAAGATCATAGGGGGCTATTAATGATGATATAAAGGTCCTAAATGGAATAGGACCCAAATCCAATGTGAATGTGTAAATAAATACATTTTACAACATTAAATTAAGGAAAATTTGAGTCTATTTAGCTTAGAAGGGCCCTAAATCCCATGTGAATGTGTAAAACACATTACAACACTAGATTAGGTCCATTTAGTTTACAAACCTCGTAAATTTAATGTTAAGGTGTAAATAAATACACTTTACAACACTAAATTAAGGTAGAGTTAAGTTAATTTAGCTTAAAAAGGGCCCAAGACCCAATGTGGATGTGTAAAACTCATCACAACACTAGATCAAGGAAATATCAAGCCCAAATTCACAAGGAGGGCCCAAACAAGCTAGGAAAAGTAGAAGGGATAATTTTTCCATGAATCCATTTAGCCCCCACTTTAGTGAGAGGATGGACTTGCTTCAAACTCACACTAAAGTAGACATTCAAGAGGGGTCCAATCATACCAATGCAAATGGTCTAGGATAACAACTATAGAGGAGGTGATCAAGCCCCCAGGATCCAAGATCCTACATCAAGCCGACATAGGTACAAAAAGGGCATGCACAAGGTGTATAATATGCAACATCAAGATACAAAAACATGCAATGTCAATAACTAAAAGAAAGAAAAACAAGTAAAAATAAAAATGAGGTAGATCAAGCCTCGACTGTTTGTCTAAAAATCCACACTCACCCTAAGGCATCAGAACTCTTGGATGTCCATTGGGTGAGGATCCTAAAAAGGTGAGACACATACACACATGGTTGGTATGTAATCAGACTCACATGTGAGTGGCTATGGGGAAAGTCATGGCTTGGATGGGATTCCTATTCAAACCATACTAAAAGTTATACCTCCTAATAACTTTGATAAGTTGCCACACAAAAATGAACTTCAAGCTTCATGAGACAAGTAAAACTTCACATGCTTGGAGCTCATGAACAAACAAGATGGCTCCACAGGCATGCAAAATGTGTTATGCAAGGTGTCCATATAATGATTTTTGTAACTATGAAATAGTGTAAGGAATGTTGAAAGGGATTTTGCTTAGTACATGCAAGGTCTATTCTTAGGAAACATCATGCCCAATGTCTCCAAGAGAGGACAAGTCAAAGAAGTATCACACTCTCGAAGGAAATTAAACCCAATGACCTCACCAAGAAAAGGATGCATCACAAGAAGAAAGAAAGCACACAATGAAAAATGAGTGTCGATGTATGCCACCACTTTAAAGAAATTTCTAACACCATTACCGTGAGCAAGTGCTTTAAAGTAGAAGAAGACATGAGAGGTTATTCGGAAAGCCCTATGTCAAGTCATATGTTTCCAAATTGAAGTACATCATGAATAAGTATGTCACATGCAAGCCAACTTAAGGCATGTCATCCACATCCCAAGCTTGCTCTTCTATGTACATGAAAGGTGGTCAAATAGCCAAAAGAGACAATGACAAGTGACATACAAGGACAAGGCTACCTAACCCATTTCCCCCACTTAGTGCAATACAAGGATGAGCCAAAATGATTGACGAGAAACATGCTCATGGAAAAATTAGTATCAATTAGAGGAATTAGGTGCTTCAACAAAAGGAAGAGCACCACACTCCTTAAGATGTTGAATTTTATCACTTAAAGCCTTACATTAATTAGTAGCATGACCATGAACTCTATGATATGCACAAAATGAACTCTTATAGTAAAATTTCTTTCAAGTTATTAGAGGGAGGGATATCAAATGATCTTGGAGGAGTCTCGAAAAGATACTCACATTATCAATATAATATGTTCATTTATTTTGTGACAAAGATATATCTTGCTTAGTATTAGGTGTCATACTTACACAAGACTCTTTAGATTGTGAGATTTTGTTATCTCCTTTATAGGAGGGTGTAAAATATATCAAATTCAAATCATTAGTGTTTTGTGTGATGACATTAATGTTAAGTGAGGATTTCTCCATTTCTTGCAAATAATAACAATCAAGACTACTAGTGTCTATCAATTCATGATGCACTATTGTCAAAGTTGGATGAGAGGAATATTTTGTAAGTGTTGATATTAAGTGAATGTTTTTTTGATGAGTTGATTTCTATGAAAGAACAATAACCAAGACCACGAGTTGTTTCTTGTGTGTTAGGGTTGATGGGGACACAAATACCTTGTTCTTGAGCACCACATCCTTTTCCACTATATCCAAGTTGTTTCATAAGCTCATAACCTCTTCCATAAAGTTTTTTAATTTATTTTGGATTTAGTGGTTGTTGATGATCAGCTTCATCAAAGTTTGTTGTATAATTTGTTGTCGTTTGTTTTAAAGTGGTTGAGGTGGATGCTTTCAAAGGGTCTTTTGAATTATGTGTTGACATTATGACCTTTTACTTTCCCTTTTCAGAGTCTTTTTTTATGATCTTGTATTCCCCATGAATTTTTGTGTGAAATGTAAGGAACCCCAGTCATCTTCTAATAGCTTCAAGACTTCCTCAATGTTTTTTTCTTTGTCTTTCTATTGCACAAGTTCTACTTGTGTAGTTGGTGCTAATGTTTTCAAAGGATTCTCCTTATTTTTCTCAATGTTCAAACAACTATTTGGGTTAGGGCCATTTTCAAGTTGAATTTTTGATTTCACCTTATTGTCAAATCCCTTAATAGATAAAGAGTCAAGTTGAGTTTTTTATTTATCCACACGAAGCATATCCAAAATTTTTACACTACACACATTAAGATTAGAATCATTGTCGACGAGGGTTCACTTTATGCCTGTCTTTTAATATCAAGATATTATTATGAAAGATTCATTTTGTTTTTGCACTTCCAAAGGAGGGAGCTCACTTTGGTGGAAAATAATGTTAGCATTTATTCCTTGAATCAAGGCTGCTATGTCATTTGGTTGTGCATTATAAGGGATAGGAACTTGTTGTAAAGCACTTTGAATCATGTTATGGTAGTGAGGTCATGATTGAGTAAGGTCCTACAATGATATCTTAGCAAGAGTATTCTTTAGTTGTTCAACAAGATCATACTCTTTCCCACTATGCAAAGGAAAATAAGGAGGATAGGGTAAGATAGGATTAGGTAATGGGAGGGATGTTGGAGGTGTTTGTCTTAGCCACAAATTGTTTCTATTGTTATATGTATGAGCAACAATATTATGAATCAATTGTTGTGACACGTTATTCTTAGGTGGGTAGAGGAAAAGTTTGGGTTCATTTTGTGTTTATTGTTTGTGTGACGGTGGGTAAAGAATTAGGGGATTCTTAGGATGTCCGATAGGGTATGTAGGAGGTTCATTAATCAAGGGAGATCTAATGGAAACTTGCACATCCATAACCTCAGTGGTATTTGTTTGATTTATTTCTAATAAAGGGAAATCTAGAATCACCTTTTTATTATCATCTAAGGAAGCCACCTTACTATTGTTGTCATTTTATTGCACCATGATATTCTCCCTAGGAGGAGAGTTAGGAGAACTACAAACCAAATTTTCTTGACATTCACTGATTGGTTCTTCCACAATGACTTCATCACAAGTGGGGAATGATTGATGGTTGGATTTTATTGCTTCCTTATTCAATAATGTTATCTCTAGGGGAAGAGGGAAAATCAAGATTCCCATGACTTTTATTGAGTGTATTTTCTAGCATCAAAGTATCTTCTTCACAACTATGAGAGATACTAGGAGAAGAACAAATGTGATTGACATGATCATTTATGATTTCATTCCTTTGTTCACTAATGTCTTCCAAAATAGGATAGGTGGGGGAAGGATCATAGATATTAAATATTTTATCATCTAACACCAATATATATTCCTTACAATTTCATATTCTAAAACATTATCACAAGAGGGTAGGATATTGGGAAATGAATGCAAATTAGTTGAATTTTCAATTATCTCTTGTTGTGTTATGTTATCATTGTGATTACCTATGGTTGTTTCTTCTTGTTCATCAATGTCTTGCATAATAAGAGACGTAGATGGAGAGAAACACATAGGATTCTCAAAACTCATTGATTGGTTCTTTTGACACCAAAATATCTTCTTCACCAATAGGAGAGATATTAGGAGAAGAATGAATATGATCATTAGGAATATCCAAGGTTGTATTCTATTTCACTAAAATACTTTCATAGGTAGGGAGTGTGAAATTTTTCTTAGCATACCTAGATATGTTAGACACTAACATTGTTTGAACTATAATGAAAAACACTTCTAACCATCTCATGAAATGTAAATAATGTATATCCAAAGATGAAAAACACTTTTATCCAATGTATGCAAAAATTTAAGAATGAAAAAAATGTATATCCCAAAATGAAAAACACTTTTATCAAACATATGGAAATTTTTATGAATGTAAACATTGTATATGAAAAAGTGAAAAGTACTTTTACTCATATGATACAAAGTTTTAGGAATGTGAACATTTTTAGACCTAATGATGCTTGTAATTGAGATGATTTCAAAAATGAGTACCCTAAATTGATGTTTTTTACCTAGATGCATAAAATAGAGGTTACTAAAACTTTCTAGACTTATAGTATATGTTACTAGGAGGTTTTGGAAGCACAAAAATGAGATTTTTAATGCTATTAAAGGCAGTTTAAAATCTAGACTGGGACTGGTTTTCCCAAGGTGGTGAATGAGTCCCAATAGGGATTTTTTTTTAAAAATTAGAAATTTTCAATTGATTTTAATTCTTTTTATGTTGTATGACTTGAAGAATAAATGAAAATGCAGATTTTATATGATTTCCAATGAATTGAGATGAAAAAATGCAACCTATATGCACTTTCACTAATGTAAAATTTAGAAACCCTAAATGCCAAATAACTAATACAAACTCTAATGCAAAGTCAATTCAAGCTAGATATAGGATGATGATGCACTCCAAATCAGAAAATGAAAATTTCTAAATGAAAATTCACTAAAATTTATTCATCAAAATAGTACTCCCCACCTTTGAGGCATAAACACAAGGATAGGGTTCCTATTTCACACTTGCTACACTTAAGGACAACTCAAAGACCTCAATCCAATAAAGAATGGAGGGAGAGATCTAACAATAAGGTATCCTAGGGTGTGATTTTAGATTACAAGAGGGATTCATCACCAAATTAAAACTTGGAAAGAACAATATAATATAAGATGCAACAATAAATCCTATTTTGATGCAATGACATACAAAATGACCTAGAAAAGTGTGTAAAACAAAACAAAAAGTGGAAAAATAGAATGTGTGCACTTGGAAACTTGTAGAGACTTGAATGGAGATTGAAAATTCTACAAATCTTGAAATTTTGGCCAACTAGGACTCATTCGCCATTCTAGGCGAATCGGTCCTAGAGCAAGGTTTAAGCATAGGAACATGTTTCGGGCAAGAGGGTATCCAAATCTACAAGGATTTCTAGAAAACCTATAGTGGGAATCCTTCACCACTTGTGGCGAATGAGTCCAATTTGAATTTCCTAGAACTTCAAGGTCTGAATCTACTCTTCTCAGTCTACTCAATCTGCTTCTCGAGGTTTCTGGATCTACAACTAATTTCAAGGTTGTAGATGACCTTTTAGTGAATATTATGACCTTGAAAATGGGGAGACAACTTCAACAAGCTTGTAAAATAATCTTGAATGATCCTTCAAGTCTCAAAAACACCCATATCTTGAATGATGTGTTTTAAATGATGTCTTACAAATCTGCAGCTCAATATGAAATGACCATGAAGGATGCATATCTTGATCTTGACAATAGGAGTAGAAAAATGCTTGATATTGGATCTTCAATGCTTCATCAAAACACTAGTTCAATAACATGCTTGATGCTTTATATGCTTGACATGATGATGGATCTTGAATTTGTACAAAAATCGATGAAGAATTCTACCCTTGAATGCCTTAAAAATGATCTTGAATGCCATCTTAATGATCTTGTAAAGTCTTGGAATGCTTAAATCTTGCTTGCTTGACTTGATATCATGAATTCATGATGAAATAATGATTTGAAATATTTTTTATATAGGTAATCCACTTAAATGACCATTTATTTGATCTCAAATGCCAACATATAAGAAATTTGAACTTAAAACCCTGTTTGTCCCACTCAAGCCTTAAAAAAAGGAAAAATGGAAATCATTTGCCAAGCTGGGTGAATGAGTCCCACAAAGTGGCGAATGGATCCCACAGGGGCTATTTTGCTTGCTAAAATGTTGGGGAGTGTGTAAATTAAGTTTATATGTTGATATTGTTGGGTTTTTGATTGAAATATGCCTTGGGATGCACAATATAGGGTCATAGGGGCCTATTAATGATAATATAAAGTTCATAAATGCAATAGGGCCCAAAATCCAATGTGAAAGTGTAAGTAAATACATTTTACAATATTAAATTAAGGAAAAATTGGGTCTTTTTAGCTTAGAAGGGACCTAAATCCCATGTGAATGTGTAAAATAGATTACATCACTAGATTAGGTCCATTTAGTTTAAAAACCTTCTAAATTTAATGTGAAGGTGTAAATAAATACACTTTACAACACTAAATTAAGGAAAATTTAAGTTAATTTAGCTTAAAAAGGGCCCAATACCTAATGTGGATGTGTAAAACTCATCACAACACTAAATCAGGAAATATCAAGCCCAAATTCATGAGGGCCCAAAAAAGCTAGGAAAAGTAGAAGGGATACTTTTTCTGTGACTCTAGTAAAATGCGATTATTTTTGCAAATAAACCATGAGAATAACACAGGAAGAAATAAAAGAATATTATATTATGTTCATTGAAATATTTACAATGTAATATGAGCCCTAAGCTCTGAGAAAAGCTTGAAGCTTTCTTGTGCAAACCTAAAATGAGCTACAATAGAAAATGGAAAAAAGGGGAGGTGACACTCAAAAAGCAGTAAATTTGAAGCTTCCATCCATTGCTAGGCAGTTAAAATGACCCTTTGTTGGGTTCTTCTTCTTCACAACATCCATAGCCATGTTAACACACAACACATGTAGGATCGACAAACTAAGGATCTTAGTCCTCGTTTCTGTAGCTATACACTAGAAATTCAAAATACTTTTTCTAGTCAAGCCTAGAAATGTGCTCCATGCCAAACTCCCTCAACAGGAAGAAAGTTGTAGGAAAAGATAGTGAGTGATGCCTCTCAAGGTCCATAGTATGAAAATTAGTAAGGAGTGGTAGCTAGACCATGTCTTCCCCATAATCAATGTGCCTATGGAGGTCCATGTCATTCGGAATATCACCACTAGGGATGGATGCTTGCACAATCTCGTTGAGCCCATCCAAGTACAAAGAATAACATGGCATGGAACAAATCACTTATCGAAGGCTTGGAGATGTCCAAGTCAAGCAAGGAGGCCATGAAAAGGGAGACAACATTGCAATTGCACTGTGGCTAGTTTTTTGTCTTTCACATAATCCTTGTCGAGCACCCACTTGAAAACCACCACAATGAGGCAACCATTCTTCCTCACCAGATGCTTAATTCGGTCACTAGTAATTTCCACAAAGGAATATTGTGGTGTTCATGCTAGGAGCCAAATGGGACTGCCTAGGCTAGATGAAATGGTGGAAAACAAGCTAAAGCTAGCAGAACGAGAATTCCACAAGAAGGCTTGCTAAATAAAAAGAGCTTTTTTCAAGTGAATATTTCACTAAGGTGGCATAAATATTTATAGAAAAGGTGCGTTGATGAGCTCAACCAATGGAAAATCCATCTTCCATTAGATGACAATGAAGAAAATATCAAAGCAACCGGAGGGTGAGAGATGAATTGTATGGAAAATCTAGAACCAAGCCTTCAAAAATAAATCTTGGCATTAGGAGTAAATGCTTGTGTATTCCAATTACTACCATGTGTACATTGTCATCATCAACACTATCTTGATTGTTTATAGGAAAAGACATTGATTAACTCACTAAGTCTTGAAAATTTTAATATGCACATCTTTTCAGAGTACTTTACATCACTTAAGAACACTTCCCATGAATAAAAGCATGCTTTCCAAAATATAAAACTTATTTATAAAAAAAGGCGGCAAGGAGAATGTATTAATTACATTCTCATGGTGAATTTGGAATTCCTGAGGGATACAGATCCCTAATCTACACGTATTGCCTCAGTGACAACATTTAGTATGCTAGTGGTAATAGAAGTTCCTTAATGCATGTACGCTCAAGAAAAATTGAATGCACCCAAAATAAAATTTTGATAAGTAACAAGACAACAAGCAACAATTCCTCCGAGGAAGCTCTCTATAAATTCTTAGTGCAACAATGGTGGAAGCATCAACTTCTAGTAGAAAGGTTGGATCATCATCTGAAAGACCAAACTATGTGTATAGTTTTTGGGAGAGATTCATTCACTAATACCCCAGTACTAGAAGTGCGACATTTTTCCCATACCAAATCCGTACATGTAGGCAACCATTTTAAGAAAGAAGCCATGCTAGATTTCGTGGACAACATTTTTGATCCAAGGTTGGTGGTGAACCCTAAAAGCCTTAGGCAAGGCGAATTACAAAGAATGGTCAAACATGGGGCAACTGAAGGTTTTGCTTCACAATTTTGGAATTGCGGTTTTCCATAGTTAATGCTGCCCAATGTACACCCATGTCTAGAGCTAGTGGATGCATGTTTCAAGAGGTTTGACAAAGAAATAGGGGTTATAGTCGATGGTAGGATAAGGGTTACAATCAATGCAATGACCATCTAGGATATGTTATGTATCCCTACAAACTAAGGCATTGAGAGCTTCAAATAGGAAGTGATGGAAGAGTTTTGGAGAACTAGAACTAGGCAGTTGCAATTTTATGAAGATAAAACAAAAGAGAGGTTGGAAGGAGATCATCTCCTCTTCCCTTCATCACATAGAAAATTTAGACATGATATACAATCAATTTTCTCAATGTTGGCATTTATTTATGGCTATGATGATGATGAATGGGATCCCTTCTAGATGGGCATGGATTTTATGCTCAAAAAGGAAAATAACCAAAAGTATTTTTTATTTTGCAGAAGTAATAGCTAAAAGGATGTTAGAACAGTTGATGAATTATGGCATTGAGTGCAAGTTCAAGTATTCTTATTTTCTAGTACATTTGATCTTACATCAAAACTCTAAATTCCCTAAAAGGTACTTGTCACTATTTAGGTTTGATGTAAATGGGTCATACTAGCCAATTTCAGTCTAGACCCATGTGCTTTCAAAGACATGGGATTATTACTAGTTTGTGGATTATTTCATGAGGTTTTCACTCATAGACTTGTTCCCACACCCTTCAAGTCATTTTTCTCTTGTAGTCTTGCAATGGATGAAAAGCTCATAGACCCTAGTTGATTATTTTCTGAGGGATGAGTTCACTTTCAATAAATTCCATGGTTTTGTTAAGGAGTCTTTCAAGCTCCCTAAATTTGTAACAGATAGGGTTTTCACTTTGGATGCATGCCATCAGGTAACCGTTGCTAACAATGCCTATGGCATTAGAAGGAACAAGATAGGGCTTTACCTAATTCCCCTCGCCATTGCCAACAATCAGGTAACATTGATAAAAAGGAAGGCATAGGAGGTGCTTACTAACAAATTGGCACACCTAGGCCTTGTCCTCATTTGTGATGCATGGAGTTACAACTCGATAAAGAACCTCCCAACTGTGAGGCATGAGAGGTGCAAGTATTTTGAATCAAGAAATAACCCGACCAAAGAGAGGCCAGATTTCTACATCAATTAACTTTCATACCATTCGATTGACCACCATGGCTTGAATTTAATGTCAAGATGGGGGAGTATTAGTAGAACCTTCTAATGGGAAAGTCCCTAAGTACACAATTGAAGCATCTAGGGTGGTCAGAGAGAAAGAAGGAAAATTTATGGAAGTTCCGACAGAAGACTAAGAACCTCAACACCATGTATGGACATGTTTAACCACATGATGAAAGGTTTGATGAAATTTATGAAAAAGAGGATGATACTGAGGATATTAATCTTGAGACAGATCGGGAGATTGAACAAGAAGAGCTTCCACTCTATGCTTCCTAGCCTCAGGAGCCTGACACAGGAAAAGGTAAAGGAAAGAGGACTTGATGGTCCCCAAAGAGGATTGTGATGGCTACATAAGGCCAAGTTTTGGTGGGATCAGCCACCAAGGGATCTAAATCTACCAGTTCTACTCATACAAAGAGGATATGAGTCTAGGACCTAGGTGGACCTAGTGCATCAGGTAGAGGAGAGGAAGAAGTGGAGTCTACTCTACTAGGATATTCTGCTTTAATGACCCAGGCAAGTTTTGTTCCCCCTCTTCTTTCTACCTCTACATCTCTAGTCATTCCTCCAACCTCATATGTGGAAAAGAGTCCTCCATCCATGAATTATAATCTTTTCATTCTAAATGAACCCCCAACCATATTCCACAATGAACCCCATGAGGAAACCCCATTCACTAAGCAAGCATCATCCACATCAATCACGATTGATTCTTTAATTTCCCTATCAAGGGCCCCATTGAAAAAGTTGAAGTGTCCATGTTGCCAATTTCACTGAACCCATCTACTTCTCATAAAATGTCTCTCTTTCCACCCACTTCCCCTTTCAGTATGATGGGTATTCCCCCTCCTTAGTCCCCATATGTTATCCCACCATTTTCTATGATAATGCCTCCCTTCGCCTCTCTGTAATCTCATACAACTACTTAGATCCTCCTTTTGTCACCCTATTCAGTCTCCCTCTAGGTGCTTCTATTTTTGTACAAAGAATAGACACCCCCTAGAGGCTCTGAGGTCATTTGGATGTGATGAAGCTGGCCTGATAGGGTAGAAAATTGAAACTGCAAATAAAAGTCATGGCACAACTAGCTACTCAAAAGATTGTGGCTTGCTTCAATGAAGAGTGGAATTCCTTGTTGATTGCTACCATGAAGCCACTAGCATCCAAGCCAGAGGGAGAAATACAGATGGAAGATTATGACATCAAAGCTATGGGCCTGGAGTTTGTAGACACCAAAATCTGGTCTAAGCATGCAACTTCAATTTCTTCATAATTTGTATCTTCATGGTCCTGATTAAATAATGTCAATTATTTAATTATTTTCTAAAGTTCTTCATTTATTTATCAATTAAATAAATCTATTTATTTAATTAATTTTCCTTAACCTTAATTCATCTATTAATTAAATAATCTTAATTATTTAATTAATTCTCATTTTCTTTATTCTATTTGATTAACTAAATAAACACTTTTTAT
The DNA here is from genome assembly GCA_007258455.2 of Sequoia sempervirens. Lineage (NCBI taxonomy): Eukaryota > Viridiplantae > Streptophyta > Pinopsida > Cupressales > Cupressaceae > Sequoia > Sequoia sempervirens. The sequence goes on along the minus strand of VDFB02270651.1, from coordinate 638,174,158 downwards.
TTAATTATGTTACTAACTAACCTTATCCCTTTTGACAAATTAAATAAATTTTTATTTAATTTACCCTTTATCATATGTCAACTATAATTAGATAAATTCTTTATTTATTTAATTATTCATTAAACCCCTTTATCACTTAATTAAATAAATCTTATTTATTTAATTATTCTTCAAATATCAAATCTTGAATTAAATGAATTATTTAATTCATAAAATCTATTTTAACGCATTCTTCTATATTTAGATAATTGTGTAAGTTATCTAAGTATTCACTTTGACTCGACTCGAGATCTATTTAAATCGATCAGTTAACTCTTGATTGAATGTCTGAGTTGCTTTCTCAAGTAATCTCTTTGTCATATAATTCAGTCATCTAGTTCTAACTCATTTGCATGTACATGCGTATTAATTAAATATCTTTATTTAATTAATTAAATCTTGTGCATGCATTTGAATAGAACGCTGCTTTTAATCTTATCTTTATCTTTTTTATGCAAAGACTATTCTTCTATTTTTGAATACCAAACTTGACGATTAAATAATTTATTTAATCTTTATTTCTATTTCTAATTTTTATCACTCATGTCACTACTAATAGTCATCATAATGCATGTCTAATTTTTTGATTTCAACCATTCATTGATCTTTCGATCTTGACCTATCATTCAAATGATCAATTTTCTATAAATTGATTTGTCTTTCATCATTTCAATCTCACCTAAAATCTTATGAATTTTGGAAGCATATCTATTATTTGAATCTTCGATGTTTTTCTAAATCACTATCATAGGCTATACTTGTACAAGAGAAATATGAGGGAAATTATACTACAACGGAAAAATGGAGAAGGGAAATCGAGGTTATACATGGAATTACTTAGATATTGGGTGAAATTGTTTAGTTTGTTTATGTTTTAGCTTTCCTTTGTTCTCTGTTGTTTAACTTAGATTACATTTAGAGCTTAGATCACATTGTTGTGTGTTGTTTAACCTTTCATTTGTATTTCCTAGATGTTACATTTGGTGAACCTAATGTGAAGACACCATCTTCTCATATACGTAGACTTTTATTCGATTTTTACAAGTTTTTGTATAGAACAATGCATTTGTTTGATGAAATGACATAATTGAAATTCAAAGATGCAATTGCTTGATGAAATGACGCAACTAAAATACTGGACTGCATCTGATATCAGAAATGACACATCTAAAAAATACTTACACATATGTTATTTTCCAAGTCACAACTAACTAGTAATATCCTACGACACATCTGACAGAGAAAAAAATGCAACCGATTGGTAAAATTTTAGGTTTAGATTTTCAATTTACAGCTTCCTTTCGTGTTTTTATTTTCGCTAATATTCTATTTTTAGGATGTGTCTTGAGGAGTTAACAAATTTTTTATAGCTTGATAGTTGAAGACCAATATCAAAACTATTAATGAATCATTTTGTAGAACACATGTCGAAGACCATAGTTAAATTTTTGAAACAAATTGTTTGGTAGTGTAGCAAATATTTCATTTGGATTAAAATTAACAAGTGTCTACTATGTTTAGTGTGAAAGCACAATTCTGTTATTACCCTCATGATTCGATATATCAAAGTATCCTCTCCCCTTGCACATTCGTGCGACCTTGGGTGTAAGAGAAATGGTTACTGACTCTAGAAATTAGGGTTGTCCTGGTAGGAAAAAGTACTCACCTCAGGATGACTCAGATTGGTAACACCCTGAACCCGAGGGACGTCCAGCTAGTATATAGAAGTGGATTCTTGGGAAAAGTGCAATGAATCATGCATATGGTTCCAACAAGATGGATTCAAAAGGGGACTCTCACCACATGGATCATGCCTTATGAACGAAATGCCTAAATTAAACACCTTTTTTTGTAGTGTCCAAAATCCTTCTATTTACTAGTGCAATAGGTGGGACCTATGAACCCGTCTCATATTCTTATGGTTCATGTGTAGAGATGAAAGTATGGTATGGGATGTTCATGGGTACTATAGCTTGGCTACCTTGAATGACGTTAATGACCTGTGGAGGGGAGCCAGTGGGGTCAAGCTACTAATCATTTGCCTTGAATAAGCATAGTTGGGAAACCAAGTAAGAACTTAATAAATATTGTCCTACATAGCCTAGGATGTGCTTGTTTGTTGTCGAATTAAATGTTCTTTGAGTCAAAATCAAACTGAAAACACATTGTCTTATGATTGTCTTTGTTTGCCAAAACTTGTTCCCAAAATAGAGTCAATTTTACATCACGATTCACTAGAAAATTGCAACTATCAACAAAGTCACAACTATTCACCAAAAATTCACAATTGTTCTTTAGAGTCACATCTATTAGTATAGGTCACATCTGTTTAATTTAGAGTTGCATCTGTTCGAAACTATCCAATTTCATCTATAGTCACATCTTTCTAAACTAGAGTTGCATCTACTTGATTAGCTCACATTTACTCCATGGAAAACCGCATATGATTTATAATCCCACACTTGTTATAGTTTGTGATGCATCTAAAAAAGGTGAGCCACATTTGTAGTTTTGAATGATGCATTTTCCCCTGTCATAGAATTCTACCAGTGCCCAAAATCTTGAAAGCTCACATCTATTATAGTCTGAGTTGCAATTTCCATCATGAGTCGCACCTATCATAAACTACACCCCAACTGTTTGATACGAGCTACTAAATTTCACTAGAAACTCACAACTAATTATGAGAAAACCACAACTATGAAACATAACCGCATCTATCATATTCTATGATGCATCTACCTAAGTATTAGAAAACCATAATTCGTAGTCATATTCCAGTTGACACAGTCATACTAGTCTTTTATTTGTCTTTTCATAGCAGTCCTTGGACAAAAACCTAAAATGATTTGTTTAATTTTGTATCCTTTAGGTATCATTTAGTCATAACTATATTCATCCTAATTCTGAGTTTTAGTTTCATCCTAGAGTACAAATTACCTTTAGATCAAACTTTTAGGACAATCACTTTTACAAACTTTAGAATAGGTCCACTTTCTACACTTTGAAAAAAACCATAGCATCAATAAAATGTCATTGAACCTAGTTTCGTCATCATAGATTTTTGTCCTATAGTGAGTTCTCCTAGCTCATCAGTCTATTTAGGGAGCTCACCTTATATTTGGTCCTTGTCCTACATAGGTTCCTTGACATAATTAAATTGATGCCTTGGTTAGACTTTAGGTAGTTGGTAACCTCATCTCAGGTTCACACAATTGATTACCTTAGAAGCTTGCTTAGATTTTGCATATTTAGATATGGTCACCCTAGAATAGCATCATATTAGACATACCTTACTTGCATAGAAAATACCAAAAATATAGTTGCATAAATTCCTTATTTCCATCCAGAAAATCCCAAAAATAAAGACTAGATTCATACTATCCATAGACGTAGTTTTGCATTCCTTGCATATTGAGTTTATCTTACATGGTTGAAACTAGGTCTAAGAGAGAAGAGAGAGAAAATATGTCAAACCCAAATGGATTCATCAACCCATTCTCGAACCATTTTCTAGGGGTATCCTCATTGAGACCTCACATGACTTTATTAGACAAATTCACTAGTAGAGACACTCAAGGACACATTTAAGTAGAAGACATAGATGCTGATGCACAAGACCCTAAGTTTTCCTATTTTGTAGACGAGTACCTAGCAAATGATTGTCAATGATACTTAGACAAATTGCTAGCTGAAGGTGCTACCTTACCTACAGGATTTGATATCAGTACCTTACAAACTCAACCTACACAAGAGACAAACATAATGACTACTAATACCACTAAACCTCAGGTAAATATAGCCATACCATCTGGCCTACCTACATAGAGTACAATAGTCCATATTTCTCCATTCAGTACATCTGGCATGACATTGGGATTCATCGGTCCACTTGTTGGGAATAAAAGAACTAAAACATCAGCTCCTACATCAAATGTAAGTGTCCCTGGTACCATACCATAGACAACAAAAATACCTAGTTTCCATGTCACTAGTACTATACCACAAATTGCAAACAACAAGAGGCATACCATTTTTCCAATATGGTAGTTAAAATGCATTTTCATATACTCTGAATTAGAATCCATTCTCACACATTCCAAGTCAAAACCCATTTTGACAGACTTCGAATCAGAATCCATTCTCATAGATTCCAAGTCAGAATCCATTCTCATAGATTCCAAGTCAGAATCCATTCACATAGATTCTGAATCAACATACATTCACCAACATTCTGAATCCAAATCCACTTCACATACCAAAATGTTGACGTTCCTTTTAGCACAACATGCAAATAGAATATTGCTATCCTGTTTCTCCTGAAAGAGAAAGATGATCACATGGATACCTTAGCTCCCAAGGTCTTTGTAGTTGGTTCTCAACAATGCTGATTTCCTTCAGTTGGTCAATGTAATAGTAATATTCAAGGGGCCTACTGGTGTTGAGATTCTGGATTGTTCTGAGATCAGACATAAACTTAAACCTACTAACTAGGGTTTTAAAGAAACAACAAAAGATAGATTAGAGCTTTGGAACATAAGATAATGACAATTCATTTAACTTAACCAGACTTGTTATCCTTCAAAGAACTATAAACTAAAACTGAAGAACAAAATTAACTTGTAATTAACACATAGTTTCCTTCATTCACAGTGTTGATTTCAATAACAGACTACTAGTTACCATTTTGAATAAAACACCAAAATAACATTCCATTCCTTGAAGACTTCACAAATCAAATGATTAACTTAAAACAATCACCATTCTAAAATACAATCTAAAGTAGATTAAGATCTGGTTGCTTCTAATGTTAATAAAACAGATAAGCAACATTTACAAAACTGGCACAATCACCATTATACAAAAAATCTATGACTTCAAATTGTTTCCATTTATACTAATGAAACTGAAAGATACATTCACCTATTCTGAATCTAACTCCTAACTAAGAAGGAAAAAGAAGCTCCCATCACAAAGAATTAGGATGCAGCTCTGTCTCCTCTACTCCTGCTAACTTCTAACTATCCATTTCCTAATTGCAAGTTCCTATTTTCTTAACTTCCAATTCCAATCTTCCATGTTCTAACTTCAGAAGTTCTAACCTTTACAAAGAGGAAAGAATGCCATATATATATATAGATTGTACCAAAAGAATGCGTTGTCCCCCTTGTATTAGGGTTTACAAAATATCTGCCTCCAAGAGAGTCAGTTCTCAGATCTTTCTGAAGAGAGTCAATGCTGCATTCAATGAGAAGCCTTGCTAAAAATGTTGGTGATGGCTTGACCTCAGGAGAAGCCTTTAAATCTTTTTGTAGCTACAACATTTACTCTCCTATCTTCATGTCCATCTTAGAACTCTATTGGGGTCACCTTGAATGTCCCAAAGCATCACCATTAATACTGATCTACCTCTGCCGGTGGTCACTATAGCTATCCTTATGAGTCACAATTTCTTCCTTCCTTTGGCTTCATGTTCTGGACTTTTCTGCTTGCTGACCATCTTCTAGAAGTACCCTCGGGCCTCCCTATAGATTTGAACACCATCGCCCGAGCTGATCCATCGCCTTCTGCTCTTCATAGGAATCCATGTCATTTGAATCCTACAGACTTCCTTCATAGGAATAGTTAGTTAGTCAAAGGGCCAATAGGTCATTCCTTCACTTCTTCTGATTGGTCAGGTATACGCCACACGAGCTTCTCAGGTGATCAAAGGTAGTCCACATTAAATTTCATGTCGATGAGACACTTATCGTGTCTCCCCAATGTGACTTTGTCTTTTAACAAGTATCAGCATAGTGGATGTTATTCGGTGAGACATTTTGGCAAGCTATATAAGTCACAACAAGCTCCTCTTGTCATATCGATATGCCCCTTTTATCACTGAGACCTTACTTTGTCGGCGGGACATCATAGTGAGGCCAGACCTTTCACGCTGAGCTCATTCCTTATCAACAAGACCCCATTAGGTTGGCAAGACCTCATGGCGATGTCCTCCTTTTGCCCCCAAGCTTACTTCCTTTCGATGGGACTCCTACATTTCGCTGAGACCTTCCATCAAATCCCCCTCTGTCTCGGCAAGACCATCGCACTCGGGGAGACATCTCCCCAAGTCCATCCTCACTTCCCCAAGCCCAAGTCCTTTTTTTTTCGGTGTGGCCTTCTTTCTTCGCCAAGACCTTACAGCGAAGGCATGATCCTTCGCTGAGCTCTATTTCTTTTAGTGGGGCCCCCCTTTCTATCAGTAGGACATCACATGGTTCAGGAGACCTCCCTATAGTCATCCCGAGATGCACTCCTTTATTTCACATGTGTCACTATGACATTCCCTTTTCAAGGAGACATCTTGTGGATACCTTATTTTTCACTGAGGAATCTTCATAAGTTCACCTTTTGTTGATGTGATAATTCCATTCTCTCCCCGATGAGGCAATAAGTCGGTGTGACAAAATGGGTCGGCAAGATTGCAAGACCTCATATCAAAAGATTCCCACTCGGTGCCTTGTCAGTGAGACCCAAAGACTTCACCGAGGCATCACTCCACCGTGAAAGTTTCTCATGGAAAGGCATATCTTTCTTAGTGGTCGGTGAGACATGAAGCTTTCAGAAAGATCACATGCCGAAGATTACAAATCTTGCCAAAGCATTGACCCGATCCGTGGTAGTTAGTGGGACATCAAGAAGTCACTGAGACCTCACCTCGAAGGAAAAATCTCCTGCCGATAAACCTTCTCCCTTTCACCGGTCGGTGAGACATTACGGATTCGCAGAGACATTACATAGATGGAAATATTTCTCATCAGGTACAATTTTTTTACCATCAATCGACAAGACCAAAAGATTTTTCCAAGACCACATGCCGAATACTAGTTGCTTGGCCAAAGTGTTCACTCATGAGCTGATCAGTGAGACATTGAGAGCTCGCCATGACCTCATTCTGGTGATGATTTCTCTCACTGATAGGAATTCCTCAGTCATTGAAATGACGATCAATGTCTTGCCCATTGACACTTGCATATGGATTCCACTCACTGTGACATCTCTGGGGTCTTGTCGATAGGCAACATAGACGCCTATCGACAGAATGCACTGGTAGTTGGCAAGACATCCACAAGGTCTTGCCGACTTTCTTCTTAGAGGAAAATTGTGACTTACTGGAATGAGGAATTCATTCCAAGTGAGCTCCCTTGGAAAATATCATCATGTGTGTGATTCGATCCTGCAAAACAGAGTCCCCATCAGTCTTTTAAATCATAAAAATTACCTTCAATCTTACCCATCATACTCCCTACATTTTATCACACATTGCAAGAATAAACCTACTTCCGGTGGAGGCGGAACCAAATCCGGACCGGGAACACACTTCTCTTTAAAACCAGCAGAGGCAGGGCCAAAAAGAAATCAGAATCGGGACCGGAGTCGGGATGGGAACCATCCATTGAAATAATCAATATTTCTAAGTTCAAATCTCATTCCGGCTCCGTGTTTGCGAAAGAAACATAAATGTGAAGGGAAAAAGGATGAAACACACACAGGTGGGATCAGAGCAAAAAAAACATCGATCTCGGGTGAAACACATTGGGGGTGGGGGCGAAACTAAATCCGAGATTGAAACTTCTTCAAAGTTTCAGTTTTGGATTCCATCCCGATCTTGCCTCCGACAACATACAAAGAAATGACGAAAAGAATGAAAAAGAAAAGGGGGAAAGGAAGAAGAAGACCCTGTGACCAAAAAAAGGGGACAAAAAGTAAAAGAATAGGACATGTGGAACCAAGATCAGAACGAGATCCGAACATGAAACTTTGAAGAAGTTTCAATCTTGGACCAAGTTCCGGTTCTAGGTCTGCCAAAACAAAAGAAGAAAGAAAATGCCTAAGGTCAAAAAGAAAACACCTAAGGCACATGACACACAACCAAAGGGAGAAAATGACCGACCTCAAGAAATAAAGGGAAAGGGGAGGTCAGGGCCGGGATGGAACACAGATCGGGAACCTTGAAGAGTTCAATGTTCTGATTCAGATCCGGACATGGCTCTAACAAAACAACAAGAAAAAAAAACACTAAAGAGGAAACTGTCAAAACAGGAACAGGGAATGAAACAAAACCATAAACTTTTGAAAGTTTTCCAAGCTTGGTATTGGTCCCGGTGCCACACCTGATAGAACAACAAGAAAAATGCCTAAAGCAGAAAACCAAAGGCTCAAAATTACAAAAGAAGAAAGGGGGGACTCATTTTATTCCAGAATAAAATGGGGTGGTAATGCATGGCATAAAAAATGGCGACTCGGTTGGGAAAATGGTTTAAAATTTTCAAGAAACTGAAGGATTCAGCTACCCAAGAGTCTTATTTTATGAACATCACAACTCCAGTTGGGCCAGTTTTAACAAGCAAGGTTGAGCTAGAATCCCAAATGTAAAACAATCAATTGCTAGCCTTGAATCTATGTGTGTACTTGATTGTGCATCACCCTTTCATAAATTTTTCTTCACCTTTGAAACAACAATGTGCAAGATTTGAGCTACATGAGTTGATCCCCTTTAGCTGTCGTGCAATGATATCATGGGCATTGCTCCGCTGCCAGTCAGGCATCCATAGCCCTGACGAAGATACCTCTAGTTTCCTCACAGCATTGCTCTACTGCCAGTCAGGCGTCCATAGCCCCGGTAGAGATACTGGAATCACCCATTCATATTGAGTCTTTTTTTTTTTAATAATTATTTTCTCCTCTTTTATGTTTTCTCTTGGAGTTTTAGATATTTCATTTAATTCCCTCTCAATATGTCAAATGTTTAACATTTGATCTAGGTTGAAAACTACCATGGACCTCATAATAGCACTTGGGAGATCATATTTTTCACTCAAATCTTACAACATTGTTACCCTAGGACAAATATACCAATACAAAAGGAGATGACCTTAATGATTTGTGACAAATTCAGAGGAGCTAACGAAAGTTATTTACTTTGCACCTTGTTTCAAAACATTCCACAACTCTTATTGACAATGGGAATAAAACAAAAGTTTAGGACAAAATAACCCAATCAGAAAGCTTAAAAATACCTATACCACTTTTTCTCCTTGTGACCATAGTATACTTTAGATAACAACCCACAGTTTTAGATGGAAAGGACATATCAATCCCAAAGAACAAAACAAAACATAAACCACATAACAAGGGAAACTGAAAGAGAAAAGGAAAGACAAACAAACAGTCAACAAACTATTTACAAACAAAGAGCGAATTACTTACACAAAGAGAAAAGTTATTTACACAAAGCAATTATTTACAAACAAAAACAACTTACACATATGCAAATTATTTACAAACAAGAGACAGAATAAAAAAATTATTTACATAAATAACAACAAGTGCAAAATTAGCATGCTTTACGACTCAAAATAGTGCTTAAGAAGCTACCCATTGACAGGAAAGGGAGCAGGTTCTCCAGTTAAGCTACTTAGTCTGAAAGCATTTTCCCCCAGGATCTCAGCAATTTGGTAAGGACCTAACTAGAGTTTGTCAAATTTCTAGTGACTGCCCTTCTTTTCACTAGCTTTATCCCATAACAATACAAGGTTAGATATCCTAAAAGCTTTGATTTTGGCTCTTTTTTCAAACCAACGTTTGACAACAACCTGGTGCCTAAAGAATTGTTGCAAGGCGGCATCTCTTTGTTCTTCTAATTTCAACAAAGCAGCTAATCTGACTTCTATCCTATTGTCATTAGAGTAGAATTTTTGCATGAACTCAAGGATAGGTATCTGCAGATGGATAGGGAAGATAGGCTCTTGGCCATATACCAGCTTGAATGGTGAAGTCTTTAGAGCAACCTTAATCCTAGTCCTATCTGCCCATAATGCAAATCTCAGCTGGGTATGCCAGTCCCTAGGGTTGTGTTCTAACAGTTTTTTCATTACCCCTAGAAGGTTCTTATTGGTTGACACTGCTACTCCATTGCCTTGTGGATAATAATTTTAAGAATACTTCAAGACAATTTTGTGATCATATGCCTAGGAAATAAATTCAGCAGAAGAAAAGGTAGAGCCATTGTCACATACCAGAGCAAGGGGTATCCCAAACCTAGTGGTGATGCATTTGGTGAGGAACTTGATGACCACCTCTATTGTGTTGTTCTTGCAGGGTATAGCCTCTGTCCACCTCGTGCAGTATTCAGTAGCAGTCAAGATAAAATTGTGTCCTGTAGAAGAGTTTGGGTTAATTACCCCAATAAAATCTAGTTCCCACTGGGCAAATGGCCTTACCTCGTAGACGGGTTGCAATGGCATGGATGCATGGTGCTCTTTTGATGCGGAAACCTGACATACGTGGCATGTTCTCACATGCTGATGGGCATCTTTGAACACACAAGGCCAGTAATAACCAGATCTGAGGATCTGGTGTGCCAATGAATCTACAGAACCATGACCTGTGCCATGTTTAGCCTCTTACTGATCAAGGCATCTCAGGTATACTCCTTCAAAATTCTTCTTGTATAGCAACCCTCCTTTGAGCATGTAATGAGAACTCTTCATTCTTAGCACTCTCCTTTGGGTTGCATTCATTCCCTCTAGACATCGATTATTGAGCATAAAGCAAATGGTATCAACATACCAAGGGTCGTAAGAGAAAAATTGGGTCATGTATTGCTGACAGATGATGTTGTCGCCAGCGTTTGCCATGGACTGAGACAAGCCTATACCCCTAACTAGTTTCATAGGGTGTATTTCCAAATCAAATTCTTGCAAGATGGCCATCCATTCCCTCTTCTCTCTCCTAGATCTCTCTACATAAGTAAGGACTTTACAGTAGCATCAGGAACTATAGCGATGATTTGGCTTCGGAGAATGTAATGTCAGAACTTCTTGACAGCTCAGACTAGCGCAAAAGCTTGCTTCTCTAGAGGTGGATATTTGATTTCCACATTTTTGAATGGAGAACTCATAAATGCAATCAGCCTCTCCTCTACCTCTCCTCCTCGTTGAGTTAGGACAACCGCACATGAATGCTTAGAGGAAAAAGAATAGATGTAAAATGATCTCAGGTAGTTTGGGCTAGTGAGCACAGGTGCTTCTGAAATAGATCACTTGACTTGCACAAATGCAACCTTTGCCTCCTCAGTCCACTCTATTTTTGCATCCTTCTTCATCATTTCTTTCAGTAGTTTCATGATTTCAGCAAAGCCTATAATGAATTTTCTCACGAAATTGATCTTTCCGAAGAAAGACCTCATTTTTTTCTTGCTTCCTGGCTTGGTGATCTTCAGAATGGACTTGACCCGGTCTGGTTTGATTGATATTCCCCTTTCAGAGATCATGTGTCCCAAAATATTTCCCTCTAAAACTATGAACACACACTTGTTGGGATTCAGGGAGACGCCATATCGAATGCATCTCTCAAGAACTTTGGCTAAGTCAGTAGCATGATTCAGTCAATCTTTGGAGAATACCGTCAGGTCGTCCATATAGATGATGATGCACTTTCCAATCAGATCCTTGAATGCTATGTCAATTGCACATTGAAAGGTCACCCAAGCATTTATTAGACTGAATGGCATCCTTCTATATGCAAACGTTCCCCATTTTGTGGTAAAAGTAGTCTTCATTGTATCTTCACAGTTAACCATTACTTGATTGTATCCAGAGTAGCCATCTAGGAATGATATCATTTGAGATCCGTTGATTGTCTGCAACACTTCATCCAGAGAAGGGAGTGGGTAATTATCCTTTTTTGATGCTCTATTCAAATTTTTGAAGCCGACACATAGCCTAATCCCTTCATTCTTCTTGTGGACTGGAACTAAGTTAGCCACCCAAGTTGAATGGCACACAGGGAAGATTATCCTTGTAGAGAGTAGCTTCTGGACTTCTTTGAAGATCAATGGTTCAATCAGAGCATTGAAAGGGCACTGCTTCTGTCGAAAGGGTTTACCTTCGGGCTTCAAAGGAATAGTGTGAGTCATAACAGAAGCATCAAATGTCTTTAAGTCTTCATATCCCCAAGAAATTGCAGAAATTTCTTTCTTAAGCGCCTTCAATATGTCTTTTCTAATTGCTTCAGGGCAAGCTTTCCCTATGTAGACATTCCTTTGAGGACCAGAGTCAGCTAAGTTAACAATTTCATATTCACCTCCTTTATCTTCAGCTGATATCTTCTCTCGAGCCCTTGGGTTTGAGTCAAAAATTCTCTTTAAAGTAACCATTCCCTTAGGAATGTTATTACCTTTTAGATTGATGACTCCTTCTGTATCACATTCTTTAGGGTTCCAATCCCCTTGATCTCTATTGGACTCATCAATAATTTGCCCCTCAAAAACATCTAAGCTTGCTAAGAAAGCCAGAATATGTCGGTCATCATCAAAGACTTGAAATTTTGTGATATTATCAGGAACTGTAGGGGTGGAATTAATTCCATGAATAATTTGTTGAGCTTATAGCCTTGCATAGGTTCCAGGGTGCTTGCAACAATATCCAATGAATCAGCTACTTGATTTTCTTCCCTAGGGATTAAGCTAATCCCAAAGGCATCAAAGTCCTCCATCAGATTCCATACCCTATTTCTATATGTTGCCAGCCTTTTATTGTGACATGTATATTGGCTGCACACTTTCCTGATAAATATTTCTGAATCTCCCTTGACCAACAAGGTAGTGACTTTCTTCCTATGTGCGAACATCAGCCCCCTTGCCAGAGCTTCATATTCCACTACATTGTTAGTACATCCAAATTGCAACCTATAAGAAGCAAAGAAATTTTTCCCTTTTGGGCTGGTTAGTTCAATCCCAACACCACATCCTATCTTAGATTTGGATCCATCAAACTTAAGGGTCCATAGTTGATCATGAGCTAGGATTGATTCTTTTGAAGTCTCTGTGGGCACTTGGATAGAAAGAACCATGGGCGGGGTTACTTGATCTTTTGGATCAGATATAGGGAATAGGTGTTCAATAGGTTCCTCAGAAGTAAATCCCAATCCCTACTTAGTTATATCACATAACCTATGGCTATACTTCTAACAGTCACTTGTGCCTTTGGTTAACCCTTTGGGTTTTGGTATACTTAAGAGTATAGGGGTGTCACACAAACCTTGGGGTTGTTCTTCATCAATATTCTAATTTGGAAATGTAGCTAAGTTGAATTCATCTTGAGAAGGGATTTCTTGTGAAGGTATATTATCCCTGGTTAGCATTATTGCTTCTTTGGCTTCGAATGAGAAGTGGTTTGCAATGGTCTCATGGTGACTTGTGCTAGCTTCCCTAGCTTGGGAAACATGATTTAAAATGTCAATGCAGGGTTGACAAGTCAATTTAGAATGATTTTGGTAGTGTACCCTGCACCAATTAGGGAGCAAGAGACTTTGTAGATCTACATCTTCTCCCAAGACTAGCTGATCTTGTTGTAGCTTCCTAATTAATGCCTATTGGGTTTCATTAATCATAGAATCAGGGAACTTTCGTATTGGCAGTTCTTTAGGATCAATAATAGAAAAGGTTAAAATTTCATCCCTTTTGTAAACCCCTATCCCAGTTTCAAAATAGGCTACCTCATTGGAGCAATCATATTCAATGATGATATGCTTGAGGTGAGGCTTGCTTTCAATCCTAATTTGAGTAGGAATCCCTCTCCATGGTAGCCACATATATGAAAAGTCAAGGGAGAGATATCCCCCTAGACTTTTCATCAATTCTTTGCTCAGCAGCATACCATAGGTCTCAGGAATATCTGCTACTTGAATATCTATGTTGGTTAGGATCCTAGGGTTTGATCCTACTTGTAGATGTATATTTCTTAATTCCCCCACTACATTAACCTCTATCTTGTCTAGTTGAATGGCCTTCTTGTTGGTTTGAATGGGGTTTAATCCCAACTTCTTACATATGGAAAATGGCATAACATTGCCAGAAGCTCCTGAGTCTAATAGACAATTATGTAAGTTCTTCCCACAAATTATTAAACTCAAAAGAAATGGTGGAGTACCTACCTTATTTTTGTACAAAGCTTCATTCATGTCTACAGCAGGGGGCAACCTTGTTTTTCCCTTTTGATTTGTCAGCTTGTTCTAGGGCTTTCAGCACTATCTCCCTTTGAGCAAGGCATCACTTTAAGATGTCAAAATATGACAAAGAATTTTTCTATTTCTACATCTCAGAAACAATATCAAATTCTGAGTTATGGCTTGTATTGCTTTAGAAAACACCAAGAAAATTACCTTTGTTTTGAAAATCAAGTGGACCTTTTGGTGGAGGAGGGTTTTTGTCAGCACTTTGATTTGGAGGCACCATGTGATTAGGCAGTGCTGATGTGGTGAATGGGCCCTTACTTTGATTTCTTAAAAAGTGTCCTCCCTTTGTCTGAAAGGCTTGGGCATCATACATGTCTTCCTATGGTTTGTTCTCACTTTGCATTGGGAATGAGGGCTCTTCTTCAAAGAGGTCATATGCCATTGCAGTATCCATTGAGTCACATCCTTTGTTTGAATTCCCCTAGAATGTGTGGGCATCTTCATGTGCCATCTTGACAACTTTCTCCATCTGAGGGTAGTTTACCTCAAAATGGGTCACAGTATCATGCAGCCTACACCAGTTAGTCATGAAGTTAAGGTCAGCCACATTTGTAGTATGTGACCTCTCCTGATTTTCTTGATAGTTATGAGAAACTCCCCCATTATTGGGCCTTGTATTCCATTGTCTGTTATTATTTAGCCTTTGGTTATATCCTTTATTCTGATTCTGTTGATACCCTTGGCTAGAGGAGTTTTGGCCTTGATAACCCCTTTAGATGTAATTGTTGTTATTCTGATAAGTACCCTGATTGTTGCTATTTTGATTAGGGTAATTACCTTGGTTTTGGGAGGGGTTCAATCGAAGCTAAGCCATGTCATTTGTAACTTGAGACATTTTTTTCTTCAAGGTCTTTACCTCATTTGTAAGTTGAACTATCTTTTCACTTTCCACACTCTTAACAATAGGTGGCTGACCACCATGATTTCATGTTCCAATTTGGTTCTAATGACCATGGGAACTTTGAGGAACCAGTGATTGTTGAAAGGGATCAGGAGTTCCAGTAGAAAAGAATGGAACAAGTGGTTGGGTTTGCAATTCAGACATAGGTCCATAATGGGAAGGAGAAATTCCCGGGACAGTATTGAATAGAGGAGTTGGGCTATACATCTGATATCCTATTGAAGGGAAACCTCCTCCTAGGCTTCCTTGTTGAGAACTAATCTGTTGCTACAGCTTGATAGCTAGATGATAGACTTTGGATAGAGAATCAATATTAGCTAGTTGATAAGTCCTTTGCAAGAACAAGCCAATCAAGGGGTCTATAACCCTAAAGTATGCTTGAATGGAACTATTCTTAGTAACTAGGTAGGGATCCTGCAATTTCCTATACATTCGTTGGAACCTGGTATTGAATAAAGGAAAGGATTCACTTGGTTCCTTTCTGATGGTAGTGAATTGGTGGTACAAAAGAGCTGGGTCCACATAAACCTTGAACTGGTTGATGAAAGCATTTTCCAAGTGTGTCCAGGTCATAATAGAACCCTGTGAAAAATTAAGATACCAGTTATATGCCATATCCCCTAAGGAATATGGGAACAACCTACAAACTACATCATGGTGAGCTATCTGAGCTCTAGTACAAACATCCTTGAAAGCTTGTAAGTGCTCTTCAACACTCCTTCACTCGCCATGAATATACTTGGGGCAGAATCTTTCAGGGTTCTTAGGCATGTCGTGAAAACCTCTAGGAATAGTCCCCAATGGGGAGGGATTATTCTGAAAGCATTCCATTAGTGGTGGTGGTGGTGGTTGAATCAGCTGTTGAATGGGTTGAACCAGCTTTGATGGAAATTGAGATGGATTTGGTGATGGATTGATGGGTATACACTGGGGTATTGGTGAAAAGCTAGGTGAAGTGAGTGGAGTTGATAAAGGTGGAATGATGGTTGGCCCAGCCCTATGATTCTTGTGTCTTATTGGGGTCTTGAGTTGTGTGAAAGGTGGTGGATTTTAAGCTGATTGAAGAACTCTACAAGACCTTTTTGGTGAGAAAAATCCAATATTATCCAGCTTGCCCTTCAAGGCCCTCCTTCTAGGGCCAGTTTCTGTTGACGTTCCTTTTGGCACAACAACATGCAAACAAAATATTGCTATCCTTTTTCTCCTAAAAGAGAAAGATGATCACATGGATACCTTAGCTCCCAAGGTCTTTGTAGTTGGTTTTCAACTGTGCTGATTTCCTTCAGTTGGTCAATGTAACAGTAATATTCAAGGGGCCTGCTGGTGTTGAGCTTCTGGATTGTTCTGAGATCAAACATAAACTTAAACCTACTCTAACTGGGGTTTTAAAGAAACAACAAAAGATAGATTAGAGCTTTGTAAAATAAGAGAATGACAATTCATCTAACTTAACCAGACTTGTTATCCTTCAAGGAACTATAAAATAAAACTGAAGAACAAAATTAACTTGTGATTAACACACAGTTTCCTTCATTCACAGTGCTGATTTCAATAACTGATTACTAGTTACCATTTTGAATAAAACACCAAAATAACATTCCATTCCTTGAAGACTTCACAAATCAAATGATTAACTTAAAACAATCACCATTCTAAAATACAATCTGAAGTAGATTAATATCTGGTTGCTTCTACTGTTAATAAAACAGATAAGCAACATTTACAAAACTAGCACAATCACCATTGTACAGAAAATCTATGACTTCAAATTGTTTCCTTCTATACCAATGAAATTGAAAGATACATTCACCTATTCTGAATCTAACTCCTAACTAAGAAGGCAAAAGAAGCTCCCATCACAAAGAATTAGGATGCAGCTCTGTCTCCTCTACTCCTGCTAACTTCTAACTATCCATTTCCTAATTACAAGTTCCTATTTTCTTAACTACCAATTCCAATCTTCCATGTTCTAACTTCAAAAGTTTTAACCTTTACAAAGAGGCAAGAATGCCATATATATACAGAATGTACCAAAAGAATGCACTGTCCCCCTTGTATTAGGGTTTACAAAATATCTGCCTCCAGGAGAGTCGGCTCTCAGATCTTTCTGAAGAGAGTCAATGTTGCATTTAATGAGAAGCCTTGTTGTCCATGTCGGTGATGGCTTGACCTCGAGAGAATCCTTTAGATCTTTTGTAGCTGCAACATTTACTCTCCTATCTTCATGTCCATCTTTGAACTCTATTGGGGTCACCTTGAATGTCCCAAAGTATCACCATTAATAATGATCTACCTCTGTTGGTGGTCACTATAGCTATCCTTGTGAGTCATAGTTTATTCCTTCCTTCGGCTTCCTTCATGTTCTAGATGTTTTTGCTTGTTGAACATCTTCTGGAAGTATCCTCGGGCCTCCCTGTAGATCTAAACACCATCACCCGAGCTGATCCATCGCTTTCTACTCTCAGAAGGAATCCATGTCGTTTGCATCCTATAAACTTCCTTCATAGGAATAGTCACTTAGTCAAAAGGCCAATAGGTCCTTCCTTCGCTTCTTATGATTGGTTGGGTATATGCCACGTGAGCTTCTCATGTAGTCAAAGGTGGTCCACCTTAAATTGCATGTTAGTGAGACACTTATCGTGTCTCCCCAATGTGATTTTGTCTTTTAATAAGTATCGGCATAGCGGATGTCAGTCGGTGAGACATTTCGGTGAGCTATAAAAGTCACAACAAGATCCTCTTGTCATATCGATATCCCCCTTTTAATCATTGAGACCTTACTCTATCAGTGGGACATCATAGCAAGGCCAGACCTTTCACACCGAGCTCACTCCTTATCAGCAAGACCCCATCGGGTCAGCGAGACCTCATGGTGATGTCCTCCTTTTCTCCCTGAGCTTACTTCCTTTCAGTGGGACTCCTACGTTTCACTGAGACCTTCCATCGAAGCCCGCTCTATCTTGGCGAGACCATCGCACTCAGGGAGACATCTCCCTGAGTCCATTCTCACTTCCCCAAGCTTGAGTCCTTTTTGTTTTAGTGTGACCTTTCTTCACAAAGACCTTACGGCGAAGGCATGATCCTTCACATTTCTCTATTTCTTTTGGTGGGGCCCCCCTTTCTATCAGTAGGACATCACATGGTCAAGGAGACCTCCCTGTAGTCATATTGAGATGCACTCTTTTATTTCACATGTGTCACCATGACATTCCCTTGTCAAGGAGACATCTTGTAGATACGTTATTTTTCACCGAGGAATCTTCATAAGTTCACCTTTTATTGATGTGACAATTCCATTCTCTCCCCAATGAGGCAATAAGTCAGCATGACAAAATAGGTCGGCAAGACTGCAAGACCTCATATTGAAAGATTCCCACTTGGTGCCTTGTCAGGGAGACCCAAAGACTTCGCCGAGACATCACTCCACTGCGAAAGTTTCTCACCGAAATGCATATCTTTCTAGGTGGTCGGTGAGATATGAAGCTTTTGGCAAGATCACATACCGAAGATTACAACTCTTTCCGAAGCATTGACCTGGTCCGTGATAGTTGGTGGGACATCAAGAAGTCACTGAGACCTCACCCCGAAGGAAAAATCTCCCGCCGATAAACCTTCTCCCTTTTTCCAGTCAGTGAGACATTACAGATTCACAGAGACATTACATCGATGGAAATATTTCTCACTAGGTACAATTTTTTTACCGTCAATCAGAAAGACCAAAAGATTTCACCAAGACCACACACTGAATAATGCTTGCTTGGCTGAAGTGTTCAGTCATGAGCCGATAAGTGAGACATTAAGAGCTCGCCATGACCTCATTCCAGTGATGATTTCTCTCGCCGATAGAAATTCCTCATTCATTGAAATGATGATCAATGTCTTGCCCATAGACACCTGCATATGGATTCCACTTGCCATGACATATCTAAGGTCTTGCCGATAGGCAACACAAATGCCTATCGACAGAATGCACTGGTAGTCGGCAAGACATCCGTAGGGTCTTGCCGACTTTCTTCTTAGAGGAAAATTGTGACTAACTGGACTGAGGAATTCATTCCAATTGAGCTCCCTTGGAAAATATCATGCGTGTGATTCGATCCTACAAAAGAGAGTCCCCATCAGTCTTTTAAATCATAAAAATTACCTTCAATCTTACCCATCATACTCCCCACATTTTATCACACATTGCAAGAATAAACCTACTTCCGGCGGAGGCAGAACCAAATCCAGACTGGGAACACACTTCTCTTTAAAACCAGCAGAGGTGTGGCCAAAAAGAAATCGAAATCAGGACCAGAGTCAGGATGGGAACTATCCATGGAAATAATCAACATTTCCAAGTTCAAATCTCATTCTGGCTCCGCGTCTGTGAAAGAAAAAAAAATGCGAAGGGAAAAAGGATGAAACACACATAGGTGGGATCAAAGCAAAAAAAACATCGATCCCGGGTGAAACACATTGGGGGCGGGGGCGGAACTAAATCTGAGATTGAAACTTCTTCAAAGTTTCATTTTTGAATTCCATCCCAATCTTTCCTCTGACAACATACAAAGAAACGACCAAAAGAATGAAAAAGAAAAGGGGGAAAGGAAGATGAAGACCCTGTGACCAAACAAAAGGGGACAAAAAGTAAAAGAACATGACATGCAAAACTGAGATTGGAATAGGATCTGAACATGAAACTTTGAAGAAGTTTCAATCTTGGACCTAGTTCCTGTTCCAGGTCTTCCAAAACAAAAGAAGAAAGAAAATGCCTAAGGTTGAAAAGAAAACACCTAAGGCACAAGACACACAACCAAAGGGAGAAAATGACCAACCACAAGAAATAAAGGGAGAGACGAGGTCAGGGCTGGGATGGAACATGGATCGGGAACCTTGAAGAGTTCAATGTTCCGATTCAGATCTGGACCCAGCTCTGACAGAACAACAAGAAAAAAAAAATCACTAAAGAGGAAACTGCCGGAACCAAAACTGAGAACAAAACAAAACCAAAAACTTTTGAAAGTTTTCCAAGCTCGGTATTGGTCCTGGTTTCGCACCTGACAGAATAACAAGAAAAATGCCTAAAGCAGAAAACCAAAGGCTCAAAATTACAAAATAAGAAAGGGGGGACCCATTTTATTTCAAAATAAAATGGGGTGGTTATGCAAGGCATAACACAACATTCAATCAAAACCCATCATGAGACCTTGGATTTCAAAATACATACATAGATCTGCATAATCCACCCAACACATCATTAACCCAAGTTGACCTCTTGCAAACACAAATGCATGCACTACAAACAAAAATGGATAACATGGCTGTGTCAACTAAGAATACCTTTTCAACAAAAGACATATTCCCATTTCCTTTTGATAAATCATTGTACATGACACCTTTCCCTCATTGGTATGTCATACCAAATCATCCTAAGTACAATGGCAAAAAAAAAATGATAGAACATATAAGGGAATTTTCTACCATGTGTATAGATGTCACTTATGACCCCACATATCTTATAAGACTATTTCCAAGAAGTCTTGTAGGAATTGCACTCTAGTGGTTTTTAGGTCTAGAATATGGTATCAAATCATGGGGTGAACTGGCTGAGAAATTTTTTGAGCAATTCTCCTTCAACATAGACCATGAGATAAATATAGAAACCTAGTGTCACACAACACAAGACAAAGGAGAAACTTTTATCACTTTCTTCCAGAGATGGAGGACTATAGCCAACTGGTGTCCTGTCGAGATACATGAAAAACAAAAAGTCACTATATTCCAAGAAAACCTTAATGCAAAACTAAGGAGTAACTTAAGGGTATATTTTTGCACATCCTTTTCAAAACTAGTGTAAAAAGGGGTTATAATACAAAAGATCTCATTGAAAAAGGAGAAATTAAGACACCAACATCCAATAGAAATCCAATAGTGAAAAACACCCCAATGATAGAAACATATTTTGGTCTCGGAACAAAAACATTACCAATGATGGGGTAGTTGATGCTAAAACCTTACAAGCAAGACCGATCATTACATTGCAAGGACATAACCCCTCTTCCAACACGATTAATGTTGTCAATCAACCTCCCAACACGGTCCAAAATACTCAACATCTACAAAAATAGAGGAGGTTTCAAAAATGTGAGTTCACTCCCTTAGGGGAACCCATCGAGTCAGTGTTCAAACAACTATTACAACACAATCTTATGCAGCTTCAAGAGCCAAGACAATACAATCCAGGACAATTTCAACCAATTTGGTGGGATGACAATGCCTTTTGTGATTATCATAGAAGTAAGGGACATAACCTACAAAATTGTCACCAACTAAAAAATATCATACATGATCTTGTCGAAAAGAGAACTATTGAAGTTAGCAGACAAAAACAAGTCATCAAACACTGATCACCAATTCTAATGCACTACATGACCATGGGAAAGGAAATGTCCCCAGTTCAAGTAACAAGACCAATATGTCAGTCGGCTATGCTAATATCAAGCATGATTATAATAGTGGAAAAATCATAAATCACCTTCATGCTACTGATGAGAATATCAATACCATTACCATAAATACAACTCCCAAGTGTGTTGTCAACACTTGTCAGACTAAGATCACTATCCAAGGTCCTCCATCACAACAAACACCACAAAATTCCAAGTGGTAGTATAACTTACTTGATCAATTGGGGAAGACCCCAACCCAAATCCCTATCTTGGAATTGTTATGTATCTCCCCTGAGCATTAATCTATTTTAGACAAAGCTTTACAAAGTGCTACTATCCCTAATGATCTCAATGTCAATCATTTCGAGGAAATGGTAGGCTACTTGACCAATAATCATCATGCCACATTCTCTGAACAAGACTACGCAATTGAGAAGACAAATCATAATGATCCTTTACATCTGGAAGTCCTTGTTGACGATACCAAAGTTAGATGAGTTTTGGTAGACAGAGGAGCAGGGTTAAATTTGTGCACTTTAAAACTGATTAAGGCATTAGGTTTCTCAAAAGCATGCATAGAAACAACCAAAATTATTGTAATTAAGGCTTATGACAATGAGGAATGAAAATCAAAGGGGGTGGTAACACTTCCTATTAGAATTGGTCCTGCAGTAATGGAGACAAAATTCCAGGTCTTGGATCTCACCCTTCCATACAACCTTTTGCTAGGAAGACCATGAATTCATGCCATGAAGGTAGTCCTTTCCACATATCATCAATGTCTCAAATTCCCTTACAATGGCACTGAAATAACAATAGATGGTGACCTAGATCCATTCCAATATTGCACTAGTCTAAAAGAGATACCCCACCGCCAAGTGCTAGAAAACCAAGAGGCTTCATCGTCCAATTCATCTCACTATGACGATCCATCCACTCTCACTAGAATATCCACTTCACCTTCATTTCCTACCACTCCTAGGGTTGATATCCAAGACAAGGGTTGTGGAGAATATCACATGAAGACATATTATTGTGTTAGCCATTTGATTCCTCCTAATTCATATGGTTTACCTACACCAGCTAGGAGATAATCTATGGTCACTATACACATTCCTCCCTC
Source organism: Sequoia sempervirens (assembly GCA_007258455.2). Taxonomy (NCBI): domain Eukaryota; kingdom Viridiplantae; phylum Streptophyta; class Pinopsida; order Cupressales; family Cupressaceae; genus Sequoia; species Sequoia sempervirens. The sequence goes on along the minus strand of VDFB02270651.1, from coordinate 638,151,606 downwards.
AAGAACCTTTGCAAAATGGGGAGAATTAAGTAAAGAAGCCATACATGTAGAAGATGTCACCTCATAGTTGTATATAGAAGACCCTAAAGAACCTCCCTCACTCGCTCACATTCCTACTGATCAATATGGAAAAGGTTTTACAATCATGTAGTGCAAGGGATATAATGGACATAGTGGCTTAGGCTTACATCAAGATGGGAGGATTAAACCAATCTTTGTTTCTTAGTGGCTGAAAGTCTTAGGGCTTGGGTTTCAACCGATTCATATTGGCGTTCCTAGTACCACATCACCCTTAATTGAGGAAGTAAGTGCTTCAGATGATAGTGAGACATCTCACAAACCATCTAACCAACACTACCATGACTCACCTGACTTAAATGAATATGAGTGGGATTCCCTATCCTCTACCTCTTCCATGGACCTTGACAAGTTATTTGGAGAACTTGACTTAATGTTGAAATCCTCACCTAATCCATTGAATTCCTATCCACCAAAGAATATGACAAAAGAGGAATGGTTTAAAAATTACTATTGGGAATCTCTCAATCCTATCTCTTAGCAACCTGATACATCTATTTTATATCACCAAGCCTTGGCATTAGGCCCACCTCTCAATCCACCTAGATCTAAACCAAAGAGAAAAAATGACTTAGTACAAAACTTTTGTGACCATAACTTAGTCCTTACCTTGACTCCTTTGAACTTTGATAACTCCAATGATGACATGCCCTTAGTTTATCCCCAACTCATTGATTGGGACCAACAAGACACACCCGTCTTAGACATTTTTGAGAATGACGAAGCAATTGTTGAGTTCCTAGGATTACGAGAAGGAATACCTAGTGGTGATCACAAGGCTATTTTTACCATTGACTTGGACAACAAAGAATATTTTGGGGAATCTATTCAACCATCCAGTCCCAAAAATGAGAAAAAGAATAAAAAATATAAGAAAGACGAGTCTCTAGGTGAAAACTAAGAGGCACCTCTAGACAATGAAAAAGAAAAAATAGAGGATGCATCCAAAGACGAAAAGCTCTCTGAGGAACCTAAGGATGGAGGTTTGAACATTCTCCCCATTGCATAGGAAAAGTCACCCATGCTCTTTGAAGAATTAGTAGAAGTCAATATAGGCACAAAAAAGAATCCTTGACTGGTCTATTTTGCAACGTCATTGACAAAAGAAGAGCAACCAAAATTCCACAACTTCTTCACAAAGAGAGATAAATTTTTCTTGGTCATATGCAGACATGCCCGGGATGGATCCTAAACTTGTTCTACATCACTTTCCCTTACAACCTATTGTGTAGTTTTTGCACACATGCCCCACTAAAAGTAGGGACCCTCTTTTGCTTTCGCTTTTATGTTTTTGGCCTTTTGATTTTGAGGATTTGCATTGCCTTGGCATGGGGTATGTGCAGGATCATCATGGAAAAAGCATGCCTTAAGTGGCAAAAAATTCAAAAAAATTAGAGTTAGGAAACTTGACGTAAAAATTTGAATAAGTTATCTATATTATTTCAAAAATATGTAAGAATAGAATATGTAGAAAATTGAATGTAGTTTCTAAAGTACTAGTTTTATTTTAGAAAGAAAAAAATCTATTTGGTGAAAATTTGAAATTTCAATGTAGTAGTACTTAAATTTTAGAGAAAAATAAGAAGTAGGTGTTTGTTTGACCACCCTAACCAAAATAAAATGACAGTATTTTTTTATAAGATTTTAGAGATAAGTAGAGGACTCATGTCCAGATGTGATGCATATTCTTTTGTAATTTTTTCCCAAGTAAATAATTAATTATGATTTTTTTATTACAACTTTTAAAAATATGAAAACTCGTAATGTCGACCACCTTAACTTGGCCAAAACTTCATGGAATTCAATTTTCTTTTTAATCCTATAGTATGTGAAGCATAGAATGTGAGGAATGTTTTGGATTCAAAAAATGTAGACCATTTGAAAGCTATAGATGTTTTTCAATCAACTTATCAATCAGGGATTTAGTCATAATTTAAATAGAAAATGAATAATAATTATTTATTGAATTCAAAGTAAATCATAATTTATATTGGTGGAAAGTTAAGAATCTCCTTTAAAAACCCTTTTCGTTTCATCAATTTTGGGTAAAATAAAAGTCGTCAGCCACATACTCTACAAATACCCATCATATTGCCAATTTTTGGCCCATCATGATCCAACACATACCCCATGGGCTTAAGTGTTTATCTTGCTTTCCTAGGTGATCCCCCTAAGTTGCATATTGAAAATCTTAAGTTTTTGGAAAAGTTCGAGTTTTTGCATTGTTTTATGATTTTCTGCCCCGTTCGGATTTTCCTAGATTTCATTCAAATTCTGGCTTTGTCTACTTTATGCCATGGTTCATAGATTTTTGGTCTTCACGGAATTCCGCTTGGATAGGATTTTCCCAAAAGTCTGACCTGCCGTCGGGTTTCTGAATTCCTTCAAATTGTTTGGTCGACAACATTTATGATTACTCCTTATAAGATTTGCGAGGGATGTATTTGGTCGATCTTTGGGGATCCTCATCCCCTTGTGCTTTATCATCTATGTTCAATTGAGTTGAGGAGTTTATTCTTTAAATTATTGGACTTGATTTGGAGCACTGGGTTTGCAATTATTGGGTCTGGTGGTGATTTCCTAGGCATTATTGTTGCTATTCTTTGATGAGCGCCAATAAATTGATGTTTGTTATTTATGAGATCAATTTACACTTCATCAAATAGTACGTACATGTTTCCTTTCTTTGATTGATGAATGAAATTAGTGCTTTGGTGTTATAAGCTTGCTTTGTGCATTAATGGTCAAAATTTAGGCTTTCATGCCTAGGGCTTTGCCATTTCATCTTAATTTTCTTTCGAGTGAACCTAGAATTCAAGGAAGATTTGTAGGAGATTCAAGTTAAACTGGTTCCATGCCTAGGGTCATCAAATTTGTGATCATTTGATCAATTTGAGTGAGATCATGTGAGAGTGCTAATATTCGGGTTTTCCTTCAGCTTCAGGATTTTCTTGCGCTAGCAGATTTTCCCGACTTTCTATTTTCTCCTAATTTTCCTAAATTTGGTAGTTTCTTGGAGTTTCACCTACTTCGTTGATTTCCGCTCCCTCTGGATTTTCCTAAAAGTCCTTTGTTCCTTTGTTTTTATGAAATCTGCAGACTATCGCTTCGTTCGTGGAAATCTGTCACGTGTGGATTTCTCCAAAATTTGGTGGAAAATGAAGGATTATGAGATGGCACAAATTGTTAATGAATGGTTATACATTTTATGATTAATTTGAACTATTTTGAGACCTGTCATGCTATTTCTTGGTTGATAATGATCATATTATGTTACTTATGGGTGTTTTCATGTTTATTTTGCTAGAATCTGCCTGGCTCAGATTTTCCTAAATTTTCTTCTAGGCCTAGATTCCATGAAGGGGTGAAAATCCTGAACTTTGAAGAAAGTGATATAACGATGTTTCTGGGATAATTTTGATCTTTGCTTGGATTTATTTGAATGATGAATATGTTATTTTTGATGGGTTAATCTCAATCTTGTTATAATGGATATTATTATTGGTGGTTTTGCTGAGTGCAGGCTGAATTTAACTAGGTCGTCAAGGAAGTTCTAGAGATGAAATTAATTCGATTGAAGGAAATTCAAAGTATGGATTTCTCCACCCTTGGCCAACTTGGAGAAGGCATTCTTGACAGCAAAGGCTAAGAGGGGTGCATTAAGGATAAGGAGGAAGGCAGTCAATGCAAGGATACATCAAATTTTGTGCTTCCTTATTATTTTCCTTTTCCATCACATGCATTGGTTTGAATTATATTGGAGATCTCAGGCCAACCTGGATAGAGTTCATGCATTTAATGAAATTCTATCTCATTTTGAATTCTCCTTGGCTAACCTATTTTTTGGCCATTTATTATTGTAAACAATAGTTGGGTTGACTTGTTTGTGGCTATTTTATGATTGTAAACCCTGGCTAGGCCGGAGTACTTTGGGGGTTCCTATAAATTTGGAATTCTTCCTCATTTGTAATATAGATACACAGATAGAGATAGATATAGTTTTGATACAAGAGAGAATTAGGTAGTAGAGCAGAGTTAGAAGTGAGTTCATCTTGAGCAAGTGTTGTAACACAACATTATAATTGTTGCTGAAATTTGGTGATTCAATACAATTGAAGGGCATTGTGATTTTCTAGTGATCTCTTTTGTGTTGGCTTATCTTGAATGGTTCTTGTGATTCTATCTTTTGAAATTGCTCAAGGTTATTGGATGTATGTTAGATTTAGATTTAGATCTGATTCAATGGTGTTTATGATTTGATGCTTGAAGTGTTTGCAACAATCCCTGGTCCATACTTTTTGCAGCTAGCTGATTTTTAGTTTCTTTGCAAAGTTAGCCTGGACCTTTTATATTCATTGTGCTGAAGTTCAATTGTGAAGTTTATTAATTTCAATTGCAATTGGGTTGCCTTGGATGAATTTTCATGATCTAAAAATCTTGAATACCTTAGAAGATTGCACTGTTTATGTGAAATTGTAGGTTTATTTGGGTTAAGTAGGAATTAGTCTATGAGGGATTGGTCCATTTCAAGTATTTCATCATTTGCATTGTTAATCTTAGGAGTAGTTTTAATCTTAGATATCTTTTTGAAACCCTTATCTTTTGTTATTTCTTTTATGATTGGGTTAGATTTAGGATTGAAGTATGATCATATTGTTAGATCTGATAGATTCAAGATTAAGTATTTGCTTGTAGTAAGGTCCCTTTGTGATTACCAACATTTTCACATTTATCACTGAGTTGTTTATGCATTGTCAAGACCTAAAATTAGAGACCTTGGGGTTATATCTTGAGGCTTGCTGATAGAGATTTACCTTTCAAGAGAGATAAGATTTCATATTCTATTTGAGTTGTTGCTGTGCAGAAAACATCATCAACAGATTGGTGCTAGAAGGAGGGCCTGAATAAGCAAGCTGGATCAATTTCTATCTACCATCTCTCCTAAAATATTCAGAAGAAGAACTAGATATACTCTAGGAGAGGGGGAATTTCAAGAATTACCAGCCCCTACTAGGTCAAGAAGGGCTAGCAGAAGGGGAGAATCATCATCCACCCAACCACCTCCGTCATCTCGATCATTCTCATCTTCATCAAGTTCAAGTTCATAAGAGTCTGAAGACATTCCCATCCAACAACCTCAGCCAGACATTAATCAACCATTACCACCCCCACCTCCACCAATGGCTTTCCTAGCTAATAACCCATCTCCATTGACTTTTGCCAATTGCAATGTCATGCCCAAGAACCTTGAGCACTTATGTTCAAAGTTCCATGTTAATGATCCCAATAGAATTGTTGAGGAACACATCAGGATCTTTCAGAATAGCCTTAAGGATAGGGAATTCAATCATGAGGATGTAGCATGTAGGCTCTTCCCTTATTCCTTAGGAGAAGATGCATTCTATTGGTATAATCATTTGCTTGTCCAGTCTATTCGACATTGGACTGAATTGGAGACTACATTCTTGCAAAAGTTTAGGATTCCTTAGTCCCAATGAGCTCTACCATCAGTTCGCTAATGTTAAGAGAGAAGTCAATGAGCCTATAGGGTCCTTTAACAACTGGTTTCATCGTGCCTATACTCGACTATGGGCTCCCTATGCTATTGATGAAGCCACTGCTTTAGAAGTCTACTATGAGGGACTTGACAGTTTGACAGCTACCTTCATGCAATGGAGAAACAACCCTCCTAATACCCTACTTGATGCATATGCAGAGGCTATGAAGGTTAGAACTACTTTAAGGCAACATTTGTCTTGGCCTTTACCATCATTAGGACCCACTGCTCACCCTGGACAAGTCCCATATCTCAATCAGGCTCTCACCAATCATACTACCATCATGAATCTAGTTGCTCAGTTGACTATGGTCCCTCACCCAGGGCCTCCAACAAGTCAAGTGCCACCCACAATCAGCTACCCCCAACAAAATGTGAATCAGCCTCTTCATCCACAATCTCATGCTAGCTATCCCCCATATTTGCAAAATTCTGAAGTTTTGAACCAGTCATTGAATACCAGCACTGTAGTAGGATATCCCCAAAATAATGTGAGCCAGCCTCCATATAGAAATATTGACCAAGAGAGACTAGATGACTTGACCAAACAAGTGAATAAGCTAAATATGGAGGTAACTTACTTAAGGAACCAGAACAATCAGTTGCAAGCTGCTCAGAGAAATATGCAATACAATCAGAGCAAAGAAAGTTGAGAAAATCAACAAGGACAACATTTTCATAAGGGGAAACATCCTGATAGGGGATATAATAACAAAAGAGGATATCATAATGACAAAGGATATAATAATGATAGAGGGAAGAATTGTGATAAAGGACAATCCTCAAGCCAGAACTTTGATAGAGGGAAAGTTGGTGGACAAGGGTTCGACATGAGACAACCACCTAGACAGAGCAAGACTTGGAATACAAGGCCTAACAATGAAGGAGTTCCCACCCCATTGGATCAGCTAGTCAACCAGCCAATTCATCAAGAAAAGCCTCCTAATGGTGTATATTTGGCTAAGGCTACTTTATCAAGATGGTGTAGGCTCCATAAAATGAGTCAACATTCTGAGTTAGATAGTCAAGAGTTCTAGACAACAACTTCAATCTTTCAGTATGAAGTGGAAAATAATGCAGGTAGTCAGGAAATGGTGCCATCTACTCCCTATGATTCATTAGTGTTGGTACTGAATCATGCTCCTTTTCCTCAAAGCAAGGACAATGTACCTGAAGAAAAATAAGACCAGCTCAAGGAAGAGGCAGACCAGGTATGTAATGGAGATAAGATTACATAGTTGTTTGATGAAAATCCAGTGAATGACAATGGCCCCAGGGATGAAGAAGAAGCTTATGTTGAAGAGGTGCAGACCTTCCAGAGGCTTGTCAAGAAGTATGATTTGAGAGACCTGCCACATAGACTTCCACAAGCTAGAGGCTCCTTCACCACCTCCATTCCACCAATCAATTTCATGACACCTCCAGATCCTAATGCCAGAAATAATCCTCCATATCCTTTGGTAACGAGGAAGTATTTCTCTAAAGATCAAGGGCATATGGACATGTCAAAATGAAAGATTATTGAAGCAAGCAAAGACAAGGTGGTGGAATATCCAAAGGAGACTCCTGCTGATCTGAGTGAGGAACAACTGGCTATATATGTTGCAGAAGAACTCAAGAAGTTAAAGGTAAGTCTATCTGCATTTGAGTTATTGAGGGTTCCAACCATTAGGAATTCAATTCTAGGAGCTTATAATGCAAATTCCATATCACAAGATAGATTAGTTAGTGAAAGTATTAATAAAGCATCTAGTTCTCAATTTGTAGGAAGACAAAATCAGACTCATAATCAAGTTCATGTGCCTCCTGGAGATAAAGGAAAATAAAATGACAGAACTCAAGTTGCTCAAGTGGATACTCCCTTAACTTTGTTTCAAGGTAAAATGGATACTCCTCCATTCTTGATTTTTGTTCGCATATTCGGTAAGCACTTGCACAACTGTTTGTTGGATTCAAGTGCCTCTACCAATGTAATGCCCTTTGGTGTTTTTCAAGCTTTAGGTATTACTCCTGCTAATTCCCAAAAGAAAGTTACACAATTGGATAAAACTGAAGTTAATGTTGTAGGGGAATTAAACATGATTCATACGTAGGTTACTTCTGATCCTAGTATTCAGGAGGTTATTAATATACAAGTGGCTAATATACCTGATGCTTATGGCCTGATTCTGGGAAGAGACTTTACTAGGGCCCTTAATGGATATGTATCAACTAACAACTCTCATATGTGGCTTCCTTGGAAGGGAGTGCCAAACCAGATTAGAATTGAAAGGGAACCCAAAATGAAATACATGATCACAAAATATCAAAATATCTCCAATGAAATCCTAATATCAGAAGTAAGTATGGGTAGTTATGTGCTTGTAGCCCCTTTTGAGGAGTCAAACGTAGAGGAATTCCTTATGTTCCATACTATGCTTGTTGACCTTACAACAAAATCCAGTAGTACTAAAGCCTTTGTGGAACCAGTTGAAAATGATGACGATCCTAAAGATAATCAACTCAGTTTACTGGATAATTTCTAGGAATTCATTCAGAAGTGCATTGAGGATTAGATTCAGTTGGGTAGGGAAATTAATTTTAGAAATTTTCTCTTACCAAATTGGTGTAGGGTGCATAATGCCTCCCATTCAGAACTGGATTGTTGCTTATGTCAGACTGCAGTGGAGCAAGTACAAAAATATACCAATCCCATCCCAATAGTCAAAATTAATATTCAGAATGTCCAAGAGGATCCTAAAGGAAAAAGAGTGATGTTTTTTGAAGAACCATCCAACAAAAATAGTGCAAGAGATACACCAAGTAAATCTGTAGCTGCTGGTTGTTGGACTTTAAGATTTGATGGATCCAAATCAAAGCAAGGAGCTGGGGCAGGATTTGAGTGAATCAGTCCAAGAGGTAAGACTTTCTTTGCTGCTCATAGACTTCAATTTCATTGTATGAATAATGTAGTAGAATATGAGGCTTTGGTCCATGGGTTGTTAATGGCCCTAAAGAAAAAGGTTAAGATCTTGCAAGTTTTTGGGGATTCTAAGTTAGTGGTTAAGCAAGTTAGGAGATAGTACTCTTGTCATGATAGAAGAATGACCAACTATAGAAATAGAGTATGGGACCTTTTTTGATGCAGAGGGTCATGGACTTTGAAAGAAACACAAATATTTCAAGGATTAAAGGTTGCAATCTCAAGCTATCTCCTAGGCACCCTAATGGAGACAAGGCTTAAAGATGCACTAATCGCTTGTATGCTCTCTTTATGGACCCAAACCCTTGTAACACCCTTAAGAGACTTAAGCAAACTTGTTTTGAATGATTTCAAAGCCCAACCCTCTGACTTAGACACAAAACCAATTTTTCACCTTAACTAGGCTACTAGCCAACTAGGCCTCTAGCAAAGGATTTTTGACTTTGCACTCAAACTTTCCAAAGGAGCCTCCAATATAATGACTATTTCATATGTATTTTGTGATGAAAAACAACATATCCAAACCTTGATATCACTTGCTTTAGATAAAACCTTCCAAAATCTGTTGTCTCCTAAAAAACTAGGCCTAATTAGCCCTCTTTTCCAAAGCAATCCCTCTTTAAACTCAACCCATAACCATGAAACTTTCAACAGTCCCTTAAAATAACTCAAAACCAAGGATTCCAAGTTTTTAGACCTCTATGACACATCTAACATGCTCAAACACAAAACCCTCCTTAACTTGCCTCAAAACTAGGGCTTCTTGAAAATTAACCTTCCAATCACTTCCAGAACTTTCTCATTGACTCTACACCATTAGTAAAACATATTTAGTCTATCCCAACTCAAAAACATGCCCCTCATTAAGGCATATCTTCTCCTGCTATACCCTAGCCTCCATCTTCAAGCACTTTGCATTGTGAAATCTTGGTGTACACCTCAATATTCTTCTTCCCTGCACATTAGTTTGTTAAATATGTATGTTACATGTTAGGAATGATCCCTTTCATAGGTCATAGTAGCATTTTACCTTGAAATGGATCAATCATCCATGAAAACCACCAAAACTAGTGAAAATTTTGTGTTATTCCTGAGGACAGTCAACAATATGTTACACAAACTGATTCCTAATGTCTATCAAATCATTCAAAAGGTTAATTGAAAGTAAATACAGGTTCTTCAACCATCCAATTGATTATAAATTCAAAAGGAATCAATAGATCATCAAAAAGACTCAAGAAAATGCAAGAAAACTATGTTTTTTTCACTATTTCCTGTAGTAGTATGTACAGTCTCCTCTCCAAACACCCAACCTCCATAAAAATGATTATTTTGGGGTTATAAACCCATTTCCCAACTGACCATACTATTTTGTATTGATTTTATTTCATTAAAGTGCTTAAATCTCCTAAAACTCATTTACCCGCCCAAATTGGAATTCAAAAATCTGAATTTTCCAACTCTTATTTTATTGATTCCTACAACCTAAAAACTATTGAATCTCTAACATCCAACCTTATTTGACATAATTAAAGCACTATATTACTATCTAACCTCCTAGAACATGATTGTTCCATTTACATTGCAATTTGGTCCTAGGATCCTTATTAGGACCCTTAGGACTTTTGACCTCTTTAATGTGTTCACCCATTCCAAAGGCCATTATAGGCTCCAAGATATCATAATTGATGCTTTGAGGTGATTGATAGGTCTTCAAGACCCCTACATTCTCCTGTCTCTTGAAGAGTTCCTTGAAGAGCTTGGGTGCTCCTGCACCATTCTCCCCAAGAAAGAAAGAGTTCTTGCCCCAAGAAGCATCCAACTTGTTGTTGCCATAATACTCCTTGTTCCTGTATGTTTGTACCTTCTGATTACCAAGCATGAAATCTCCCAAAGTTACCTTCTTCCTTTCCTTCCAACCTACATTCATGCCACTCAACATGTTAGTGTCAAAAATCTGTTTTGTTTGTCCTTTTTGCTGCTTGATAACAACCTGTCCTTGTACCCTGTTTCTGCCTTTATTCCACTCATTTCCTTATGAAAGAACACCACTCCTATTACCCTCAACAATAGGGTATTCAATACTCCCAATCTTAATATTGTCCAAGTCCCAAATATTCTGATTTTTAGGACTGTACTCTTCATATATCTGCTGCAACTCATCATTCCTCTTCCAACCAGTATCTTCCCCTATCTTACCTATCTTACCCTGCTTATTCACCTACAAATGTTTCTCAAAACAGATCATAAAACTTTCATTTGACTGCTCCAAAGGCAAAGGCATTAATTTATATCTAACATCTCCTTTATGCACCAAATATGTATTATGGAATCCATCATGCAATGTCCTTCTAGCATACTGCCATGGTCTCCCCAAGATGATATGACCACAAGTCATTGGAATGACATCGCAAAGCCCCCTATCATGATATGATCCAATTGAGAAATCTACATAAGCCCTCTTACAAATCTCTACATGCTGTCCTTGAGTTACCCAAGTGGCCTTGTAGGGAGTAGGATGATCAAATGTTTCAATCTCTAACTTGATTATCATATCAAGTGAAAATAAATTGCTATGTGACCCTGAATCTATGAGCAATCTGCATATTTTACCATGTCTGAGACAATTAGTCTTAAAGATAGTTACGTTTGGCTCTTGATGAAGTCTTTCTCCTTGCTTGACCATAAGAAACTCACCATCAGTCACAGGGTCTGCCATGAATGTTTTTGATTCTTCCTTTTTGTCCTCTTCTTCTTGTACCAAGTTAGCTCTCCTATCTCTGCCCCTATCAACTTGTTCCCATTTAGGACACTTGAAGGAAGGATTCCCTAGTTCATTGCAATTGAAACATCTACTTGTGAATGGTCCTCTACCTTGTCCAAATCTGCCTCCTCCTCTAAGAGTGTATCCACCTCTTTGATCAGAAAATACCTCTTTACCTTTGTCATTGCTACCTTGTCCTTGTTCTCTATTACCTCTGCCCCTATTTGAACTACCTCCTCTTCCACCATTGCTTGATCTTTTCTGCTTCCTTTTCACCTTTTCCTCAGCTCTAATGGCCAATTGAAAACATTCTCCTAATGTCCTTGGAAATTGCAAACCAATCTCATCTTGTAGATTTTACCTCAATCCATTGATGTACCTGGCTATTTTCTCATCCTCTTCTTCACAACCTCCTCTAATACTAAGCTTGTGAAATTGCTCAATATAGGACATCAAATCCATGTCCTTTTGCTTTAAATTCTGCCTCATCCTTTTCACATGAATGGTATAATCAGATGGTAGGAACTTCTCTTTGACCAAACTCTTCATTCTTGCCCATGTAGAGACTTTTGCCAATCCTCTAGCCATCCTATCATTCTAAAAACTAGTCCACCATGTCAATGTTGTGCCTCTCAACTTGGTTTTGGCAAAATTAACCTTCCTCTCTTCATCCATCTCTTCAAACTCAAAGTATTTTTCTAAGGCATCAAGCCATCCCAACACCTCTTCACTATCCATCTTCCCTTGATAGATAGGCAAGTCTATGTGGCTCTTTCCTCCATGACCTTGTACTACCTTCAACAATCTCAGTAACCTCCTTTCCTTAGGGTCCTCTATCTCATCTGCTTGTTGTTCCTGATTTACCCTCACATGCTCTTCATCTTCATCATTGTCTTCTTGGTCTTCTTGGTCTTCTCTCCTCCTACTCCTCTCAAGGTTATTTATCCTTGCTTGCATGGTCTCTCTCTCCCTTCTCCATTGCCTTTCTTCTCTTGCTCTGGCCTACTCTCTTGCTGCTTCTTGTTCCCTTCTTTCTCTTCTCTCCCTTTCCAAGATTTCCTTAAACTCTTCCAACTCTCTTGCCAATTGATTTTTTGGTGCCATTGCTATTTCTTCAATCCCTAAAGGACCTACTCACTGCTCTAATACCACTCTGATGCAGAGGGTCAAGGACTTTGAAAGAAACACAAAGATTTCAAGGATTAAAGGTTGCAATCTCAAGCTATCTCCTAGGCACTCTAATGGAGACAAGTCTTAAAGATGCACTAATCACTTGTATGCTCTCTCTATGGACCCAAACCCTTGTAACACCCTTAAGAGACTTAAGAAAACTTTTTTGAATGATTTCAAAGCCCAACCCTCTGACTTAGACACAAAACCAATTTTTCACCTTAACTAGGCTACTAGCCAACTAGGCCTCTAGCAAAGGATTTTTGACTTTTCACTCAAACTTTACAAAGGAGCCTCCAATCTAATGACTATTTCAGATGTATTTTGTGATGAAAAACAACATATCCAAACCTTGATATCACTTGCTTCAGATAAAACCTTCCAAAATCTATTGTCTCCTCAAAAATTAGGCCTAATTAGCCCTCTTTTCCAAAGCAACCCCTCTTTAAACTCAACCCATAACCATGAAACTTTCAACAGTCCCTTAAAATGACTCAAAACCAAGGATTCCAAGTTTTTAGACCTCTATGACACCTCTAACATGCTCAAACACAAAACCCTCCTTAACTTGCCTCAAAACTAGGGCTTCTTGAAAACTAACCTTCCAATCACTTCCAGAACTTTCTCATTGACTCTACACCATTAGGACAACATATTTAGTCTATCCCAACTCAAAAACATGCCCCTCATTAAGAAAAATATTCTACTGCTATACCCTAGCCTCCATCTTCAAGCACTTTGCATTGTGAAATCTTGGTGTACACCTCAATATTCTTCTTCCCTGCACATTAGTTTGTTAAATATGTATGTTACATGTTAGGAATGATCCATTTCATAGGTCACAACAGCATTCTACCTTTAAATGGATCAATCATCGGTGAAAACCACCAAAACTAGTGAAAATTTTGTGTTATTCCTAAGGACAGTCAGCAATATTTTACAAAAACTGATTCCTAATGTCTATCAGATCATTCAAAAGGTTAATTGAAAGTAAATATAGGTTCTTAAACCATCCAATTGATTAGAAATTCAAAAGGAATCAATAGATCATAAAAAAGACTCAAGAAAATGCAAGAAAACTATGTTTTTTTCACTATTTCTAGTAGCAGTCCATACAGTCTCCTCTCCAAATGCCCAACCTCCGTACAAATGATTATTTTGGGGTTATAAACCCATTACCCAACTGCCCAAACTGTTTTTCATTGATTTTATTTTATTAAAGTGCTTAAATCTCCTAAAACTCATTTACCCCCCCAAATTGGAATTCAAAAATTTAAATTTTCCAACTCTTATTTTATTGATTCCTACAACCTAAAAACTATTGAATCTCTAACATCCAACCTTATTTGACATAATTAAAGCACTATATTCCTATCTAACCTCCTAGAACATGATTGTTCCATTTACATTGCAATTTGGTCCTAGGATCCTTATTAGGACCCTTAGGACTTTTGACCTCTTTAATGTGTTCACCCATTCCAAAGGCCATTATAGGCTCCAAGATATCATAATTGATGCTTTGAGGTGATTGATAGGTCTTCAAGACCCCTGCATTCTCCTATCTCCTGAAGAGTTCCTTGAAGAGCTTGGGTGCTCCTGCACCATTGTTGAAGGGTTTGATGCCTTCAACATTCAATTGATCCCACGAAGTAAAAACCAGATAGCTGACTCCCTTGCTCAGGTAGCTAGTACATTGCAACCTATGTCTCTTTTTGGATTGAAGAATTTTACAGTGGAATTGAACCCAGTACCTTTAGTACCTGAAAATATCACCAATTTCCAGGTATTTGAAGATGATAAGCATCTCTTCAATTTTATCACAAGCACAAATGTCTTTGCTTATCAAATTATTGATGAAACTGAACTCCAAGAAGTAGAGATTTGGAAGGGGTAATTAATCTAAAGACCAATACTATTCCTAGAGGAATGGTGCAATTTGAGAGGATTTCTGATCTTGATAAGGTCATAGATCAAGAACTGGATGCCAAGAAGGAGTCCATCAGTGGACAATGTGAAAAGTATAATATGGGAACTCATGAAGATGTCAGGAATGTCTTCATTGGTAAAGTATGCACTCCAGAAGAGAGGAAAGGGATAATCGATGCATTACATACATATCAAGATGTGATAGCTTGGAGTTATGAAGACTTGAAGACATATGACACATCAATCATAACTCACACTATCCCTCTTAATCCAGGAGTAAGACCCTTCAGGATGAGGAAGAGGCCCATCAATGCTCTACTAGAACCAATAATTAAGAAGGAAGTGCAGAAGTTGCTGTCTACCAGAATCATATTTCCAGTTAGACATTCCACTTGGGTTGCAAACTTGGTTCCTATAAGGAAAAAGAATGGTGAAATTAGGTTGTGTGTGGATTTTAGGAACCTCAACAGAGCATCAAAAAAGGATAATTATCCAGTACCTTCACTGGATGAAGTACTTTCAATTGTCAATGGATCTCAAATGATGTCTTTCTTGGATGGCTACTCAGGGTACAACCAAGTTATGGTGTAGTACGAAGATAGGCATAAAAATGTTTTCACCACTAAGTGGGGAACCTTTGCCTAAAGAAGAATGCCCTTTGGTTTGATTAATGTTGGGGCTACATTTTAGAGGGATATGTAAATTTCCTTTAAGGACATAATTGGTAAGTGTATAATCATTTATACAGATGATCTGACAGTATTTTCCAAGAGGAGAGGTGATCATATCACATATTTGAGTAAAGTGTTTCAAAAGTGCAGAGAGTTTGGTATATTGCTTAATCCAAAGAAATGCATCTTTGGAGTTACAGAGGGAAAATTTCTAGGACATGTTATCTCTGATAAAGGAATTTCCATTGATCTAGAATGAGTGGAAGCTATACTCAAGATCCCACCACCTGCTAGCAAGAAAGAAATGAAATCATTCTTTGGTAAAATCAACTTTGTAAGGAAATTCATCACTGGATTTGTAGAAATAGTCAAGGCACTAAATGCAATGTTGAAGCAGGAAGCCAAAGTTGAATGGAGTGCAGAAACTAAGGAAGCATTTGTAGAGATAAAAAAGGCTATTGCTGAAGCTCTAGTTTTGGTGAGTCCAGACTATGCTAAGCCATTCTATATATATTTGTTTGCTTCTGATCACTCCTATGCTGCTATGTTGACTCAAAAGTCTAATCAAGGAAATGAACATCCCATAGCATTCATGAGTGCACCATTGAAAGATGTTGAGTTAAGGTACCCAAGTGTGGAGAAACAATTCTATGCCTTAGTCAGAGCCGTGAAGAAATTCAAACACTATATCCTTAGAAACAAGGTCATTGCAATAGTCCCTGATCCTGCAGTCAAGGTCTTGTTGATGCAGAATGAGCTAGGAGAGCGCAGGGCTAAGTGGGTAACTATGTTACAAGAATATGATATTGATATACAAACCATGAAGCTAGTAAGAGGGCAAGGACTTACAAGGACAATGGCAGAAATAGGCCCTGATCTTGTAGCTCAGCATTACAATCTAGAAGATGTTTCTCCTGGTGAATGGTATGATGATATCATTCTTTATCTCCTGACTCAAAGATGTCCTGACCATCTGAATGCAGTATAGACAAGAGCATTACGTTTGAAGAGTGACAGTTTCATGTTGAAGGGAGCTATTTTATATAAGAAAAATCATGAAGGTATCTACCTGAGGTGCTTAGGAAGACAAGAAGCTGAGAGAATCATGGCCAAATTTCATAACATATATGGTACTGGTCATGGATCTACACATGCCACTGCAAATCAGATTTTGAGGGCTGGTTATTATTGGCCTACGTTGTTCAAAGACACACAAAGTCATGTCAAAACTTGCCATGTGTGCCAGACTGCAGCAACCAGAGAAAAGTATGCAGCTCTTCCACTTTAGTCAGTATTTGAGGTAAAACCTTTTGCACAGTGGGTGATGGAATTCATAGGTCACATCAATCCCCCTTCCTCTACGGGTCACAGGTATATTCTCACTTTTACTAATTACTTTACAAGATGGACTGAAGCTCTTGCACGCAAATAGTGTACTGAAGTGGTAATGGATTTCATTGAATCAGGTATCATCAATCACTTTGGATACCCTTTATCTTTGGTTTGTGATAATGGTCCTACATTTGCATCATTGAAATTTTCTAACTGGGATTTTGATCATGGGATCATAATAAAATTTTCCTCTAATTACTATCCATAAGGTAACAAGTTGGTTGAGTCTTCCAATAAAAACCTCTTAACAACCATCCGTAAGCTATTAGAGAAGAACCCCAAGGATTGGCACACTTAGCTTAGATTTTCTCTATGGGTAGATCGTACCAGATAGAAGACTTCCATAGGGACCTCCCCTTATCATCTTGTGTATGGCCTGGAACCTATATTTCCAATTCAATTGAGGATCCCCACTTTACAGTTCATTAATGAATATTATGATGAAGAAAATAGGCTTGAAGCCCGCCTACAGGAGTTGTTACACCTTGAAGAAAGAAGAGATGAAGCCTTAGAAATTTTTTCCAAACATCAGGGTGTAGTCAAAAGGTGGTTTGATAGGAGAGCCAAGATAAAAGCTTTTCAAATTTCTAACTTGGTTCTATACTGGGATAAAGCCCATGACTGTAAGGGGGAGCATGGTAAATTTGACAAACTTTGGCTTGGCCCTTACTAGATTTCAGAGATCCTGGGAGATAATGCTTTCCGCTTAAAAACTCTCACTGGGGAGGATATCCCACTGCTTGTCAATGGACAGTATTTGAAGCATTATTTCCAGTCTTGATCTATTTTATACTCTTTTCTTGTACATAGTTAGATTAGGTTTCCTTTCTATTTTGTTTTCTTTGCTTTGTTTTGGTTAGAGTAGGTTTCCCTTTCTACTTTGCTTTTGTTTGGTTGCATTAGTTCAAGGTTTTCCTTTGGTTTGGTTTGTTTTTGCTCTGCTCTTGCTTTGGGGTTCTCTTGTTTTCTTTTGGATGTGTTGCATCTGCGTGGAAAATATTCTCTTATCTGGGATTATTCTGAGTATTTCCTTGATGAACTTTAATCACATTTCTTTAATGGATGGTTGAGGTCTTTGTTATCGTCAAGCAGTCTAAATGTTTGATTTAAGGAAGATGAGTCACTAGTTTGATTTGAATTTGAAGTATTTTGAAATATTATATCTTTCATACATCTTAAAAATCCTGAGGTTGTTGTAGGATCTTTGTGAGGTATTTTCAGGTGAAAAATCTTATTTCTGCTTCAGTACCACTGTGGTTCTTAGCCCTGAGTGTGAACTTCATAATTCACAGGTTGAAATAAAAAAATGAAATGAAAAGAAATATCAAAAGAAGAAAAGAGAAAATATTGAAAATCAAGTGAATTCAACTTATCAAGAGTATCCAAATATCTCTATCGGGGCTATAGATGCCTGGCTAGAAGTAGACTTGTGTTCGAGAGATTCACAATGATAACCTCATTGGGGATATAGATGCCTGACTGGAAGCGAGGCTCTATCCAGGTTGCTTTTGGAGTTAGAATCTTTACGTAGCCTGACCTGATTGAACTTGGTTTCTATAGTAGGTCAAGGACGGAAATGAAATCATGTCCACACACTTGGATTTTCAGTCTATGGAAGGTTCAGTCTGTCTTCGATTTTGATTCTTTAATCTTGCATTTTGATTTGTTTGTTTGATAGTGAGATTGAGACCATAAATTTTGGGTTCATGATTCTTGTTCATCATCAAATTCTTTGGAGCATTTCCCAATAGAGTCGCCATTTGTTGTACAGTTTTCATACACACGCCCTGCTAAAAGCAGGGACCCTCTTTTTCTTTCACTTTTGTGTATTTGGCCCTTTGATTTTGAGGATTTTCATTGCCTTGGCATGGGATTAAGTGTTTATTTTGCTTGCTTAGGTGATCCCCCTCAGTTGCATATTGAAAATCTTAAGTTTTGGGAAAATTTTAGGTTTTTGCACTATTTCAGGATTTTCCACCTCGTCCAGATTTTCCCGGATTTCATTCAAATTCTAGCTCTATCTGTTTTACGCCATGGTTCAGAGATTTCTAGTCATCGTGGAATTCCACCTAGACCAGATTTTCCTGAAAGTCTAACCTGTCGTTTGGTTTCCGAATTCCTTCAACTTGTTTGGTTGATGACATTTATGATTACTCCTTATACGATTTGTGAGGCATGTATTTGGTCGATCTTTGGGGATCCTAATTCCCTTGTGCTTTATCACCTATGTTCAATTGAGTTGAATATTTTATTCTTTGAATGATTGGACTTGATTTGGAGCACTGGGTTTGCAATTGTTGGGTTTGGTAGTGTTTTCTGGGGCATTATTGTTGCTATTCTTTGATGAGCGCCAATAAATTGACGTTTGTTATTTTTGAGATCAATTTTCACTTCATCAAATGGTTTGTACATGTTTCCTTGCTTTGATTGATGAATGAAAGTAGTTCTTTGGCGTTATAAGCTTGCTCTGTGCATTAATGGTCAAAATTTAGGGTTTCATGCCTAAGGCTTTGCCATTTCATCTTAATTTTCTTTCGAGTGAACCTAGAATTCAAGGAAGATCTATAGGAGGTTTAAGTTAAACTAGTTCCTTGCCTAGGGTCCTCAAATTTGTGATCATTTGATCAATTTGAGTGAGATCATGTGAGTGTGCCGATATTTGGGTTTTCCTTTAGCTTCAGGATTTTCCTGCACTGGCGGATTTTCCCGACTTTCCGTTTTCTCCTGATTTTCTTGAATTTCGTAGTTTTCCAGAGTTTCACCTATTTCATGGATTTCTGATCCCTCTGGATTTTCTTGAAAGTCCTTTGTTCCTTTGTTTTTCCAAAATTTGCAGATAACCGCTTCATTCACAGAAATCCATCCCATGCAGATTTCTCTGAAATTTGGTGGAAAACGAAGGATAATGAGATGTAATGACTTGTTAATGAATGACTATGCATTTTATGATTAATTTGAACTATTTTGAGACCTATCATGTTGTTTCTTGGTTGGTAATGATTGGATTATGTTACTTATGGGTGTTTTCATGTTTATTCCGCTAGAATCCGCCTGGCTCGGATTTTCTTGAATTTTCCTCCTGTCTTGGATTTTGCGGAGGGGTGAAAATCATGAACTTTGAAGAAAGTTATTTAATGATGTTTCTGGGATAATTTCGATCTTTTCTCAGATTTATTTGAATTATGAATATTTTATTTGTGATGGGATAATCTCAATCTTCTTGTTATAATGGATATTATTAATGGTGGTTTTGCTGAGTGCAGGCTAAATTTAACTGGGTCATCAAGGAAGTTTTGGAGATGAAATTAATTCTATTGAAGGAAATTCAAAGTATGGGTTGCTCCACCCTTGGCTGACTTGGAGAAGGCATTCTTGACAACACGAGCTAAGAGGGGCGCATTAAGGATAAGGAGGAAGGTAGTTAATGCAAGGCTACATCAAATTTTGTGCTTCCCTATTATTTTCCTTTTCCTTCACATGCATAGGTTCAAATTATATTGGAGATCTCAGGCCAACTTGGATAGAGTTCATGCATTTAATGCAATTTTATCTCATTTTGAATTCTCCTTGGCTGACCTATGTTTTGGCCATTTATTATTGTAAACATTAGTTGGGTTGACTTGTTTGTGGCTATTTTAGGATTGTAAACCCTGGCTAGGCCGGCATGCTTTGGGGGTTCCTATATATTTGGCATTCTACCTCATTTGTAATATAGATGCACAGATAGAGATAGATATAGTTTTGATACAAGAGTGAAGTAGGTAGTAGAGTAGAGTTAGAAGTTAGTTCATTTTGAGCAAGTGCTGTAACACAAGACATTAGAATTGTTGCTGAAATTTGGTGATTCAATACAATTGAAGGGCATTGTGATTTTCTGGTGATCTCTTTTGTGTTGGCTTATCTTGCATGGTTTTTTTGATTCTATATTTTGAAATTGCTCAAGGTTATTGGATGTATGTTAGATTTAGATTTAGATACGATTCAATGGTGTTTATGATTTGATCCTTGAAGTGTTTGCATCAATCCCTAGTCCATACTTTTTTGCAGCTAGCTAATTGTTAGTTGCTTTGCAAAGTTAGTCTGGACCTTTTATATTCATTGTGCTTAAGTTCAATTGTGAATTTTATTCATTTCAATTGCAATTGGGTTGCCTTGGATGAATGTTCATGATCTAAAAATCTTTAATACCTTAGAAGATTGCACTGTTTTTGTGAAATTGCTCGTTCATCTGGGTTAAGCAGGAATTAGTTTATGAGGGACTGGTCCATTTCAAGTATTTCATCATTTGCATTGTTAATCTTAGATATCTTTTTGAAACTCTTATCTTTTGTTATTTCTTTTATGATTGGGTTAGATTTAGGATTGAAGTATCATCATATTGTTAGATTTGATAGATTCAAGATTTAGTATTTTCTTGTAGTAAGGTCCCTTTATGATTACCAACATTTTCACATTTGTCACTAAGTTGTTTATGCACTGTCAAGACCTGACATTAGAGACCTTGGGATTATCTCTTGAGGCTTGCTGATAGAGATTTACCTTTCAAGAGAGATAGGATTTCATATTCTGTCTGAGTTGTTGCTGTGGAAAAAACATCATCAACACAACTAGGTGTAAAACTAGTGAAACAAAAATTGAGGAAAATGCATCCACATATTACTTTAGTAGTCAAGGAAGAACTCAAGAAAATTTTAGACGTTGGTTTCATTAGATCAATCAACTATGTATATTGGATTTCCAATCTTCTACTAGTCACTAAAGCAATAGGAGGCATCACCATCTACACAAATTTTAGAGATATCAACAAGGCTTTCCCTAAGGATGACTTCCCTTTGCCTAACATAGACATGATAGAAGACATGATAATAGGATATGAGATGTTGTCCCTTATGGATGGATTTTTAGGATATAATCAGATTAGAATTGCAATTGAATACCAACCTAAAACAACTTTCACATATCCTTGGGGAACGTATTGTTGGAATGTTATGCCCTTTGGACTGAAGAATGCTAGAGCAACCTATCAGCATGCCATGACCAATATTTTTCATGACCTTGTACACATGCTAATGGAGGATTATGTCGATGAACTTATTGCTAAATCAAAGACAAGGTAGATCATTTACAGGTTTTAGACAAGATATTTCAAAGGCTAGAAAATTATAAAGTGAGACTAAATCCCAAGAAATGTGTGTTTGGGGTACAATCAGGAAAGCTTGTAGGGTAGATCATTTCTAGACGAGGCATTGAAGTGGATCCAACCAAGGTAAAAGCAATCATATACATGCCTACACCAACTAATCTTAGTTAGCCAAGGACATTACAAGGGAGACGACAATCCATCAGAGGATTTATAGTGTAGTTAGCAAATAAGACACATCCTTTTCAGAATTTACTTAAGAAAGGGGTACCCTTTGCATTGATAGTTAGGTGCAAAGAGGATTTTCAATTGATCAAAGAATATCTACTCACACCACTAGTCTTAATGCCACCTATTGAAGGATGACCATTAATTCTCTATATTTCAGCAACCCAATCATCACTAGGAGCATTGCTAGCACAAACTAACAATGAGGGTCATGAAAGGGAAGTCTACTATATCAGTCAGAATTTGGTAGGTTATGAGATCAACTATAGTACCATTGAACGTGCTTGTCTTGCAGTAGTATTTTCTACTCAAAAACTAAGGCACTATATGCTCAATCATTAGACAATGCTGATTTCCAAAATAGATCCTCTGAAATATCTTCTTAGCAAAGTAACATTAATAGGGAAACTGGCCAAATGGGTTATGATACTTAGTGAGTATGATATCCAGTACGTAGAGAGAAAGGCTATTAAAGGACAAGTCATTGCTGATTAGTTAACCAACACACCAATACAAGTAGATCACCCATTAGTTGCAAACTTTCTTGTTGAGTTTATATTCACAATTGGCACAAACACAACATGGAAACTATACTTTGATGGCTCACATGCAAATCATGGCTCAAGGGATGGTATACTATTTATCACACCATAGGGTGATTCCATCCCTAAGTCATTTAGGATTTCATTCCCATGTACTAACAACATAGTAGAGTATGAAGCTCTAGTGATAGGGTTATGCATGGAAGACAAGTGGAAAATTAAGAACTTATAGATATATGGTGATTTTCAACTAGTAATCAGACAAGTAAATGTCAATTATGAGACTAAGGATGAGAAGCTTGCTCCATACAAACACATGGAAGATAGTTTTAAGGAGTAATTTGACAAGGTTGAATTTCATCATATACCTCATGTTCTAAACAAGGTAGCAGACGCTATGGAAACTATTGCATCGCTTCTAGACATTCCTAGCAATGTGCCTAAGTTTGAGTTCCTAGTAGAACAACTTTTGGTCCTGGCCTATGATATCCTAAATTTTGAGATGGTATGTGACATTGTTGGTCTTGATTCCCCATAGTAAAAAGAAATCTATGACTACCTCCATGCCGAAATCATACCCCCTAGATTTTCAAATAATTAACGTAGGACATTCCTTCGTATGTCAACCAAATACATCATCATTAGAGACACCCTTTATAGATGCACCTTAGATAATACCCTACTAAGATTTCTTGATTCTGATGAAACACAAGAAACCCTGCATGGGGTTCATGAGGGTATATGTGGTTCCCATTCTAGCGTTCCTACCTTAGCTAAAAAGATTATGAGACTAGGTTACTATTGGCCTACTATGGAAAATTACTCATATGTCTTTGTAAAGAAATGCCACCAATGTCAGGTTCATGGAGACTTGATACATGCACTAGCACAGGAGCTCCATCCCATAACATCACCATGGCCCTTTGCCCAATGGGGACTCGACCTCATAGGTAAGATCCATCCCACATCATCCAATGGACACAAGTTCATCATAACTACCATTGAGTATTTTACAAAGTGGATTGAGGCTATTCACATGACATACATCACTAACCCATAGATCTCTAAGTTTATCTTGAACTATATCATCTATCGGTATGGTGTCCCTCAGTCCATAATCACAAATAATGGCCATCCATTCAAGAACCAAGAAGTCTACCATTTTTGTGAAAAATTCCATATTCAACATCATTTTTCCACCCCATACTACCCACAAGGTAATGGCCAAGCAGAGGCATCTAACAAAACTATCATTAGAATCTTCAAAAAGACTGTCAATGATGCTGGCCGCAATTGGCATTTACATCTTAATCGTGCCTTATGGGCTTATCGTATAAGTTTCGTACTCCCACTAGCACCACTCCATATTCACTAGTATTTGGTTCTAAAGCCATTCTTCCTATTGAGGTTGAGATTCCCTCCCTGAGGGTATCCTTGAAAGGGCACATTGATGATGAAGAGTAGTGAGTATCAAGACTCCATGAGATAGAATTCCTAGATGAGTAAAGATAGAAGGCACTAGACCATCTCCAAGCATATTAGAATTTCCTTCATCCTAGCTATAACAAGGTCTTGAACAAAAACTTTGACATTGGTGACTTGGTCTTAATGGAGAACCCAAAGAATCAAGTAGACAAAGAGAAACCATGAAAGTTTGAACCTAACTGGTTAGGACCTTATATTATTATAGAAGCCTTTGGATCAAGAGCGTATCAACTTTCTACTCCTAAATAGGAACCATTTTCCTCACCAATCAATAGTCTTCATCTGAAGAATTTTTACGCATAGCTTCTAAGAGCCTTGTCTTAATTAGAAAAAATACAAAAAAAAGAAAAGTAAAAAAAAAATGTTACCTAGGTTAAAACCTGGCAAACGGGCATTTTGGTAACATTAAAAAAATAAAAATATCCAAAAAATAGTAAAGAGAAATAATTCGTCCAATAGTGAAAACCACTTCAGTGGTGCTTTGGATAAGTACCATGGTGAAAACTTGGAAAATAGGTGCCATGTGTAGTTGACTCTACTCCTTTGTCTACTATCATTCTAATCTAACATCCATGTACATAGTCCACATCCCTGTACATATACCCTATCCCTGTACATACTATTTATCCCTATACCTATTTTTGCCATCCGTCTCTTGTACATACCATTCATAATAAGTGGTAGTCTTTCCCATAACCTAGAAAAATTGAGATCGAGTGCATTTCATATCCCCCATTTTATCCTATTCATAACCAATTGGTCTTATACTCAACTGGGGGAAAGCACTTGACGTGTGTCATATTGTTTCTTACATTGGTTGTGTTGATGATGCAGGAGCATCCATGGTCAAAGGGCTATCCTCATCAACCAAAAAGAAATTATTTAATTTTTAATTTCCTAAGGTTTGGTTTAATTATGCAATAGGTAAATAAATTGCAATGTTGAGGCCAAAAATAATTTATTAAATAATTGGTCTTTATTTAAATATTGCATTTTTGGATGAGAAAAAGTGTAGGAGGTAATTTTGTAGTTTGAAATTCAAAATTGGAAATTTTGGAATTGGTTTTTTGGAGAATTTATATTCCATTTAAAATATTATTTTTGAGATTCTAAAATCCCTAGAAAATAGGGATGGAGAGAGTGGACACCCAAGATAAGAAAAACAATTTTTTGCTTTAATGCATAAAAGCTAGTGTTTTTGGGAAAAATCAATTAATGACTTCAGTATTCAAATTATTATGAATGAGAATGACTTGGTTGATGATTTTATTGATTTTTGTGAGGAATTTACAGCAGCAAGTCATGGAATATGGTGTAGAAAATTTTTGTACCATATTTGGAAGCATTTAATGATGATTTTTAAGCACAAACTGAGGAATTTCAAAAAGACAATTGGAGGAAAATGAAAGAGTAGATTTGGGATTTCAAAAAGGTTTTAATCTAGAAAAATGGAGCTTTTAATATATTCAAAGAGAAGAAATCAATAGCAGCAAGTTGGAGAAAGAACTTGTAGGTTTCTCTTGAGAGTGCACAAGAAAAAGTGCAAAAAAATGAGCTTGTGAAAAGAAGGGGAATATGAGAAGGGAAGAGGGATTTTGCAGGGGAAGTTTGGTGAGAGTTGAGGGAAGGAGAAGTAATTTTGGTATGAATGTTTTTTCAAGTTTGGAAGTGAAGGCATAGCAGCAAATGAATTTAAGAATCCATGATTGAGTTGTTGCAGATTTGGTATTGAAGTTTGCAAGTGTTTGATGATTTTGTTTCATAGTTTTTGGTACAAGATTTGAAAGAATGAACTTGTGGTCTTTAAATTATTTTTATATTGTTCATCAGTTTTATATCAGTTTTGAGACTATTATTGTCAGCCCATGAGGCTGCACCATTTGTATTGTCAATTTGGAGAAGTTATTGTGATGTTTGTAGGAGATTATGAATGAACAATCAAGTGTTCATGTTGTAGATTTTTAAATCTGATTTGTTGCATTTGCAATGCATTTTATCATGTTGAGAATAGTTGTATGAAAATGGGATATGTGTGTTTGTCCTCCTACTTCAGTGGTATCAAAGCAGAAGTTCCTAAGTCTAACAGAGCACCAAATGTGAGGAAGTTGCAGTAGGACCTATGAGTGTGGGTTGAAGCCAACAGATCTTGACAGTGAAGATTTTGTAAACAGATCACCAAATGTGAGACAATTTACATGTGAAGAACCTGAGGGTTTTGAAAAGTTGTGTTGTTGAGGATTTGAGAAGCTTAGAAAATGGAAAGGAGAAAGGGCATTATCATTAGATGGATTCTAAGGATTCCCAGACTAGAGGTAATAAAAAGGAGATTCAAAGAAAGAGAAATGATAAGGTTGTAACAACAAATAAATGAATTGAGGGATGAGATTAAAAGGAGGAAACAAGAGGAGAGAAGAGTTGAAGATAAGTTTTATCTTTCTAATGATGTTTTGACTGCGGGAAAGAAAGAAGTAACAGAGTGTCATGCATGCGACACTGAGGAAGAAGAAGAGTATGAGCATGAAGAGATTGATGAACCTGAAGAGGGATGTCTATTGGAAGACATGGAGGATGAGACTACCGTGATTGCAGTAGTAGAAGAGAGTTCTTTAAATAACACCTATGAAGTTGAGAAGGATGATTTACTCATTCAGATTGAACGAGAATGGGATCAAATTATTGCAAGGGAAGAAAAAGTTGCAGCAGTGGGAGATACAAAGGCAAAATTCATTTTTGATAAATATTTTTATGAAGATGAATGTGATTATGATGAAGTTGCAGCCAAATAGTGTCCTTTGAAGGACATAGAAGAAAGTGAAGGGGATGATTTATTGATGTGAATGGCAGCAATTGAAAGAGAATGGGATGAGTTAATCTTAGGTGAGATGAAGTTTGTAGGTATAAGTGAGGTAAAATCAGATTTTGATATTTACTTTGATGACAATAAGAATGTAGAAATAGAGTATTTTATTGCAGCAATAGATCAATTTGATGAAGTTAAATTGGGGAAGTGTAAAGTGAAGGTAAATGAAAAGTTTTCTGGTAAATATTTGTTAGAGAATAGTGGACATGAAGATGTTTTGATTTGTGACTATGATTCCTTGTTAGGAGGAATCAGAAATGAGTCTCTTGATAATGGTACTAATGCTGTTTTGAGTAAAAGAAATCAGATTGCAGTGATGTTGTGTTTTATAGAAGGCATTGAAACAATAAAATTTCATGAAGACGTGGTGGAAAGAGTGGGAGAAATTAAACCAGCAATAGAGGGTAGAGGAGTAAAGATGAAAGAGGATAATGTTGTGAAGTTGTAGAAATTTGTGAACAAAGAAATACTAGTGGACAAAGAAGAGAGGTGGATCCAAGACAAGCATAGGTTCTATAAATATTTTTGAGAGCAACTCATGAAATATTTCTTTTCTACCATGGGTGTCTGATGGAGGAGCATCCATGGTCAAAGGGCTATCCTCATCAACCAAAAATAAATTATTTAATTTTTAATTTCCTAAGGTTTGGTTTAATTATGCAATAGGTAAATAAATTGCAATGTTGAGGCCAAAAATAATTTATTAAATAATTAGTCTTTATTTAAATATTGCATTTCTGGATGAGAAAAAGTGTAGGAGGTAATTTTGTAGTTTGAAATTCAAAATTGGAAATTTTGGAATAGGTTTTTTTGGAGACTTTCTATTCCATTTAAAATATTATTTTTGAGATTCTAAAATCCCTAAAAAATAGGGATGGACAGAGTGGACACCCAAGATAAGAAAAATAGATTTTTGCTTTAATGCATAAAAGCTAGTGTTTTTGGGAAAAATCAATTAATGACTCTAGTATTCAAATTATTGTGAATGAGCACGACTTGGTTGATCATTTTATTGATTTTTATGAGGAATTTACAGCATCAAGTCATGGAATATGGTGTAGCAAATTTTTGTGCCATAATTGGAAGCATTTAATGATGATTTTTAAGCACAAATTGAGGAATTTCAAAAAGACAATTGGAGGAAAATGAGAGAGTAGATTTGGGATTTCAAAAAGGTTTTAATCTAGAAAAAATGGATCTTTTAATGTATTCAAAGAGAAGCAATCAATATCAGCAAGTTGGAGAAATAACTTGTAGGTTTCTCCTGAGAGTGCACAAGAAAAAGTGCAAAAAAATCAGCTTGTGAAAAGAAGGGGAATATGAGAAGAGAAGAGGGATTTTGCAGGGGAAGTTTGGTGAGAGTCAAGGGAAGGAGAAATCAGTTTGGTATGAATGTCTTTGCAGGTTTGGAAGTGAAGGCATAGCAGAAAATGGATTTAAGAATCCATGATTGAGTTGTTGTAGATTTGGTATTGAAGTCTGCAAGTGTTTGATGATTTTGTTTCACAATTTTTGGTAGAAGATTTGAAAGAATGAACTTGTGTTGTCTTTAAATTATTTTTATATTGTTCATCAGTTGTATATCAGTTTTGAGACTATTATTATCATACCATGAGGCTGCACCATTTGTATTGTCAATTTGGAGAAGTTATTGTGATGTTTGTAGGAGATTATGAATGAACGATCAAGTGTTCATGTTGCAGATTTTTTAATCTGATTTGTTGCATTTGCAATGCATTTTATCATGTTGAGAATAGTTGTATGAAAATGAGATATTTTTGTTTGTCCTCCTACTTCATTTGAAGACCTACAACCATAAAAAAATCCAAAAACATCACAACATGTTCAGAGAAAATACAAAAACATCATAAAACTTCAAAAAGACAAAAAAATCGAAACATGTCAAAAATCCAAAAAGACAGAGTCAAAGTTAGTCGCACTTGTCAGTCTTTGTCATTTGTCAAACTACATTGCCTCTGTGACTGGACATAGTCAAGGCCATCTACCGATGTGCCCTTGAGGCATTAGGTCGGTCCTTTTCAGTTTGTCTATATAAAATCATGATTCTATCCATTTGTCTTTAGGACAAGGTCATTGGCCATGTTGAACTACGAGGTCTCTGCATGTATAATGTAGGCAAGACCATGAATCGATGAGCCCTCGAGGCCATACTAGGTTAGTCCATTAGGGATCGTCACATGCACTGCCATACACGTCTATTATCTTCATACAAATAAAGCTTATTATAGTCAGTCTTGTCAGTCAAAGTCTAGTTGAACTACGAGGTCTGTGAGTGTATAATGTAGGCAAGGCCATCAATTGATGATCCCCCGAGGTCACACTAGGTCAGTCCTTTAGGGTTCATCATCACACACAGTCAATTATTAGCACATCATATCAAGTCATGCATCAATCTAGTGAACAAGTCAGCAATGTCTCTAAGTCAAACCAAACAAATTTCCAAAGCAACAACCAAAATAGATCAACTAATGTCTGCTATAGGATATGTCCTTCCTAGAAACAAACATCATCAAAACAATCAACCTATGTCTTATTCAGGATGAGTCCTTCCTAAAGATTGATATCAGCAAAACAATCTATGTCTTATACAGGATAAGTCCTTCCTACATAATTGACATTGTCAAACAATTAACATATCCTTACATAGGTTATCACATCAATGATATTAGCCTCAACGTCTTATACAATACATGTCTTTCTAAAACCAAGTTTTCTCATGCCTTATATAGTTAGTCATAACATCAAAACCAGACTAAAAGTCTTATCTAGTATGTGTGTTTCCTGAAACCAGGCTCAATCAATCAATCATCTTAACAATCAAAACAATCAAACAAATAAGATAAAGTTTTGGAAAATATTTTACTAGCTTTTGACTTTATGGCTTATTTATCTTATCATTTCATTTGAATTTATGATGGGAATTATGTTACTATCTTTCTCAAGGATGTCCCATGAAGGATTTAGAGACACAACGATGTATCACAATTCTATTTTATTTGACTACTGTCTATTGACTATCTTTTCATTTTATGATTGGAATCTTGTTACTAGCTTCCTCAAAGATGCCCCATGAAGGATTTAGAGAAGAAATGATGTATTAGAATTCTGTTTTCTTTGATTGTTGTTTGTCAACTATCTTTTAAATATGATTTTTGAGTCATGTTACTAGTTTTCTCAAGGATGGCCCATGTAGTATTTAGAGGAACGATGACATCTCATGACCCATCTTTTATTTTGTTTGTTGTCTGCAGTTTGTCTTGACAAAAAGATTGGGGCAACTATGCTCTTAGTATGAGTCAAGACAATCCTTATCTATGACTGTCTGTTGTTAGCAAGTGGATGACCTTGCACACCTTGATCTATGTCATATTATGGTGTTTCTCTCCATTTGTATTAGTCCCACCCAATGATGATAAAGTGCAACGCCTTTAGTGATACGAAAAAAAATTGAAGATTGCTAATACTAACAACCATGACTTTTAATATTCATCTTTCTTTTCACACAAATATTTGTTCTTTTCGACATCTTCACCACCCTTATCTATTTTCCTCTATCCTTTTTTCTTTCATCTTCTAGTTCTCTCATCGATTTTGAGAGCACACTCATGTTCTTTGAACTCGTCTGTCATCTCGAGGGGGCATACCATTAATTCATCATCATTCTTCCTTATCTTACTTTCACTGGGGCATGACTGAGGCATTTTATTTATTATTCTTTGACCCCATGTGATAAAACAACATTGTGTCAAAGAGGGGAAAAATGTAGATACCGAAATCTAGTCTAAGCCTGCGATTCAATTTCTTCATAATTTGTATCTTCATGGTCTTGATTAAATAATGCCAATTATTTAATTATTCTCTAAATTTCTTCATTTCTTTATTAATTAAATAAATCTATTTATTTAATTAATTTTCCTTAACCTTAATTCATCTATTAATTAAATAATCTTAATTATTTAATTAATTCTCATTTTCTTTATTCTATTTGATTAATTAAATAAAAGCTTTTTATTTAATTATGTTACTAATTAACCTTGTCCTTTTTGACAAATTAAATAAATTCTTATTTAATTTACCCTTTATTATATGTCAACTATAATTAAATAAATTCTTTATTTATTTAATTATTCATTAAACCCCTTTATCACTTAATTAAATAAATCTTATTTATTTAATTATTCTTCAATTATCAAATCTTGAATTAAATGAATTATTTAATTCATAATATCTATTTTAACACATTCTTCTATATTTAGATAATTGTGTAAGTTATTTAAGTATTCACTTTGACTCTACTTGAGATTTATTTAAATCGATTAGTTAACTCTTGATTTAATGTCTGAGTTGCTTTCTCGAGTATTCTCTTTGTCATATCATTTAGTCATCTAGTTCTAACTCATTTGTGTGTACATGCGTATTAATTAAATATCTTTATTTAATTAATTAAATCTTGTGCATGTGTTCAGACATAGCACTACTTTTAATCTTGTCTTTATCTTTGTCATGCAAAGACTACTCTTCAGTATTTGAATACCAAACTCAAAGATTAAATCATTTATTTAATATTTATTTCTATTTCTAGTTTTTATCACTCATGTCACTACTAACAGTCATCATAATGCATGTCTAATCTTTTGATCTCAACCATCCATTGATCTTTCGATCCTGACCTGCCATTCAAATGATCAATTTTCTATAAATTGATATATCTTTCATCATTTCAATCTCTCTTGAAATCTTATGACTTTTGGAAGCATATCTATTATTTGAATCTTCGATTTTTTGCTAAATCACT
>VDFB02270651.1:637876139-638119915 GCA_007258455.2 Sequoia sempervirens | reverse complement strand
AGACAAAGTGGGAGAGAGGGGGTGGGAGGGAGAGACCTTAGAAATTATGAGCAAGATGGAGTGGGAGATAGAGGGATGGGAGATAGATATAGGGAGTGAGAGAGATACTTGAGAGAGGGAAAGGGGGTGGGAGGGAGAGGGAGTGCCCAAGATAGAGGGATGGTGGAGAGATGGAGGGAGTGAGAGAGAGATAGAGAGAGGGGGGTGGGGAAGATACCTAAGAGAGAGGGAGAGAGAGAGAGGGAGGGGGTTGGAGGGAGATACATGAGAGAGAGGGAGAGATATAGAGAGAGAGAGCGTGTGGGAAAGAGATAGAGGGAGGGAGTGAGAGAGATAGAGAGAGACCTAGAGGGGAGATGTAAAGGGTGGGAGGGAGATGCCAAGAGATAGATTGAAGGGGAGAGGGTGGGAGGGAGGGAATTGAGAGAGGGAGGGAGGGAGAGAGAGAGGGAGAGAGAGAGAGCATGAGAGAGAGGGACCTGGGAGAGAGATGGAGAGGTGGTGGGAGGGAGATAGTTGAGAGAGAAGGAGAGAGATAGAGGGGGGAGAGAGGGAGGGAGTGGGAGATAGATAGAGTGAGTGACTATGAGAGGAAGATGGGGTAAGAGGGGGAGACTTGACAAAGAGAGAGAGGGAGAGGGGGTAGGAGGGAGATACTTTAGAGAGAGAGAGGGAGAGGGGGTGGGAGGGAGAGACTTGAGAGAGAGGGAGAGAGATATAGTGGGAGAGAGATAGAGGGAGTGAGAGAGAGAGGGAATGGGAGAGAGAGAGAGGAAGAGGGGGTGGGAAGGAGAGACTTGAGAGAGAGAGAGAGACCTGAGAGAAGGATAAGGGGTAGGAGGGAGAGACTTGAAAGAGAGAGATAGAGAGAGAAAGATAACGATCTAAGCAAGGGACATGGAGTGAGAGACAAAAATACTAGAGGGGGAGAGAGAGAGAGGGAGTGCGAGAAATGGAGTTGGAGTGAGATAGTTTTATCTAGGTAGTGTTGTGCAGTTTTTGCACACACGCCCCACTTGGAGTGGGGACCCTTTTTTTTGGTGTCTTTGACCTTTGATTTTATTAGATTTATCATTTTAGGGTCTTGACGTGTTGGTCTTGCTGGCTTTACCCTTGCCCTGAGGTTGGAATTGATTTAAATTGAATTTTTGGCCAAGTCTAGGTTTTCACCTGGATCCGGGATTTTTCGCCTCTGGCGGATTCTTCCGGATCTGGCTCCTTGTCCGTTTCTGGCAGGATTCTCCGATTCCGGGTTTCTGCCTAACTTCGGGATTTTTCGGTACTATCGGATTTTCCCGGGTTCTGTCAAAATCCCGATCTTCCTCATTTCCCCGGTTTCTGCATTTTAGAGTCCATGTTTCCGCTGATTCCAGAATTTTCCGAAATTCCGCGTGGGGCTCATGTTTCTGGACTTGTCAGAAAGGTCTTGTCGCGCATTAATGGCTGAGGTACCTTGGCTCAGACGGGTATAAGGTCGATTTAGGGCACTTTCTGATTCATTCCAACTTCGTTGCTTCCTTGCTTTCTGCTCTGGCGATTCAGAACTTTCAATTGAGCTTTGAGAATTGATCTTGGTTGTTTGCGCGGGGATTGCTTGAGTGTTGTTGCCGGTATCTCGTTGCTTGGACGTGTTGTCGCGTGGATTGATTTTCTGAGCTCAATTTTCACTTGCTTCGATCCATGGTATGTATTTATTGCTCCTCCCTTTGCTTGCGTGATGATTTGGGGTTTTCTTGTGCTGGGTATTGTTAAATTTGGGGTCGGCCCATGATTTGATTTTGATTTTATATTTATACAGTCGAGGTTGATCCGTTTTTATTATAAAACCCATCTCCCAGGCCCCATGATCTTTGTTTGTCTTTTTGATTGCGTATGGGTCCTTTGGATGGCGTTCTGGGTCGAACTGCTTGTTTGTTTCGGGCGTAAAGTGTATTATCTTGCGAGGTTAGGGTTTCCTTGGTGTCTCGGCTAGAACAATGATTTCATCTCGTGCTTGAGTGACTTTTGCCCCGCGTCGTGTTGGCTTCCCCGTCCTGCGAGGATTAGAGGGATTTTAGGTAAATCCTGAACCGATATTTTAACCCTAAAGCTTGCTCTGGTTTTAATGGCGGAAATTTAGTCCTTCGATTTAGGGCATCATCTTTTTAGCACGGGGATCCCTCTTTTGAGGGCTTTTGGGAGTTGGAATCCTTTGCATACTTGAGATTGTTGATTATCATCAGTTTTAGGATCATTCAAGCTCAGGTAGTGGAGATCCCGTGGTCATTCGGGTTTTGGTGCACGTTTTGCCATTTTTCAGGTTTTCGAGGCCGTCGCGGAATTTCCTTGCTCCCGGATTTTCCCAATTTGGGCTTATTTCGCAGACAGGGTTAATTTCCAGCGTGTTTTAGGCTGTCCGCGAAAATCCGTTCCATCCGGATTTTTTCGGATTTCCTGTCTGGTTGCGTTCTTTTGTATATTTCGATGATAGGATTGATGGAATGATCATTTATGCTTATTTCCTGTTGCTTATGAGTATTTTTTTTTAACGATTCTCCTTTGATTTTCTGAGCGTATAAATGATTTATATGTCTAATAATGCCTTGGCAGCAGGAATCCGTCTGGGTCGGATTTCTCCGAAATTCCGCCTCGATGGTATTTTCCCGGTTTACACGATTTTTTTGGATTATTGGATTTCTCCAGATCTTGAAAGATTGGCAATTAGCAATGGATTTTAGTGGTTTTATATGATGTGTGCTAACCCATTTGGATTGATATGAGCTTAATAATTGGATTCTAATAATAATTATTGAATGTGCAGGCCAAATCAAGCAAGGCTACTGCTGGGAAGTCCAAAGGTGGCGCAGGGGCATCTTCAGTTTCTGAGACAGAGAGATTGAGATTAGACATGAAGAGTCAAGTTCCAGAAAGTAAGCTATCTTCCGTATGGGCTGAGATATCTGACACCAATGTTGGCGTGTGGCGGTACGAGGAGTTCAAACAAAGAACAGCTGAGAAGGACCAGTCAGCCTTGAGGCAAGGAATGATGAATTCAGGATTGGTGCACGTGGCAGGGTTCCCTCCAGCTGTCCAGTGCTATGAGTTGATTTTGGAGTGTGCTAGGCAGTACGCTTTTGATACACAGATGGTGGTCAGCACTGAGGGACGAGTCTTGGCCAATTTCAGTCCGGCCTCCATTGCCCGGGCCTTCAGCATGCCGGATCTCCCCTCAATCTGTGCCTTAAACATTGACACAGCTTGAACATATTATGAGAATGAGCCAGTTAAGGCTCAGTAGCTCATCAATTCATGGCTAGAAAAGCCAAAGTCCCACCACTCTAAGTTGCCTAAATAGTTGCACAGGGTGAAATTCAGGCCGGATATCTATGATGCCATCACACTGTTGAGCAGGGTGGCCGGACTTAAAACTGCCGGAGTATTGGAAAGTTGGATGGTCCACGTGATCACTAAGATGAGTCAGGGAACAAACTATCACTGGGCAGGACTCATCAGTGCGGAAATAGACAAACAGCTGAGAAATGTTTTGGAGGCAAAGAAGTTTACCATGTCCTCCTACATCATGTATGTACTCGCCATCTCCTATCCTTACAAGGGACTGACTCCGATGGGAACTATTGGGCAGGATATTATATATGAAGTCTATCTGGAGCTACATTTGGGACACAAAGATTACAGGAGGGCCAATGATGCTTTTACAATGCACATTACCCAGACCCTTCAGAATGCGGAGCACATCAGATTGTCCGACGGGGCCAAAGGACTGATCAAGAATTACGGGGCATGGTTTATCCAGTTCCCCACCTTCACTTATCTTCGGATTGATGGATGCCCTGTCGCACCCTACAGATTGCCCAGGTACCCCACTGACCACATAGTGCTATCGGAGGTCGAGGTGACAGCAGCAGAAGAGGAGAAAGCCACAGAGGACCCGGGAGAAACTGGAGGAAAGGGAATCCAGACTGACCCTGTAGCCCCGGACTGGTTAGAGAAAGAGATTGCGAAGAAGAAACAGGTGATTGTAGAAGACACTCCTCTTGACTGGGATGAAATGTTGTCTCAGATTGGTAAGGGGAAGAAGAAGAAGGCTGCAAGGGTGATTTCTCGGGTAGAAAGAGATGAAGTACATAACCGAGTAGTTCATGTTGCCACCCCTGCTGCAGACAAAATAAGAGATGAGGTAACAGGCCAGGATTACAATGTTCAAACCATTAACCTTGGGCCGGTCTCCTTGGAGTAGGATATTGAGGAATTTGAAGGGTCAAGTGCTATAATTGTTGACAGACTTAAGAAGGAGACCCAGTCAAAACAAGAACTGAAAAGAGAAAATGAAAGATTGAGGAAATGTCTAGAGGAGGTAATGAAGCCTCTACAGTCTCTCCATCCGTCCTCCTCTGCTACTTCAGGATTTCTGCCCAAAGAAACAATTTTCGGAATTGAAAAGATGAAGGCCTCCGCTCAGGCTGCCACAGACTGGTTAATGGGTGTCTAGACACAAGGAGATGAAGCTATCAAGGAGATCATGTCTGTGGGTAAGGATGCAGTCCGGGGAAAGGAACTATTAGAGAGTATCCTCTCTCAAGATAAGAGTGATATTGACTTCCTGCTGCAGAAGTCAAGGATTATTTTAGGACATGGCAAGGAGCAGTTGGGCAAAGATGGAATCCTTCCCTCAGCCAGATTGGATGAACCATGGGAGTGGTTTGAGGCGTTGCAGATCAGGCAGGGAGGCCTAAAAAAGATACAAAAATGGAGAAAGTCTATTGATGCTGACCTCACTGCAATCTATGATGGTTGCATTGCCTTTTTTGAAGTGATGACAGGGAGAAGTAAAATAGCTCCCAAGTACCTGAGTTTGGATCAATTGAAGGAGTGGTGTCATGAGGTTTATGCCCCGGATTCTGATGGAGCAGTCATTGGCCACATGCTTGATGATGCAGCTACATACTTGGCAGTGATAGACAGGTACATGGCCAGCATGAAGGACTGGAAGAAAACTGTTGAGCGGTCCAATGAGGGAATTGATTCAATTAAATGCAGACTTAGGGTTTTGTCGTTGCCCCCTATTGCTGAGTTGGAGGGGATATTCTCGAAGGTCCAAGGGTCACCAACGCGGAGGAAAGACAAAGGAAGCAGCAGTTAGTGCTTATCTTGAGATTTGTGCTTCCCTATTATTATAGGGCATGCATTGGACCAGACTTCCTTGGGGACTGTACCTTGGCCGACTTGGATGATGGCATTAAATGTGTGCCTTAGTTTGTTTCCTTGGCCGACCTGTTTTGGCGGTTTTGATTATTTTGTAAAAAAATGTTTGGCCGGGCCGACATGTTTTGGGGGGAAAATTTGATAAATAGGCATTCTTGCCTCATTGTAAGGGTTCAGAGAAGAAATCAGTTATAGACATTAGCAAGACAGTAATAGAGATTAGCGAGAGAAATAGTTAGAGTTTTAGAATTTCTTGAAGCAAATATCATATTCAGAACAGTTGAATTGTTGCAGCATTTGGTGATTAATACAATTGAAGGCATTGTGGTTTTCCTGGTGAAATCCTTTGTGTTATCTCATCTTGCATGGTTCTTTTGTTCTATCTTTTAAATTGCTTGAAGATCTAGGGTTTTAAAGTTAGAAATAAATCAGTTTAGTTGGATAAATGGTTCATGTGATTTCATATTTGGAATGTTTGTAGCTATCTCTGGTCTATACTCCCAGTAACTATCTGATTGTAGTAGGCTGGTAAAGTCAACCTGGACCGTATATTCAAATGTGCTTAAGTTCGGTTGTAGATGCAAGTCTATGATTTGAAAATCTGTATTCCTTAGAAGATTGCACTATTCTTGTAAGATTGCCTTGTGGGTCGAACAGGAATTGGTTATTTGAGATAGGTCCATTCCAGATATATGTTATTTACACTGCTTGTCCTTTCAGTAATTTAGATTTTATCACTTTCCTTGCATCCCTATCTTTTGCCGTTTCTTTATTATTCGGTTAGGTTTAGGATTTTAAGACCGTCATATTGTCAGATCTAATAAATTGAAAAGATACAGTTTGCTTGTAGTAAGGTCCGATTGTGATTACCAGCAATTTCACATTTCATCTGAGTTATTTTATGCATTGTTATGACCTAACACCCGAGAGACCTTGGGGCGATTTTCAGTGATTCGTTATTGAAAATAACCTTTCAAGAGAGATAGAATATTGCATTCTATCTGAGTTGTTGCTGTGCAGAAAACACCATCAACAGGTAGAGTAGGAGGGAAAAAGACCTAAGAAAGGGGATTGGAGTGAGAGAGAGTAGTCCAGGTAGTGTGTGAAGGAGTGAGACCTGAGAGAGAGATACTTTAGAGGGATTAAGAGTTATCTAGTTAGGGTAATGGGGCAAAGAGCGTATGAAAGGTAAAACCTCAACTATCCATATATGATCATAAACCACACACAGTCAACATTATCAAAGTGGTCAATCAAAGAGGGGAAATATTTTGTTAAAAGTAGGTCATTTGGAAAGCACCAAATTTGGTGCTTGCCAAATGACACATCAAATTTGGCACACAAAAAATTTGGTGCTTGCCAAATGACACATCACATTTGGTGCATGCCAAATTTGGTGCTCACCAAATGTGATGTGCCATTTGGCAAGTTCCAAATTTGGCACTTTCCAAATGACTTGCTTTGGATGAGTGAATTCACAAGATTTTCTAAATTTCCTCATATTTTCGTTTATGATCACCATCACATTTGCACGTCTTTCAATGAAAGTTTATAAAAATCCATGATGGCATTACCCTCTTAGTTAGCTATCTAAATATATAATTATTTTTTCATTTTTATTCAGCTAAGGTTTTGATCCATAACTTCTATTCTAAATGCCTCTATTTTTGGTCAAAAACCAACATGTGCTAGTTTTATGATAAATTTTAACTCGTTCATTGAAACATGAAAAAAATTACATTTTTTTAAAATATACTTCATTCTACACATGAAAAATAATTCAATTTTTGATTAGTTTTCAAAAAATTTAGGGGGGAGCATGCTCAAATCTTAGCTTTTGAGCATGTGTCCTCTTTCAAAATTCATAAAATATTATATATTCATTAAAAAAATTATCTGAAAGAATGAGGATAAACTATGTGATATTAGCTAATTTCTCAAAATTTGGATTTTTGAAATTCTAAAAACAAATTAATCAAAAAGTGGGGAGCCCTCAAGCACTATGCTATTTTTTTGATAAAAACAAGACCTATTTTGGGTCCCCCCTTTTTGAGACCCTTAATATTCATTAATTTCAAAGGGAATTAGTAGCTTAGAAACTAGACACGGAGAAATTCAACTCTTGTTCTTCCTGTATCTTGAAATTTTGAGTGTAACTATCTTGATTTTCTCGTGCAAATAAGATTTTTCTGATTTTAGAAAAAAAGTGGCATCTTAAGAGCCAAAATTTTGTCACACATCCATGCACTTACCTGAAGATTAATTTTTTCAGCCGGTTCATTTTGAACTTCCCAGGAATCACAAGACCTATCAGGCTAATGTTAAAGAAGAATCTAGTGTTTGACTAGACCCCTGAAGGCAAGACAACTTTCAAGTGAATAAAGGAAACCATCTTTGTGGCCCCAGTGTTAGTTAACCCAGATTTCTCCAAGGATTTCTTGCTCTATGTCTACAATGACCAACACAACATAGCTTCAGTGCTCACTCAAAAAGATGAACATAATAGTAGAGAGCATCCCATTGCATTCCAATCTAGGACTTTCAAAGGATATGAAGCCAAATACAATTTTGTTGAGAAACGAGGTTTTTCTATTGTTAAAATCCTAAAGAAAATTTGACACCTAGTATCAGCCAATAGAATCACCATTCTCATCACCCATCCTAGTGTTCAAGAGTATATCACTAAGGGTGAGATAACTAAAAATAAGGCCAATTAGATTACCAAGATCTTAGAATACAATGTAGATATTAGACCAACCAATCTGGTTCAGGGAAGAGGTTTTTATAAATACCTTGTGCACGAATTAAAATCCTTGGTGGAAGAAGAGATCGATCAAGCCTACACAAACTAGTTCTAGTCTGACGAGTTGTCGGTGATGGATCAGACACAATATATGCAAAAATGCCAGTACTTGACCAAAATTCCACCTCACAAAAGATGTTACTACTGTATGAAAGGCACTAGGTATGTATTAATTGAGGGTATTTTGTTTAAAATAAATTATGATGGTGTCCTACTCTGATGCTTAGATAGGCCACAGGTATAAATTTTTTTTGAATGAGTTTCATAGCAGTCCCAAGGGAAGCCATTTCTCCACCAAAACCACTACTCTAAAGATAATGCAGGTAAGATATTACTCTCCTTCCATGTTTTCATAGGTGCAACATCAGGTGCAAAAATGTACTCAATGCTAGTATTTTGTTGGGAAGCGAAATAATTCCCTCATGCCACTGAGCTTGATTGTAACTGAAAAACCCTTTGCTTAATGGGGTTTGGATTTTTTCAGGATGATAACTCCTATTTCTATCCCTATCCATACATGGATACTTATGACAACCAATTATTTCACAAGATGGACGAAGGCCATTACTCTAAAAAATGATGAAAATTAAAATTGTCAATTTTCTTGAGGAGTTGGTAGCAAGTTTTGGTTCTCTAGAAACTATCATATCTGATAACACATGAGATTTTGTTGGTTCTAGGATGTTATACTTTTCTCTCAAGCATGGGGTCTACCTCAAGACTTCATCAAATTATTACCCATAGGGAAATGGGTTAGCAAAATTGACCAACAAGAAATTGATTAGGTTAATTAAGCACATCAGGTCATAAAGACAAAGGGAGTGGCACATGCACTTGCAAGCCACTCTATGGGCTAATAGGATTACACCCAAAAATATCCTGAAGGCCTCTCCTTATGAAATAGTATATGGAAAGGAGGTGGCTTTACTGGTTTCTATAGATATTCCAACCTTGCAACTGTTAAAGGCTTTGGAAGTCAAAGAAAGCAGTGGAAAGGAAGTAAGGTTGGAAGAACTCCAAAACCTTTAAGAAAAAAGTCAAAAGACCTATAAAGCCATGATTGATTGCCAATAAATAGTCAAATGATGCTTTGAAAAAAAGGCCTCCAACCTAGATTTCTGGGAAGGAAGCTTGGTGCTAAAGTACGACGAGTGCATTGCAAAACTAGGGAAACATGAAAAATTTGGAGCACTATGGAAGGGTCCCTTCGACATTCACATGTGCAAAGAAAATAATGTGTATGAGCTAGAAGACATGGATGGAAGCATTTTGGATATATCGGTAAATAGTAATCATCTAAAATTGTTCATTAAAGTGCACAAGTTCTTTTAAAATTTTCATAGTTATGTACCATATGTAATTATTTTGTAAATGTAGTCATGGAAATAGTACTCCCCACCTTTGAGGCATAAACACAAGGATAGGGTTCCTATTTCACACTTGCTACACTCAAGGAAACCTCAGATACCTCTATCTAATAAAGTATGGAGAGAGAGATCTAACAATAAGGTATCCTAGGGTATGATTTCATATTACAAGAGGGGTTTGCCACCAAGTTCAGACTTTGGAAATAAAAATGCAATATAAGATGCAACAATAAACCCTAGTTTGATGCAATGACCTACAAAATGACCTAAAAAAGTGTGTAAAACAAAAAATAAAGTGGAAAAACATAATGTGTGCACCTAGAAACTTGCAGAGACTTGAATTGAGACTAGAAATTCTATAAATCATAAAATTTTGGCGTACTAGGACTCATTCACCATTCTGGGAAAACCAGTCTTAGATTAGGGTTTCTACATAGGAATAGGTTTCAGGAAAAAGGGTATCCAAATCTGCAAAGATCTCTAAAAAACACCTATAGTGGGACTCATTCACCATTTGTGGTGAATTAGTCTAGTTTGGATTTCTTGGAACTTCAAGGTCTAAATCTACTCTTCTCAGTCTGCTCAATTTGCTTCTCTAGGTTTTTGGATCCAAAAATCTGATTAAGGAGTTGTAGAAAACCTTTTAGTGAAGATTATGACCTTGCAATTGGGGAGACGAATTCAACAAGCTTGCAACCTAATCTTCAATGATACTTCAAGTCTCCAAATCACCCATATCTTGAATGATGTCTTATAAATTTTGAACTCAACATGAAATGGCCATGAAGGATGTAGATCTTGATCTTGAAAATGGGAGTAGAAAAATTATTGATCTTGGATCTTAAATGCTACATCAAAATTCTAGCTCAATAACATGATTGATGCTTGATATGCTTGACATGATGATGGATTTTGAATTGCTGCTTGATAATTGATGAATAATTCTACCCTTGAATGTCTTAAAAATGGTCTTGAATGCTATCTTGGTGATCTTGTAAAGTATTGGAATGATTAAATCTTCCTTGCTTGACTTGATATCATGAATTCTTGATCAAATAATTATTTGAGAGATTTTTTATATAGGTAATCCACTCAAAAGATTGTTTATTTGATCCCAAAGGCTGACATAGAAGAAATTTGAACTTAAAACCCTTCCTGCTGAAGCCTTAAAAATATACCAAATGGGACTCATTCGCCAAGTTGGGAGAATGAGTCCCACTTGGATGGGAATCATTCTCCCAAAGTGGTGAATGGGTCCCACAAGGGCTATTTTTCTTGCTAAAATATCGGGGAGTGTGTAAGTTAAGTTTATATGTTGATATTGTTAGGTTTTTTTATTGAAATATGCCTTGGGATGCATAATACAAGATCATAGGGGGCTATTAATGATGATATAAAGGTCCTAAATGGAATAGGACCCAAATCCAATGTGAATGTGTAAATAAATACATTTTACAACATTAAATTAAGGAAAATTTGAGTCTATTTAGCTTAGAAGGGCCCTAAATCCCATGTGAATGTGTAAAACACATTACAACACTAGATTAGGTCCATTTAGTTTACAAACCTCGTAAATTTAATGTTAAGGTGTAAATAAATACACTTTACAACACTAAATTAAGGTAGAGTTAAGTTAATTTAGCTTAAAAAGGGCCCAAGACCCAATGTGGATGTGTAAAACTCATCACAACACTAGATCAAGGAAATATCAAGCCCAAATTCACAAGGAGGGCCCAAACAAGCTAGGAAAAGTAGAAGGGATAATTTTTCCATGAATCCATTTAGCCCCCACTTTAGTGAGAGGATGGACTTGCTTCAAACTCACACTAAAGTAGACATTCAAGAGGGGTCCAATCATACCAATGCAAATGGTCTAGGATAACAACTATAGAGGAGGTGATCAAGCCCCCAGGATCCAAGATCCTACATCAAGCCGACATAGGTACAAAAAGGGCATGCACAAGGTGTATAATATGCAACATCAAGATACAAAAACATGCAATGTCAATAACTAAAAGAAAGAAAAACAAGTAAAAATAAAAATGAGGTAGATCAAGCCTCGACTGTTTGTCTAAAAATCCACACTCACCCTAAGGCATCAGAACTCTTGGATGTCCATTGGGTGAGGATCCTAAAAAGGTGAGACACATACACACATGGTTGGTATGTAATCAGACTCACATGTGAGTGGCTATGGGGAAAGTCATGGCTTGGATGGGATTCCTATTCAAACCATACTAAAAGTTATACCTCCTAATAACTTTGATAAGTTGCCACACAAAAATGAACTTCAAGCTTCATGAGACAAGTAAAACTTCACATGCTTGGAGCTCATGAACAAACAAGATGGCTCCACAGGCATGCAAAATGTGTTATGCAAGGTGTCCATATAATGATTTTTGTAACTATGAAATAGTGTAAGGAATGTTGAAAGGGATTTTGCTTAGTACATGCAAGGTCTATTCTTAGGAAACATCATGCCCAATGTCTCCAAGAGAGGACAAGTCAAAGAAGTATCACACTCTCGAAGGAAATTAAACCCAATGACCTCACCAAGAAAAGGATGCATCACAAGAAGAAAGAAAGCACACAATGAAAAATGAGTGTCGATGTATGCCACCACTTTAAAGAAATTTCTAACACCATTACCGTGAGCAAGTGCTTTAAAGTAGAAGAAGACATGAGAGGTTATTCGGAAAGCCCTATGTCAAGTCATATGTTTCCAAATTGAAGTACATCATGAATAAGTATGTCACATGCAAGCCAACTTAAGGCATGTCATCCACATCCCAAGCTTGCTCTTCTATGTACATGAAAGGTGGTCAAATAGCCAAAAGAGACAATGACAAGTGACATACAAGGACAAGGCTACCTAACCCATTTCCCCCACTTAGTGCAATACAAGGATGAGCCAAAATGATTGACGAGAAACATGCTCATGGAAAAATTAGTATCAATTAGAGGAATTAGGTGCTTCAACAAAAGGAAGAGCACCACACTCCTTAAGATGTTGAATTTTATCACTTAAAGCCTTACATTAATTAGTAGCATGACCATGAACTCTATGATATGCACAAAATGAACTCTTATAGTAAAATTTCTTTCAAGTTATTAGAGGGAGGGATATCAAATGATCTTGGAGGAGTCTCGAAAAGATACTCACATTATCAATATAATATGTTCATTTATTTTGTGACAAAGATATATCTTGCTTAGTATTAGGTGTCATACTTACACAAGACTCTTTAGATTGTGAGATTTTGTTATCTCCTTTATAGGAGGGTGTAAAATATATCAAATTCAAATCATTAGTGTTTTGTGTGATGACATTAATGTTAAGTGAGGATTTCTCCATTTCTTGCAAATAATAACAATCAAGACTACTAGTGTCTATCAATTCATGATGCACTATTGTCAAAGTTGGATGAGAGGAATATTTTGTAAGTGTTGATATTAAGTGAATGTTTTTTTGATGAGTTGATTTCTATGAAAGAACAATAACCAAGACCACGAGTTGTTTCTTGTGTGTTAGGGTTGATGGGGACACAAATACCTTGTTCTTGAGCACCACATCCTTTTCCACTATATCCAAGTTGTTTCATAAGCTCATAACCTCTTCCATAAAGTTTTTTAATTTATTTTGGATTTAGTGGTTGTTGATGATCAGCTTCATCAAAGTTTGTTGTATAATTTGTTGTCGTTTGTTTTAAAGTGGTTGAGGTGGATGCTTTCAAAGGGTCTTTTGAATTATGTGTTGACATTATGACCTTTTACTTTCCCTTTTCAGAGTCTTTTT
Source organism: Sequoia sempervirens (assembly GCA_007258455.2). Taxonomy (NCBI): domain Eukaryota; kingdom Viridiplantae; phylum Streptophyta; class Pinopsida; order Cupressales; family Cupressaceae; genus Sequoia; species Sequoia sempervirens. The sequence goes on along the minus strand of VDFB02270651.1, from coordinate 638,106,747 downwards.
TTATGATCTTGTATTCCCCATGAATTTTTGTGTGAAATGTAAGGAACCCCAGTCATCTTCTAATAGCTTCAAGACTTCCTCAATGTTTTTTTCTTTGTCTTTCTATTGCACAAGTTCTACTTGTGTAGTTGGTGCTAATGTTTTCAAAGGATTCTCCTTATTTTTCTCAATGTTCAAACAACTATTTGGGTTAGGGCCATTTTCAAGTTGAATTTTTGATTTCACCTTATTGTCAAATCCCTTAATAGATAAAGAGTCAAGTTGAGTTTTTTATTTATCCACACGAAGCATATCCAAAATTTTTACACTACACACATTAAGATTAGAATCATTGTCGACGAGGGTTCACTTTATGCCTGTCTTTTAATATCAAGATATTATTATGAAAGATTCATTTTGTTTTTGCACTTCCAAAGGAGGGAGCTCACTTTGGTGGAAAATAATGTTAGCATTTATTCCTTGAATCAAGGCTGCTATGTCATTTGGTTGTGCATTATAAGGGATAGGAACTTGTTGTAAAGCACTTTGAATCATGTTATGGTAGTGAGGTCATGATTGAGTAAGGTCCTACAATGATATCTTAGCAAGAGTATTCTTTAGTTGTTCAACAAGATCATACTCTTTCCCACTATGCAAAGGAAAATAAGGAGGATAGGGTAAGATAGGATTAGGTAATGGGAGGGATGTTGGAGGTGTTTGTCTTAGCCACAAATTGTTTCTATTGTTATATGTATGAGCAACAATATTATGAATCAATTGTTGTGACACATTATTCTTAGGTGGGTAGAGGAAAAGTTTGGGTTCATTTTGTGTTTATTGTTTGTGTGAAGGTGGGTAAAGAATAAGGGGATTCTTAGGATGTCCGATAGGGTATGTAGGAGGTTCACTAATCAAGGGAGATCTAATGGAAACTTGCACATCCATAACCTCAGTGGTATTTGTTTGATTTATTTATAATAAAGGGAAATCTAGAATCACCTTTTTATTATCATCTAAGGAAGCCACCTTACTATTGTTGTCATTTTATTGCACCATGATATTCTCCCTAGGAGGAGAGTTAGGAGAACTACAAACCAAATTTTCTTGACATTCACTGATTGGTTCTTCCACAATGACTTCATCACAAGTGGGGAATGATTGATGGTTGGATTTTATTGCTTCCTTATTCAATAATGTTATCTCTAGGGGAAGAGGGAAAATCAAGATTCCCATGACTTTTATTGAGTGTATTTTCTAGCATCAAAGTATCTTCTTCACAACTATGAGAGATACTAGGAGAAGAACAAATGTGATTGACATGATCATTTATGATTTAATTCCTTTGTTCACTAATGTCTTCCAAAATAGGATAGGTGGGGGAAGGATCATGTCATTGTTTGTTCTGGGACTTTATATGAGGGATATTGGGAGGTAAATACAGATGGTTGGGTATAAATGATCTATGTTATGTGAGTTTGTTGCTATGCTATGTGCCAGCAGAATGATGGGGAGACATGGATATAAACTGCTGAAAATATACTATGAAAGGGATGGTGGATCAGTGGAGACTCAGGGACTGTTCAAATATAGACAGACTTGTTGTTTGTTCATGAAACACTTCAACATGAAATGGCCAAGACATGGACAGATGAAGAATATTGGGCCAGGGGCTGGGAATGAGGACTGACAGTATGCATTGGGAGACAGACTAATTTCATTGGGATGTGTTTTAGGCCATGAAATAGAAATTTTAAAACTTTAGGAACATGACAGACTTTGGGATTTAATACTATTAAAAGCGATTTAAAAATCTAAGCTAGAGCTAGCAGATTTCCCAAGGTGGTGAATGAGTCCCAATAGGGATTTTTTTTTAAAAATTAGAAATTTTCAATTGATTTTAATTCTTTTTATGTTGTATGACTTGAAGAATAAATGAAAATGCAGATTTTATATGATTTCCAATGAATTGAGATGAAAAAATGCAACCTATATGCACTTTCACTAATGTAAAATTTAGAAACCCTAAATGCCAAATAACTAATACAAACTCTAATGCAAAGTCAATTCAAGCTAGATATAGGATGATGATGCACTCCAAATCAGAAAATGAAAATTTCTAAATGAAAATTCACTAAAATTTATTCATCAAAATAGTACTCCCCACCTTTGAGGCATAAACACAAGGATAGGGTTCCTATTTCACACTTGCTACACTTAAGGACAACTCAAAGACCTCAATCCAATAAAGAATGGAGGGAGAGATCTAACAATAAGGTATCCTAGGGTGTGATTTTAGATTACAAGAGGGATTCATCACCAAATTAAAACTTGGAAAGAACAATATAATATAAGATGCAACAATAAATCCTATTTTGATGCAATGACATACAAAATGACCTAGAAAAGTGTGTAAAACAAAACAAAAAGTGGAAAAATAGAATGTGTGCACTTGGAAACTTGTAGAGACTTGAATGGAGATTGAAAATTCTACAAATCTTGAAATTTTGGCCAACTAGGACTCATTCGCCATTCTAGGCGAATCGGTCCTAGAGCAAGGTTTAAGCATAGGAACATGTTTCGGGCAAGAGGGTATCCAAATCTACAAGGATTTCTAGAAAACCTATAGTGGGAATCCTTCACCACTTGTGGCGAATGAGTCCAATTTGAATTTCCTAGAACTTCAAGGTCTGAATCTACTCTTCTCAGTCTACTCAATCTGCTTCTCGAGGTTTCTGGATCTACAACTAATTTCAAGGTTGTAGATGACCTTTTAGTGAATATTATGACCTTGAAAATGGGGAGACAACTTCAACAAGCTTGTAAAATAATCTTGAATGATCCTTCAAGTCTCAAAAACACCCATATCTTGAATGATGTGTTTTAAATGATGTCTTACAAATCTGCAGCTCAATATGAAATGACCATGAAGGATGCATATCTTGATCTTGACAATAGGAGTAGAAAAATGCTTGATATTGGATCTTCAATGCTTCATCAAAACACTAGTTCAATAACATGCTTGATGCTTTATATGCTTGACATGATGATGGATCTTGAATTTGTACAAAAATCGATGAAGAATTCTACCCTTGAATGCCTTAAAAATGATCTTGAATGCCATCTTAATGATCTTGTAAAGTCTTGGAATGCTTAAATCTTGCTTGCTTGACTTGATATCATGAATTCATGATGAAATAATGATTTGAAATATTTTTTATATAGGTAATCCACTTAAATGACCATTTATTTGATCTCAAATGCCAACATATAAGAAATTTGAACTTAAAACCCTGTTTGTCCCACTCAAGCCTTAAAAAAAGGAAAAATGGAAATCATTTGCCAAGCTGGGTGAATGAGTCCCACAAAGTGGCGAATGGATCCCACAGGGGCTATTTTGCTTGCTAAAATGTTGGGGAGTGTGTAAATTAAGTTTATATGTTGATATTGTTGGGTTTTTGATTGAAATATGCCTTGGGATGCACAATATAGGGTCATAGGGGCCTATTAATGATAATATAAAGTTCATAAATGCAATAGGGCCCAAAATCCAATGTGAAAGTGTAAGTAAATACATTTTACAATATTAAATTAAGGAAAAATTGGGTCTTTTTAGCTTAGAAGGGACCTAAATCCCATGTGAATGTGTAAAATAGATTACATCACTAGATTAGGTCCATTTAGTTTAAAAACCTTCTAAATTTAATGTGAAGGTGTAAATAAATACACTTTACAACACTAAATTAAGGAAAATTTAAGTTAATTTAGCTTAAAAAGGGCCCAATACCTAATGTGGATGTGTAAAACTCATCACAACACTAAATCAGGAAATATCAAGCCCAAATTCATGAGGGCCCAAAAAAGCTAGGAAAAGTAGAAGGGATACTTTTTCTGTGACTCTAGTAAAATGCGATTATTTTTGCAAATAAACCATGAGAATAACACAGGAAGAAATAAAAGAATATTATATTATGTTCATTGAAATATTTACAATGTAATATGAGCCCTAAGCTCTGAGAAAAGCTTGAAGCTTTCTTGTGCAAACCTAAAATGAGCTACAATAGAAAATGGAAAAAAGGGGAGGTGACACTCAAAAAGCAGTAAATTTGAAGCTTCCATCCATTGCTAGGCAGTTAAAATGACCCTTTGTTGGGTTCTTCTTCTTCACAACATCCATAGCCATGTTAACACACAACACATGTAGGATCGACAAACTAAGGATCTTAGTCCTCGTTTCTGTAGCTATACACTAGAAATTCAAAATACTTTTTCTAGTCAAGCCTAGAAATGTGCTCCATGCCAAACTCCCTCAACAGGAAGAAAGTTGTAGGAAAAGATAGTGAGTGATGCCTCTCAAGGTCCATAGTATGAAAATTAGTAAGGAGTGGTAGCTAGACCATGTCTTCCCCATAATCAATGTGCCTATGGAGGTCCATGTCATTCGGAATATCACCACTAGGGATGGATGCTTGCACAATCTCGTTGAGCCCATCCAAGTACAAAGAATAACATGGCATGGAACAAATCACTTATCGAAGGCTTGGAGATGTCCAAGTCAAGCAAGGAGGCCATGAAAAGGGAGACAACATTGCAATTGCACTGTGGCTAGTTTTTTGTCTTTCACATAATCCTTGTCGAGCACCCACTTGAAAACCACCACAATGAGGCAACCATTCTTCCTCACCAGATGCTTAATTCGGTCACTAGTAATTTCCACAAAGGAATATTGTGGTGTTCATGCTAGGAGCCAAATGGGACTGCCTAGGCTAGATGAAATGGTGGAAAACAAGCTAAAGCTAGCAGAACGAGAATTCCACAAGAAGGCTTGCTAAATAAAAAGAGCTTTTTTCAAGTGAATATTTCACTAAGGTGGCATAAATATTTATAGAAAAGGTGCGTTGATGAGCTCAACCAATGGAAAATCCATCTTCCATTAGATGACAATGAAGAAAATATCAAAGCAACCGGAGGGTGAGAGATGAATTGTATGGAAAATCTAGAACCAAGCCTTCAAAAATAAATCTTGGCATTAGGAGTAAATGCTTGTGTATTCCAATTACTACCATGTGTACATTGTCATCATCAACACTATCTTGATTGTTTATAGGAAAAGACATTGATTAACTCACTAAGTCTTGAAAATTTTAATATGCACATCTTTTCAGAGTACTTTACATCACTTAAGAACACTTCCCATGAATAAAAGCATGCTTTCCAAAATATAAAACTTATTTATAAAAAAAGGCGGCAAGGAGAATGTATTAATTACATTCTCATGGTGAATTTGGAATTCCTGAGGGATACAGATCCCTAATCTACACGTATTGCCTCAGTGACAACATTTAGTATGCTAGTGGTAATAGAAGTTCCTTAATGCATGTACGCTCAAGAAAAATTGAATGCACCCAAAATAAAATTTTGATAAGTAACAAGACAACAAGCAACAATTCCTCCGAGGAAGCTCTCTATAAATTCTTAGTGCAACAATGGTGGAAGCATCAACTTCTAGTAGAAAGGTTGGATCATCATCTGAAAGACCAAACTATGTGTATAGTTTTTGGGAGAGATTCATTCACTAATACCCCAGTACTAGAAGTGCGACATTTTTCCCATACCAAATCCGTACATGTAGGCAACCATTTTAAGAAAGAAGCCATGCTAGATTTCGTGGACAACATTTTTGATCCAAGGTTGGTGGTGAACCCTAAAAGCCTTAGGCAAGGCGAATTACAAAGAATGGTCAAACATGGGGCAACTGAAGGTTTTGCTTCACAATTTTGGAATTGCGGTTTTCCATAGTTAATGCTGCCCAATGTACACCCATGTCTAGAGCTAGTGGATGCATGTTTCAAGAGGTTTGACAAAGAAATAGGGGTTATAGTCGATGGTAGGATAAGGGTTACAATCAATGCAATGACCATCTAGGATATGTTATGTATCCCTACAAACTAAGGCATTGAGAGCTTCAAATAGGAAGTGATGGAAGAGTTTTGGAGAACTAGAACTAGGCAGTTGCAATTTTATGAAGATAAAACAAAAGAGAGGTTGGAAGGAGATCATCTCCTCTTCCCTTCATCACATAGAAAATTTAGACATGATATACAATCAATTTTCTCAATGTTGGCATTTATTTATGGCTATGATGATGATGAATGGGATCCCTTCTAGATGGGCATGGATTTTATGCTCAAAAAGGAAAATAACCAAAAGTATTTTTTATTTTGCAGAAGTAATAGCTAAAAGGATGTTAGAACAGTTGATGAATTATGGCATTGAGTGCAAGTTCAAGTATTCTTATTTTCTAGTACATTTGATCTTACATCAAAACTCTAAATTCCCTAAAAGGTACTTGTCACTATTTAGGTTTGATGTAAATGGGTCATACTAGCCAATTTCAGTCTAGACCCATGTGCTTTCAAAGACATGGGATTATTACTAGTTTGTGGATTATTTCATGAGGTTTTCACTCATAGACTTGTTCCCACACCCTTCAAGTCATTTTTCTCTTGTAGTCTTGCAATGGATGAAAAGCTCATAGACCCTAGTTGATTATTTTCTGAGGGATGAGTTCACTTTCAATAAATTCCATGGTTTTGTTAAGGAGTCTTTCAAGCTCCCTAAATTTGTAACAGATAGGGTTTTCACTTTGGATGCATGCCATCAGGTAACCGTTGCTAACAATGCCTATGGCATTAGAAGGAACAAGATAGGGCTTTACCTAATTCCCCTCGCCATTGCCAACAATCAGGTAACATTGATAAAAAGGAAGGCATAGGAGGTGCTTACTAACAAATTGGCACACCTAGGCCTTGTCCTCATTTGTGATGCATGGAGTTACAACTCGATAAAGAACCTCCCAACTGTGAGGCATGAGAGGTGCAAGTATTTTGAATCAAGAAATAACCCGACCAAAGAGAGGCCAGATTTCTACATCAATTAACTTTCATACCATTCGATTGACCACCATGGCTTGAATTTAATGTCAAGATGGGGGAGTATTAGTAGAACCTTCTAATGGGAAAGTCCCTAAGTACACAATTGAAGCATCTAGGGTGGTCAGAGAGAAAGAAGGAAAATTTATGGAAGTTCCGACAGAAGACTAAGAACCTCAACACCATGTATGGACATGTTTAACCACATGATGAAAGGTTTGATGAAATTTATGAAAAAGAGGATGATACTGAGGATATTAATCTTGAGACAGATCGGGAGATTGAACAAGAAGAGCTTCCACTCTATGCTTCCTAGCCTCAGGAGCCTGACACAGGAAAAGGTAAAGGAAAGAGGACTTGATGGTCCCCAAAGAGGATTGTGATGGCTACATAAGGCCAAGTTTTGGTGGGATCAGCCACCAAGGGATCTAAATCTACCAGTTCTACTCATACAAAGAGGATATGAGTCTAGGACCTAGGTGGACCTAGTGCATCAGGTAGAGGAGAGGAAGAAGTGGAGTCTACTCTACTAGGATATTCTGCTTTAATGACCCAGGCAAGTTTTGTTCCCCCTCTTCTTTCTACCTCTACATCTCTAGTCATTCCTCCAACCTCATATGTGGAAAAGAGTCCTCCATCCATGAATTATAATCTTTTCATTCTAAATGAACCCCCAACCATATTCCACAATGAACCCCATGAGGAAACCCCATTCACTAAGCAAGCATCATCCACATCAATCACGATTGATTCTTTAATTTCCCTATCAAGGGCCCCATTGAAAAAGTTGAAGTGTCCATGTTGCCAATTTCACTGAACCCATCTACTTCTCATAAAATGTCTCTCTTTCCACCCACTTCCCCTTTCAGTATGATGGGTATTCCCCCTCCTTAGTCCCCATATGTTATCCCACCATTTTCTATGATAATGCCTCCCTTCGCCTCTCTGTAATCTCATACAACTACTTAGATCCTCCTTTTGTCACCCTATTCAGTCTCCCTCTAGGTGCTTCTATTTTTGTACAAAGAATAGACACCCCCTAGAGGCTCTGAGGTCATTTGGATGTGATGAAGCTGGCCTGATAGGGTAGAAAATTGAAACTGCAAATAAAAGTCATGGCACAACTAGCTACTCAAAAGATTGTGGCTTGCTTCAATGAAGAGTGGAATTCCTTGTTGATTGCTACCATGAAGCCACTAGCATCCAAGCCAGAGGGAGAAATACAGATGGAAGATTATGACATCAAAGCTATGGGCCTGGAGTTTGTAGACACCAAAATCTGGTCTAAGCATGCAACTTCAATTTCTTCATAATTTGTATCTTCATGGTCCTGATTAAATAATGTCAATTATTTAATTATTTTCTAAAGTTCTTCATTTATTTATCAATTAAATAAATCTATTTATTTAATTAATTTTCCTTAACCTTAATTCATCTATTAATTAAATAATCTTAATTATTTAATTAATTCTCATTTTCTTTATTCTATTTGATTAACTAAATAAACACTTTTTATTTAATTATGTTACTAACTAACCTTATCCCTTTTGACAAATTAAATAAATTTTTATTTAATTTACCCTTTATCATATGTCAACTATAATTAGATAAATTCTTTATTTATTTAATTATTCATTAAACCCCTTTATCACTTAATTAAATAAATCTTATTTATTTAATTATTCTTCAAATATCAAATCTTGAATTAAATGAATTATTTAATTCATAAAATCTATTTTAACGCATTCTTCTATATTTAGATAATTGTGTAAGTTATCTAAGTATTCACTTTGACTCGACTCGAGATCTATTTAAATCGATCAGTTAACTCTTGATTGAATGTCTGAGTTGCTTTCTCAAGTAATCTCTTTGTCATATAATTCAGTCATCTAGTTCTAACTCATTTGCATGTACATGCGTATTAATTAAATATCTTTATTTAATTAATTAAATCTTGTGCATGCATTTGAATAGAACGCTGCTTTTAATCTTATCTTTATCTTTTTTATGCAAAGACTATTCTTCTATTTTTGAATACCAAACTTGACGATTAAATAATTTATTTAATCTTTATTTCTATTTCTAATTTTTATCACTCATGTCACTACTAATAGTCATCATAATGCATGTCTAATTTTTTGATTTCAACCATTCATTGATCTTTCGATCTTGACCTATCATTCAAATGATCAATTTTCTATAAATTGATTTGTCTTTCATCATTTCAATCTCACCTAAAATCTTATGAATTTTGGAAGCATATCTATTATTTGAATCTTCGATGTTTTTCTAAATCACTATCATAGGCTATACTTGTACAAGAGAAATATGAGGGAAATTATACTACAACGGAAAAATGGAGAAGGGAAATCGAGGTTATACATGGAATTACTTAGATATTGGGTGAAATTGTTTAGTTTGTTTATGTTTTAGCTTTCCTTTGTTCTCTGTTGTTTAACTTAGATTACATTTAGAGCTTAGATCACATTGTTGTGTGTTGTTTAACCTTTCATTTGTATTTCCTAGATGTTACATTTGGTGAACCTAATGTGAAGACACCATCTTCTCATATACGTAGACTTTTATTCGATTTTTACAAGTTTTTGTATAGAACAATGCATTTGTTTGATGAAATGACATAATTGAAATTCAAAGATGCAATTGCTTGATGAAATGACGCAACTAAAATACTGGACTGCATCTGATATCAGAAATGACACATCTAAAAAATACTTACACATATGTTATTTTCCAAGTCACAACTAACTAGTAATATCCTACGACACATCTGACAGAGAAAAAAATGCAACCGATTGGTAAAATTTTAGGTTTAGATTTTCAATTTACAGCTTCCTTTCGTGTTTTTATTTTCGCTAATATTCTATTTTTAGGATGTGTCTTGAGGAGTTAACAAATTTTTTATAGCTTGATAGTTGAAGACCAATATCAAAACTATTAATGAATCATTTTGTAGAACACATGTCGAAGACCATAGTTAAATTTTTGAAACAAATTGTTTGGTAGTGTAGCAAATATTTCATTTGGATTAAAATTAACAAGTGTCTACTATGTTTAGTGTGAAAGCACAATTCTGTTATTACCCTCATGATTCGATATATCAAAGTATCCTCTCCCCTTGCACATTCGTGCGACCTTGGGTGTAAGAGAAATGGTTACTGACTCTAGAAATTAGGGTTGTCCTGGTAGGAAAAAGTACTCACCTCAGGATGACTCAGATTGGTAACACCCTGAACCCGAGGGACGTCCAGCTAGTATATAGAAGTGGATTCTTGGGAAAAGTGCAATGAATCATGCATATGGTTCCAACAAGATGGATTCAAAAGGGGACTCTCACCACATGGATCATGCCTTATGAACGAAATGCCTAAATTAAACACCTTTTTTTGTAGTGTCCAAAATCCTTCTATTTACTAGTGCAATAGGTGGGACCTATGAACCCGTCTCATATTCTTATGGTTCATGTGTAGAGATGAAAGTATGGTATGGGATGTTCATGGGTACTATAGCTTGGCTACCTTGAATGACGTTAATGACCTGTGGAGGGGAGCCAGTGGGGTCAAGCTACTAATCATTTGCCTTGAATAAGCATAGTTGGGAAACCAAGTAAGAACTTAATAAATATTGTCCTACATAGCCTAGGATGTGCTTGTTTGTTGTCGAATTAAATGTTCTTTGAGTCAAAATCAAACTGAAAACACATTGTCTTATGATTGTCTTTGTTTGCCAAAACTTGTTCCCAAAATAGAGTCAATTTTACATCACGATTCACTAGAAAATTGCAACTATCAACAAAGTCACAACTATTCACCAAAAATTCACAATTGTTCTTTAGAGTCACATCTATTAGTATAGGTCACATCTGTTTAATTTAGAGTTGCATCTGTTCGAAACTATCCAATTTCATCTATAGTCACATCTTTCTAAACTAGAGTTGCATCTACTTGATTAGCTCACATTTACTCCATGGAAAACCGCATATGATTTATAATCCCACACTTGTTATAGTTTGTGATGCATCTAAAAAAGGTGAGCCACATTTGTAGTTTTGAATGATGCATTTTCCCCTGTCATAGAATTCTACCAGTGCCCAAAATCTTGAAAGCTCACATCTATTATAGTCTGAGTTGCAATTTCCATCATGAGTCGCACCTATCATAAACTACACCCCAACTGTTTGATACGAGCTACTAAATTTCACTAGAAACTCACAACTAATTATGAGAAAACCACAACTATGAAACATAACCGCATCTATCATATTCTATGATGCATCTACCTAAGTATTAGAAAACCATAATTCGTAGTCATATTCCAGTTGACACAGTCATACTAGTCTTTTATTTGTCTTTTCATAGCAGTCCTTGGACAAAAACCTAAAATGATTTGTTTAATTTTGTATCCTTTAGGTATCATTTAGTCATAACTATATTCATCCTAATTCTGAGTTTTAGTTTCATCCTAGAGTACAAATTACCTTTAGATCAAACTTTTAGGACAATCACTTTTACAAACTTTAGAATAGGTCCACTTTCTACACTTTGAAAAAAACCATAGCATCAATAAAATGTCATTGAACCTAGTTTCGTCATCATAGATTTTTGTCCTATAGTGAGTTCTCCTAGCTCATCAGTCTATTTAGGGAGCTCACCTTATATTTGGTCCTTGTCCTACATAGGTTCCTTGACATAATTAAATTGATGCCTTGGTTAGACTTTAGGTAGTTGGTAACCTCATCTCAGGTTCACACAATTGATTACCTTAGAAGCTTGCTTAGATTTTGCATATTTAGATATGGTCACCCTAGAATAGCATCATATTAGACATACCTTACTTGCATAGAAAATACCAAAAATATAGTTGCATAAATTCCTTATTTCCATCCAGAAAATCCCAAAAATAAAGACTAGATTCATACTATCCATAGACGTAGTTTTGCATTCCTTGCATATTGAGTTTATCTTACATGGTTGAAACTAGGTCTAAGAGAGAAGAGAGAGAAAATATGTCAAACCCAAATGGATTCATCAACCCATTCTCGAACCATTTTCTAGGGGTATCCTCATTGAGACCTCACATGACTTTATTAGACAAATTCACTAGTAGAGACACTCAAGGACACATTTAAGTAGAAGACATAGATGCTGATGCACAAGACCCTAAGTTTTCCTATTTTGTAGACGAGTACCTAGCAAATGATTGTCAATGATACTTAGACAAATTGCTAGCTGAAGGTGCTACCTTACCTACAGGATTTGATATCAGTACCTTACAAACTCAACCTACACAAGAGACAAACATAATGACTACTAATACCACTAAACCTCAGGTAAATATAGCCATACCATCTGGCCTACCTACATAGAGTACAATAGTCCATATTTCTCCATTCAGTACATCTGGCATGACATTGGGATTCATCGGTCCACTTGTTGGGAATAAAAGAACTAAAACATCAGCTCCTACATCAAATGTAAGTGTCCCTGGTACCATACCATAGACAACAAAAATACCTAGTTTCCATGTCACTAGTACTATACCACAAATTGCAAACAACAAGAGGCATACCATTTTTCCAATATGGTAGTTAAAATGCATTTTCATATACTCTGAATTAGAATCCATTCTCACACATTCCAAGTCAAAACCCATTTTGACAGACTTCGAATCAGAATCCATTCTCATAGATTCCAAGTCAGAATCCATTCTCATAGATTCCAAGTCAGAATCCATTCACATAGATTCTGAATCAACATACATTCACCAACATTCTGAATCCAAATCCACTTCACATACCAAAATGTTGACGTTCCTTTTAGCACAACATGCAAATAGAATATTGCTATCCTGTTTCTCCTGAAAGAGAAAGATGATCACATGGATACCTTAGCTCCCAAGGTCTTTGTAGTTGGTTCTCAACAATGCTGATTTCCTTCAGTTGGTCAATGTAATAGTAATATTCAAGGGGCCTACTGGTGTTGAGATTCTGGATTGTTCTGAGATCAGACATAAACTTAAACCTACTAACTAGGGTTTTAAAGAAACAACAAAAGATAGATTAGAGCTTTGGAACATAAGATAATGACAATTCATTTAACTTAACCAGACTTGTTATCCTTCAAAGAACTATAAACTAAAACTGAAGAACAAAATTAACTTGTAATTAACACATAGTTTCCTTCATTCACAGTGTTGATTTCAATAACAGACTACTAGTTACCATTTTGAATAAAACACCAAAATAACATTCCATTCCTTGAAGACTTCACAAATCAAATGATTAACTTAAAACAATCACCATTCTAAAATACAATCTAAAGTAGATTAAGATCTGGTTGCTTCTAATGTTAATAAAACAGATAAGCAACATTTACAAAACTGGCACAATCACCATTATACAAAAAATCTATGACTTCAAATTGTTTCCATTTATACTAATGAAACTGAAAGATACATTCACCTATTCTGAATCTAACTCCTAACTAAGAAGGAAAAAGAAGCTCCCATCACAAAGAATTAGGATGCAGCTCTGTCTCCTCTACTCCTGCTAACTTCTAACTATCCATTTCCTAATTGCAAGTTCCTATTTTCTTAACTTCCAATTCCAATCTTCCATGTTCTAACTTCAGAAGTTCTAACCTTTACAAAGAGGAAAGAATGCCATATATATATATAGATTGTACCAAAAGAATGCGTTGTCCCCCTTGTATTAGGGTTTACAAAATATCTGCCTCCAAGAGAGTCAGTTCTCAGATCTTTCTGAAGAGAGTCAATGCTGCATTCAATGAGAAGCCTTGCTAAAAATGTTGGTGATGGCTTGACCTCAGGAGAAGCCTTTAAATCTTTTTGTAGCTACAACATTTACTCTCCTATCTTCATGTCCATCTTAGAACTCTATTGGGGTCACCTTGAATGTCCCAAAGCATCACCATTAATACTGATCTACCTCTGCCGGTGGTCACTATAGCTATCCTTATGAGTCACAATTTCTTCCTTCCTTTGGCTTCATGTTCTGGACTTTTCTGCTTGCTGACCATCTTCTAGAAGTACCCTCGGGCCTCCCTATAGATTTGAACACCATCGCCCGAGCTGATCCATCGCCTTCTGCTCTTCATAGGAATCCATGTCATTTGAATCCTACAGACTTCCTTCATAGGAATAGTTAGTTAGTCAAAGGGCCAATAGGTCATTCCTTCACTTCTTCTGATTGGTCAGGTATACGCCACACGAGCTTCTCAGGTGATCAAAGGTAGTCCACATTAAATTTCATGTCGATGAGACACTTATCGTGTCTCCCCAATGTGACTTTGTCTTTTAACAAGTATCAGCATAGTGGATGTTATTCGGTGAGACATTTTGGCAAGCTATATAAGTCACAACAAGCTCCTCTTGTCATATCGATATGCCCCTTTTATCACTGAGACCTTACTTTGTCGGCGGGACATCATAGTGAGGCCAGACCTTTCACGCTGAGCTCATTCCTTATCAACAAGACCCCATTAGGTTGGCAAGACCTCATGGCGATGTCCTCCTTTTGCCCCCAAGCTTACTTCCTTTCGATGGGACTCCTACATTTCGCTGAGACCTTCCATCAAATCCCCCTCTGTCTCGGCAAGACCATCGCACTCGGGGAGACATCTCCCCAAGTCCATCCTCACTTCCCCAAGCCCAAGTCCTTTTTTTTTCGGTGTGGCCTTCTTTCTTCGCCAAGACCTTACAGCGAAGGCATGATCCTTCGCTGAGCTCTATTTCTTTTAGTGGGGCCCCCCTTTCTATCAGTAGGACATCACATGGTTCAGGAGACCTCCCTATAGTCATCCCGAGATGCACTCCTTTATTTCACATGTGTCACTATGACATTCCCTTTTCAAGGAGACATCTTGTGGATACCTTATTTTTCACTGAGGAATCTTCATAAGTTCACCTTTTGTTGATGTGATAATTCCATTCTCTCCCCGATGAGGCAATAAGTCGGTGTGACAAAATGGGTCGGCAAGATTGCAAGACCTCATATCAAAAGATTCCCACTCGGTGCCTTGTCAGTGAGACCCAAAGACTTCACCGAGGCATCACTCCACCGTGAAAGTTTCTCATGGAAAGGCATATCTTTCTTAGTGGTCGGTGAGACATGAAGCTTTCAGAAAGATCACATGCCGAAGATTACAAATCTTGCCAAAGCATTGACCCGATCCGTGGTAGTTAGTGGGACATCAAGAAGTCACTGAGACCTCACCTCGAAGGAAAAATCTCCTGCCGATAAACCTTCTCCCTTTCACCGGTCGGTGAGACATTACGGATTCGCAGAGACATTACATAGATGGAAATATTTCTCATCAGGTACAATTTTTTTACCATCAATCGACAAGACCAAAAGATTTTTCCAAGACCACATGCCGAATACTAGTTGCTTGGCCAAAGTGTTCACTCATGAGCTGATCAGTGAGACATTGAGAGCTCGCCATGACCTCATTCTGGTGATGATTTCTCTCACTGATAGGAATTCCTCAGTCATTGAAATGACGATCAATGTCTTGCCCATTGACACTTGCATATGGATTCCACTCACTGTGACATCTCTGGGGTCTTGTCGATAGGCAACATAGACGCCTATCGACAGAATGCACTGGTAGTTGGCAAGACATCCACAAGGTCTTGCCGACTTTCTTCTTAGAGGAAAATTGTGACTTACTGGAATGAGGAATTCATTCCAAGTGAGCTCCCTTGGAAAATATCATCATGTGTGTGATTCGATCCTGCAAAACAGAGTCCCCATCAGTCTTTTAAATCATAAAAATTACCTTCAATCTTACCCATCATACTCCCTACATTTTATCACACATTGCAAGAATAAACCTACTTCCGGTGGAGGCGGAACCAAATCCGGACCGGGAACACACTTCTCTTTAAAACCAGCAGAGGCAGGGCCAAAAAGAAATCAGAATCGGGACCGGAGTCGGGATGGGAACCATCCATTGAAATAATCAATATTTCTAAGTTCAAATCTCATTCCGGCTCCGTGTTTGCGAAAGAAACATAAATGTGAAGGGAAAAAGGATGAAACACACACAGGTGGGATCAGAGCAAAAAAAACATCGATCTCGGGTGAAACACATTGGGGGTGGGGGCGAAACTAAATCCGAGATTGAAACTTCTTCAAAGTTTCAGTTTTGGATTCCATCCCGATCTTGCCTCCGACAACATACAAAGAAATGACGAAAAGAATGAAAAAGAAAAGGGGGAAAGGAAGAAGAAGACCCTGTGACCAAAAAAAGGGGACAAAAAGTAAAAGAATAGGACATGTGGAACCAAGATCAGAACGAGATCCGAACATGAAACTTTGAAGAAGTTTCAATCTTGGACCAAGTTCCGGTTCTAGGTCTGCCAAAACAAAAGAAGAAAGAAAATGCCTAAGGTCAAAAAGAAAACACCTAAGGCACATGACACACAACCAAAGGGAGAAAATGACCGACCTCAAGAAATAAAGGGAAAGGGGAGGTCAGGGCCGGGATGGAACACAGATCGGGAACCTTGAAGAGTTCAATGTTCTGATTCAGATCCGGACATGGCTCTAACAAAACAACAAGAAAAAAAAACACTAAAGAGGAAACTGTCAAAACAGGAACAGGGAATGAAACAAAACCATAAACTTTTGAAAGTTTTCCAAGCTTGGTATTGGTCCCGGTGCCACACCTGATAGAACAACAAGAAAAATGCCTAAAGCAGAAAACCAAAGGCTCAAAATTACAAAAGAAGAAAGGGGGGACTCATTTTATTCCAGAATAAAATGGGGTGGTAATGCATGGCATAAAAAATGGCGACTCGGTTGGGAAAATGGTTTAAAATTTTCAAGAAACTGAAGGATTCAGCTACCCAAGAGTCTTATTTTATGAACATCACAACTCCAGTTGGGCCAGTTTTAACAAGCAAGGTTGAGCTAGAATCCCAAATGTAAAACAATCAATTGCTAGCCTTGAATCTATGTGTGTACTTGATTGTGCATCACCCTTTCATAAATTTTTCTTCACCTTTGAAACAACAATGTGCAAGATTTGAGCTACATGAGTTGATCCCCTTTAGCTGTCGTGCAATGATATCATGGGCATTGCTCCGCTGCCAGTCAGGCATCCATAGCCCTGACGAAGATACCTCTAGTTTCCTCACAGCATTGCTCTACTGCCAGTCAGGCGTCCATAGCCCCGGTAGAGATACTGGAATCACCCATTCATATTGAGTCTTTTTTTTTTTAATAATTATTTTCTCCTCTTTTATGTTTTCTCTTGGAGTTTTAGATATTTCATTTAATTCCCTCTCAATATGTCAAATGTTTAACATTTGATCTAGGTTGAAAACTACCATGGACCTCATAATAGCACTTGGGAGATCATATTTTTCACTCAAATCTTACAACATTGTTACCCTAGGACAAATATACCAATACAAAAGGAGATGACCTTAATGATTTGTGACAAATTCAGAGGAGCTAACGAAAGTTATTTACTTTGCACCTTGTTTCAAAACATTCCACAACTCTTATTGACAATGGGAATAAAACAAAAGTTTAGGACAAAATAACCCAATCAGAAAGCTTAAAAATACCTATACCACTTTTTCTCCTTGTGACCATAGTATACTTTAGATAACAACCCACAGTTTTAGATGGAAAGGACATATCAATCC
The DNA here is from genome assembly GCA_007258455.2 of Sequoia sempervirens. NCBI lineage: Eukaryota > Viridiplantae > Streptophyta > Pinopsida > Cupressales > Cupressaceae > Sequoia > Sequoia sempervirens. Next base: position 638,089,144 of record VDFB02270651.1, on the reverse strand, counting down.
CAAAGAACAAAACAAAACATAAACCACATAACAAGGGAAACTGAAAGAGAAAAGGAAAGACAAACAAACAGTCAACAAACTATTTACAAACAAAGAGCGAATTACTTACACAAAGAGAAAAGTTATTTACACAAAGCAATTATTTACAAACAAAAACAACTTACACATATGCAAATTATTTACAAACAAGAGACAGAATAAAAAAATTATTTACATAAATAACAACAAGTGCAAAATTAGCATGCTTTACGACTCAAAATAGTGCTTAAGAAGCTACCCATTGACAGGAAAGGGAGCAGGTTCTCCAGTTAAGCTACTTAGTCTGAAAGCATTTTCCCCCAGGATCTCAGCAATTTGGTAAGGACCTAACTAGAGTTTGTCAAATTTCTAGTGACTGCCCTTCTTTTCACTAGCTTTATCCCATAACAATACAAGGTTAGATATCCTAAAAGCTTTGATTTTGGCTCTTTTTTCAAACCAACGTTTGACAACAACCTGGTGCCTAAAGAATTGTTGCAAGGCGGCATCTCTTTGTTCTTCTAATTTCAACAAAGCAGCTAATCTGACTTCTATCCTATTGTCATTAGAGTAGAATTTTTGCATGAACTCAAGGATAGGTATCTGCAGATGGATAGGGAAGATAGGCTCTTGGCCATATACCAGCTTGAATGGTGAAGTCTTTAGAGCAACCTTAATCCTAGTCCTATCTGCCCATAATGCAAATCTCAGCTGGGTATGCCAGTCCCTAGGGTTGTGTTCTAACAGTTTTTTCATTACCCCTAGAAGGTTCTTATTGGTTGACACTGCTACTCCATTGCCTTGTGGATAATAATTTTAAGAATACTTCAAGACAATTTTGTGATCATATGCCTAGGAAATAAATTCAGCAGAAGAAAAGGTAGAGCCATTGTCACATACCAGAGCAAGGGGTATCCCAAACCTAGTGGTGATGCATTTGGTGAGGAACTTGATGACCACCTCTATTGTGTTGTTCTTGCAGGGTATAGCCTCTGTCCACCTCGTGCAGTATTCAGTAGCAGTCAAGATAAAATTGTGTCCTGTAGAAGAGTTTGGGTTAATTACCCCAATAAAATCTAGTTCCCACTGGGCAAATGGCCTTACCTCGTAGACGGGTTGCAATGGCATGGATGCATGGTGCTCTTTTGATGCGGAAACCTGACATACGTGGCATGTTCTCACATGCTGATGGGCATCTTTGAACACACAAGGCCAGTAATAACCAGATCTGAGGATCTGGTGTGCCAATGAATCTACAGAACCATGACCTGTGCCATGTTTAGCCTCTTACTGATCAAGGCATCTCAGGTATACTCCTTCAAAATTCTTCTTGTATAGCAACCCTCCTTTGAGCATGTAATGAGAACTCTTCATTCTTAGCACTCTCCTTTGGGTTGCATTCATTCCCTCTAGACATCGATTATTGAGCATAAAGCAAATGGTATCAACATACCAAGGGTCGTAAGAGAAAAATTGGGTCATGTATTGCTGACAGATGATGTTGTCGCCAGCGTTTGCCATGGACTGAGACAAGCCTATACCCCTAACTAGTTTCATAGGGTGTATTTCCAAATCAAATTCTTGCAAGATGGCCATCCATTCCCTCTTCTCTCTCCTAGATCTCTCTACATAAGTAAGGACTTTACAGTAGCATCAGGAACTATAGCGATGATTTGGCTTCGGAGAATGTAATGTCAGAACTTCTTGACAGCTCAGACTAGCGCAAAAGCTTGCTTCTCTAGAGGTGGATATTTGATTTCCACATTTTTGAATGGAGAACTCATAAATGCAATCAGCCTCTCCTCTACCTCTCCTCCTCGTTGAGTTAGGACAACCGCACATGAATGCTTAGAGGAAAAAGAATAGATGTAAAATGATCTCAGGTAGTTTGGGCTAGTGAGCACAGGTGCTTCTGAAATAGATCACTTGACTTGCACAAATGCAACCTTTGCCTCCTCAGTCCACTCTATTTTTGCATCCTTCTTCATCATTTCTTTCAGTAGTTTCATGATTTCAGCAAAGCCTATAATGAATTTTCTCACGAAATTGATCTTTCCGAAGAAAGACCTCATTTTTTTCTTGCTTCCTGGCTTGGTGATCTTCAGAATGGACTTGACCCGGTCTGGTTTGATTGATATTCCCCTTTCAGAGATCATGTGTCCCAAAATATTTCCCTCTAAAACTATGAACACACACTTGTTGGGATTCAGGGAGACGCCATATCGAATGCATCTCTCAAGAACTTTGGCTAAGTCAGTAGCATGATTCAGTCAATCTTTGGAGAATACCGTCAGGTCGTCCATATAGATGATGATGCACTTTCCAATCAGATCCTTGAATGCTATGTCAATTGCACATTGAAAGGTCACCCAAGCATTTATTAGACTGAATGGCATCCTTCTATATGCAAACGTTCCCCATTTTGTGGTAAAAGTAGTCTTCATTGTATCTTCACAGTTAACCATTACTTGATTGTATCCAGAGTAGCCATCTAGGAATGATATCATTTGAGATCCGTTGATTGTCTGCAACACTTCATCCAGAGAAGGGAGTGGGTAATTATCCTTTTTTGATGCTCTATTCAAATTTTTGAAGCCGACACATAGCCTAATCCCTTCATTCTTCTTGTGGACTGGAACTAAGTTAGCCACCCAAGTTGAATGGCACACAGGGAAGATTATCCTTGTAGAGAGTAGCTTCTGGACTTCTTTGAAGATCAATGGTTCAATCAGAGCATTGAAAGGGCACTGCTTCTGTCGAAAGGGTTTACCTTCGGGCTTCAAAGGAATAGTGTGAGTCATAACAGAAGCATCAAATGTCTTTAAGTCTTCATATCCCCAAGAAATTGCAGAAATTTCTTTCTTAAGCGCCTTCAATATGTCTTTTCTAATTGCTTCAGGGCAAGCTTTCCCTATGTAGACATTCCTTTGAGGACCAGAGTCAGCTAAGTTAACAATTTCATATTCACCTCCTTTATCTTCAGCTGATATCTTCTCTCGAGCCCTTGGGTTTGAGTCAAAAATTCTCTTTAAAGTAACCATTCCCTTAGGAATGTTATTACCTTTTAGATTGATGACTCCTTCTGTATCACATTCTTTAGGGTTCCAATCCCCTTGATCTCTATTGGACTCATCAATAATTTGCCCCTCAAAAACATCTAAGCTTGCTAAGAAAGCCAGAATATGTCGGTCATCATCAAAGACTTGAAATTTTGTGATATTATCAGGAACTGTAGGGGTGGAATTAATTCCATGAATAATTTGTTGAGCTTATAGCCTTGCATAGGTTCCAGGGTGCTTGCAACAATATCCAATGAATCAGCTACTTGATTTTCTTCCCTAGGGATTAAGCTAATCCCAAAGGCATCAAAGTCCTCCATCAGATTCCATACCCTATTTCTATATGTTGCCAGCCTTTTATTGTGACATGTATATTGGCTGCACACTTTCCTGATAAATATTTCTGAATCTCCCTTGACCAACAAGGTAGTGACTTTCTTCCTATGTGCGAACATCAGCCCCCTTGCCAGAGCTTCATATTCCACTACATTGTTAGTACATCCAAATTGCAACCTATAAGAAGCAAAGAAATTTTTCCCTTTTGGGCTGGTTAGTTCAATCCCAACACCACATCCTATCTTAGATTTGGATCCATCAAACTTAAGGGTCCATAGTTGATCATGAGCTAGGATTGATTCTTTTGAAGTCTCTGTGGGCACTTGGATAGAAAGAACCATGGGCGGGGTTACTTGATCTTTTGGATCAGATATAGGGAATAGGTGTTCAATAGGTTCCTCAGAAGTAAATCCCAATCCCTACTTAGTTATATCACATAACCTATGGCTATACTTCTAACAGTCACTTGTGCCTTTGGTTAACCCTTTGGGTTTTGGTATACTTAAGAGTATAGGGGTGTCACACAAACCTTGGGGTTGTTCTTCATCAATATTCTAATTTGGAAATGTAGCTAAGTTGAATTCATCTTGAGAAGGGATTTCTTGTGAAGGTATATTATCCCTGGTTAGCATTATTGCTTCTTTGGCTTCGAATGAGAAGTGGTTTGCAATGGTCTCATGGTGACTTGTGCTAGCTTCCCTAGCTTGGGAAACATGATTTAAAATGTCAATGCAGGGTTGACAAGTCAATTTAGAATGATTTTGGTAGTGTACCCTGCACCAATTAGGGAGCAAGAGACTTTGTAGATCTACATCTTCTCCCAAGACTAGCTGATCTTGTTGTAGCTTCCTAATTAATGCCTATTGGGTTTCATTAATCATAGAATCAGGGAACTTTCGTATTGGCAGTTCTTTAGGATCAATAATAGAAAAGGTTAAAATTTCATCCCTTTTGTAAACCCCTATCCCAGTTTCAAAATAGGCTACCTCATTGGAGCAATCATATTCAATGATGATATGCTTGAGGTGAGGCTTGCTTTCAATCCTAATTTGAGTAGGAATCCCTCTCCATGGTAGCCACATATATGAAAAGTCAAGGGAGAGATATCCCCCTAGACTTTTCATCAATTCTTTGCTCAGCAGCATACCATAGGTCTCAGGAATATCTGCTACTTGAATATCTATGTTGGTTAGGATCCTAGGGTTTGATCCTACTTGTAGATGTATATTTCTTAATTCCCCCACTACATTAACCTCTATCTTGTCTAGTTGAATGGCCTTCTTGTTGGTTTGAATGGGGTTTAATCCCAACTTCTTACATATGGAAAATGGCATAACATTGCCAGAAGCTCCTGAGTCTAATAGACAATTATGTAAGTTCTTCCCACAAATTATTAAACTCAAAAGAAATGGTGGAGTACCTACCTTATTTTTGTACAAAGCTTCATTCATGTCTACAGCAGGGGGCAACCTTGTTTTTCCCTTTTGATTTGTCAGCTTGTTCTAGGGCTTTCAGCACTATCTCCCTTTGAGCAAGGCATCACTTTAAGATGTCAAAATATGACAAAGAATTTTTCTATTTCTACATCTCAGAAACAATATCAAATTCTGAGTTATGGCTTGTATTGCTTTAGAAAACACCAAGAAAATTACCTTTGTTTTGAAAATCAAGTGGACCTTTTGGTGGAGGAGGGTTTTTGTCAGCACTTTGATTTGGAGGCACCATGTGATTAGGCAGTGCTGATGTGGTGAATGGGCCCTTACTTTGATTTCTTAAAAAGTGTCCTCCCTTTGTCTGAAAGGCTTGGGCATCATACATGTCTTCCTATGGTTTGTTCTCACTTTGCATTGGGAATGAGGGCTCTTCTTCAAAGAGGTCATATGCCATTGCAGTATCCATTGAGTCACATCCTTTGTTTGAATTCCCCTAGAATGTGTGGGCATCTTCATGTGCCATCTTGACAACTTTCTCCATCTGAGGGTAGTTTACCTCAAAATGGGTCACAGTATCATGCAGCCTACACCAGTTAGTCATGAAGTTAAGGTCAGCCACATTTGTAGTATGTGACCTCTCCTGATTTTCTTGATAGTTATGAGAAACTCCCCCATTATTGGGCCTTGTATTCCATTGTCTGTTATTATTTAGCCTTTGGTTATATCCTTTATTCTGATTCTGTTGATACCCTTGGCTAGAGGAGTTTTGGCCTTGATAACCCCTTTAGATGTAATTGTTGTTATTCTGATAAGTACCCTGATTGTTGCTATTTTGATTAGGGTAATTACCTTGGTTTTGGGAGGGGTTCAATCGAAGCTAAGCCATGTCATTTGTAACTTGAGACATTTTTTTCTTCAAGGTCTTTACCTCATTTGTAAGTTGAACTATCTTTTCACTTTCCACACTCTTAACAATAGGTGGCTGACCACCATGATTTCATGTTCCAATTTGGTTCTAATGACCATGGGAACTTTGAGGAACCAGTGATTGTTGAAAGGGATCAGGAGTTCCAGTAGAAAAGAATGGAACAAGTGGTTGGGTTTGCAATTCAGACATAGGTCCATAATGGGAAGGAGAAATTCCCGGGACAGTATTGAATAGAGGAGTTGGGCTATACATCTGATATCCTATTGAAGGGAAACCTCCTCCTAGGCTTCCTTGTTGAGAACTAATCTGTTGCTACAGCTTGATAGCTAGATGATAGACTTTGGATAGAGAATCAATATTAGCTAGTTGATAAGTCCTTTGCAAGAACAAGCCAATCAAGGGGTCTATAACCCTAAAGTATGCTTGAATGGAACTATTCTTAGTAACTAGGTAGGGATCCTGCAATTTCCTATACATTCGTTGGAACCTGGTATTGAATAAAGGAAAGGATTCACTTGGTTCCTTTCTGATGGTAGTGAATTGGTGGTACAAAAGAGCTGGGTCCACATAAACCTTGAACTGGTTGATGAAAGCATTTTCCAAGTGTGTCCAGGTCATAATAGAACCCTGTGAAAAATTAAGATACCAGTTATATGCCATATCCCCTAAGGAATATGGGAACAACCTACAAACTACATCATGGTGAGCTATCTGAGCTCTAGTACAAACATCCTTGAAAGCTTGTAAGTGCTCTTCAACACTCCTTCACTCGCCATGAATATACTTGGGGCAGAATCTTTCAGGGTTCTTAGGCATGTCGTGAAAACCTCTAGGAATAGTCCCCAATGGGGAGGGATTATTCTGAAAGCATTCCATTAGTGGTGGTGGTGGTGGTTGAATCAGCTGTTGAATGGGTTGAACCAGCTTTGATGGAAATTGAGATGGATTTGGTGATGGATTGATGGGTATACACTGGGGTATTGGTGAAAAGCTAGGTGAAGTGAGTGGAGTTGATAAAGGTGGAATGATGGTTGGCCCAGCCCTATGATTCTTGTGTCTTATTGGGGTCTTGAGTTGTGTGAAAGGTGGTGGATTTTAAGCTGATTGAAGAACTCTACAAGACCTTTTTGGTGAGAAAAATCCAATATTATCCAGCTTGCCCTTCAAGGCCCTCCTTCTAGGGCCAGTTTCTGTTGACGTTCCTTTTGGCACAACAACATGCAAACAAAATATTGCTATCCTTTTTCTCCTAAAAGAGAAAGATGATCACATGGATACCTTAGCTCCCAAGGTCTTTGTAGTTGGTTTTCAACTGTGCTGATTTCCTTCAGTTGGTCAATGTAACAGTAATATTCAAGGGGCCTGCTGGTGTTGAGCTTCTGGATTGTTCTGAGATCAAACATAAACTTAAACCTACTCTAACTGGGGTTTTAAAGAAACAACAAAAGATAGATTAGAGCTTTGTAAAATAAGAGAATGACAATTCATCTAACTTAACCAGACTTGTTATCCTTCAAGGAACTATAAAATAAAACTGAAGAACAAAATTAACTTGTGATTAACACACAGTTTCCTTCATTCACAGTGCTGATTTCAATAACTGATTACTAGTTACCATTTTGAATAAAACACCAAAATAACATTCCATTCCTTGAAGACTTCACAAATCAAATGATTAACTTAAAACAATCACCATTCTAAAATACAATCTGAAGTAGATTAATATCTGGTTGCTTCTACTGTTAATAAAACAGATAAGCAACATTTACAAAACTAGCACAATCACCATTGTACAGAAAATCTATGACTTCAAATTGTTTCCTTCTATACCAATGAAATTGAAAGATACATTCACCTATTCTGAATCTAACTCCTAACTAAGAAGGCAAAAGAAGCTCCCATCACAAAGAATTAGGATGCAGCTCTGTCTCCTCTACTCCTGCTAACTTCTAACTATCCATTTCCTAATTACAAGTTCCTATTTTCTTAACTACCAATTCCAATCTTCCATGTTCTAACTTCAAAAGTTTTAACCTTTACAAAGAGGCAAGAATGCCATATATATACAGAATGTACCAAAAGAATGCACTGTCCCCCTTGTATTAGGGTTTACAAAATATCTGCCTCCAGGAGAGTCGGCTCTCAGATCTTTCTGAAGAGAGTCAATGTTGCATTTAATGAGAAGCCTTGTTGTCCATGTCGGTGATGGCTTGACCTCGAGAGAATCCTTTAGATCTTTTGTAGCTGCAACATTTACTCTCCTATCTTCATGTCCATCTTTGAACTCTATTGGGGTCACCTTGAATGTCCCAAAGTATCACCATTAATAATGATCTACCTCTGTTGGTGGTCACTATAGCTATCCTTGTGAGTCATAGTTTATTCCTTCCTTCGGCTTCCTTCATGTTCTAGATGTTTTTGCTTGTTGAACATCTTCTGGAAGTATCCTCGGGCCTCCCTGTAGATCTAAACACCATCACCCGAGCTGATCCATCGCTTTCTACTCTCAGAAGGAATCCATGTCGTTTGCATCCTATAAACTTCCTTCATAGGAATAGTCACTTAGTCAAAAGGCCAATAGGTCCTTCCTTCGCTTCTTATGATTGGTTGGGTATATGCCACGTGAGCTTCTCATGTAGTCAAAGGTGGTCCACCTTAAATTGCATGTTAGTGAGACACTTATCGTGTCTCCCCAATGTGATTTTGTCTTTTAATAAGTATCGGCATAGCGGATGTCAGTCGGTGAGACATTTCGGTGAGCTATAAAAGTCACAACAAGATCCTCTTGTCATATCGATATCCCCCTTTTAATCATTGAGACCTTACTCTATCAGTGGGACATCATAGCAAGGCCAGACCTTTCACACCGAGCTCACTCCTTATCAGCAAGACCCCATCGGGTCAGCGAGACCTCATGGTGATGTCCTCCTTTTCTCCCTGAGCTTACTTCCTTTCAGTGGGACTCCTACGTTTCACTGAGACCTTCCATCGAAGCCCGCTCTATCTTGGCGAGACCATCGCACTCAGGGAGACATCTCCCTGAGTCCATTCTCACTTCCCCAAGCTTGAGTCCTTTTTGTTTTAGTGTGACCTTTCTTCACAAAGACCTTACGGCGAAGGCATGATCCTTCACATTTCTCTATTTCTTTTGGTGGGGCCCCCCTTTCTATCAGTAGGACATCACATGGTCAAGGAGACCTCCCTGTAGTCATATTGAGATGCACTCTTTTATTTCACATGTGTCACCATGACATTCCCTTGTCAAGGAGACATCTTGTAGATACGTTATTTTTCACCGAGGAATCTTCATAAGTTCACCTTTTATTGATGTGACAATTCCATTCTCTCCCCAATGAGGCAATAAGTCAGCATGACAAAATAGGTCGGCAAGACTGCAAGACCTCATATTGAAAGATTCCCACTTGGTGCCTTGTCAGGGAGACCCAAAGACTTCGCCGAGACATCACTCCACTGCGAAAGTTTCTCACCGAAATGCATATCTTTCTAGGTGGTCGGTGAGATATGAAGCTTTTGGCAAGATCACATACCGAAGATTACAACTCTTTCCGAAGCATTGACCTGGTCCGTGATAGTTGGTGGGACATCAAGAAGTCACTGAGACCTCACCCCGAAGGAAAAATCTCCCGCCGATAAACCTTCTCCCTTTTTCCAGTCAGTGAGACATTACAGATTCACAGAGACATTACATCGATGGAAATATTTCTCACTAGGTACAATTTTTTTACCGTCAATCAGAAAGACCAAAAGATTTCACCAAGACCACACACTGAATAATGCTTGCTTGGCTGAAGTGTTCAGTCATGAGCCGATAAGTGAGACATTAAGAGCTCGCCATGACCTCATTCCAGTGATGATTTCTCTCGCCGATAGAAATTCCTCATTCATTGAAATGATGATCAATGTCTTGCCCATAGACACCTGCATATGGATTCCACTTGCCATGACATATCTAAGGTCTTGCCGATAGGCAACACAAATGCCTATCGACAGAATGCACTGGTAGTCGGCAAGACATCCGTAGGGTCTTGCCGACTTTCTTCTTAGAGGAAAATTGTGACTAACTGGACTGAGGAATTCATTCCAATTGAGCTCCCTTGGAAAATATCATGCGTGTGATTCGATCCTACAAAAGAGAGTCCCCATCAGTCTTTTAAATCATAAAAATTACCTTCAATCTTACCCATCATACTCCCCACATTTTATCACACATTGCAAGAATAAACCTACTTCCGGCGGAGGCAGAACCAAATCCAGACTGGGAACACACTTCTCTTTAAAACCAGCAGAGGTGTGGCCAAAAAGAAATCGAAATCAGGACCAGAGTCAGGATGGGAACTATCCATGGAAATAATCAACATTTCCAAGTTCAAATCTCATTCTGGCTCCGCGTCTGTGAAAGAAAAAAAAATGCGAAGGGAAAAAGGATGAAACACACATAGGTGGGATCAAAGCAAAAAAAACATCGATCCCGGGTGAAACACATTGGGGGCGGGGGCGGAACTAAATCTGAGATTGAAACTTCTTCAAAGTTTCATTTTTGAATTCCATCCCAATCTTTCCTCTGACAACATACAAAGAAACGACCAAAAGAATGAAAAAGAAAAGGGGGAAAGGAAGATGAAGACCCTGTGACCAAACAAAAGGGGACAAAAAGTAAAAGAACATGACATGCAAAACTGAGATTGGAATAGGATCTGAACATGAAACTTTGAAGAAGTTTCAATCTTGGACCTAGTTCCTGTTCCAGGTCTTCCAAAACAAAAGAAGAAAGAAAATGCCTAAGGTTGAAAAGAAAACACCTAAGGCACAAGACACACAACCAAAGGGAGAAAATGACCAACCACAAGAAATAAAGGGAGAGACGAGGTCAGGGCTGGGATGGAACATGGATCGGGAACCTTGAAGAGTTCAATGTTCCGATTCAGATCTGGACCCAGCTCTGACAGAACAACAAGAAAAAAAAAATCACTAAAGAGGAAACTGCCGGAACCAAAACTGAGAACAAAACAAAACCAAAAACTTTTGAAAGTTTTCCAAGCTCGGTATTGGTCCTGGTTTCGCACCTGACAGAATAACAAGAAAAATGCCTAAAGCAGAAAACCAAAGGCTCAAAATTACAAAATAAGAAAGGGGGGACCCATTTTATTTCAAAATAAAATGGGGTGGTTATGCAAGGCATAACACAACATTCAATCAAAACCCATCATGAGACCTTGGATTTCAAAATACATACATAGATCTGCATAATCCACCCAACACATCATTAACCCAAGTTGACCTCTTGCAAACACAAATGCATGCACTACAAACAAAAATGGATAACATGGCTGTGTCAACTAAGAATACCTTTTCAACAAAAGACATATTCCCATTTCCTTTTGATAAATCATTGTACATGACACCTTTCCCTCATTGGTATGTCATACCAAATCATCCTAAGTACAATGGCAAAAAAAAAATGATAGAACATATAAGGGAATTTTCTACCATGTGTATAGATGTCACTTATGACCCCACATATCTTATAAGACTATTTCCAAGAAGTCTTGTAGGAATTGCACTCTAGTGGTTTTTAGGTCTAGAATATGGTATCAAATCATGGGGTGAACTGGCTGAGAAATTTTTTGAGCAATTCTCCTTCAACATAGACCATGAGATAAATATAGAAACCTAGTGTCACACAACACAAGACAAAGGAGAAACTTTTATCACTTTCTTCCAGAGATGGAGGACTATAGCCAACTGGTGTCCTGTCGAGATACATGAAAAACAAAAAGTCACTATATTCCAAGAAAACCTTAATGCAAAACTAAGGAGTAACTTAAGGGTATATTTTTGCACATCCTTTTCAAAACTAGTGTAAAAAGGGGTTATAATACAAAAGATCTCATTGAAAAAGGAGAAATTAAGACACCAACATCCAATAGAAATCCAATAGTGAAAAACACCCCAATGATAGAAACATATTTTGGTCTCGGAACAAAAACATTACCAATGATGGGGTAGTTGATGCTAAAACCTTACAAGCAAGACCGATCATTACATTGCAAGGACATAACCCCTCTTCCAACACGATTAATGTTGTCAATCAACCTCCCAACACGGTCCAAAATACTCAACATCTACAAAAATAGAGGAGGTTTCAAAAATGTGAGTTCACTCCCTTAGGGGAACCCATCGAGTCAGTGTTCAAACAACTATTACAACACAATCTTATGCAGCTTCAAGAGCCAAGACAATACAATCCAGGACAATTTCAACCAATTTGGTGGGATGACAATGCCTTTTGTGATTATCATAGAAGTAAGGGACATAACCTACAAAATTGTCACCAACTAAAAAATATCATACATGATCTTGTCGAAAAGAGAACTATTGAAGTTAGCAGACAAAAACAAGTCATCAAACACTGATCACCAATTCTAATGCACTACATGACCATGGGAAAGGAAATGTCCCCAGTTCAAGTAACAAGACCAATATGTCAGTCGGCTATGCTAATATCAAGCATGATTATAATAGTGGAAAAATCATAAATCACCTTCATGCTACTGATGAGAATATCAATACCATTACCATAAATACAACTCCCAAGTGTGTTGTCAACACTTGTCAGACTAAGATCACTATCCAAGGTCCTCCATCACAACAAACACCACAAAATTCCAAGTGGTAGTATAACTTACTTGATCAATTGGGGAAGACCCCAACCCAAATCCCTATCTTGGAATTGTTATGTATCTCCCCTGAGCATTAATCTATTTTAGACAAAGCTTTACAAAGTGCTACTATCCCTAATGATCTCAATGTCAATCATTTCGAGGAAATGGTAGGCTACTTGACCAATAGGTGTCCACTCTCACTAGAATATCCACTTCACCTTCATTTCCTACCACTCCTAGGGTTGATATCCAAGACAAGGGTTGTGGAGAATATCACATGAAGACATATTATTGTGTTAGCCATTTGATTCCTCCTAATTCATATGGTTTACCTACACCAGCTAGGAGATAATCTATGGTCACTATACACATTCCTCCCTCAAGAACCTTTGCAAAATGGGGAGAATTAAGTAAAGAAGCCATACATGTAGAAGATGTCACCTCATAGTTGTATATAGAAGACCCTAAAGAACCTCCCTCACTCGCTCACATTCCTACTGATCAATATGGAAAAGGTTTTACAATCATGTAGTGCAAGGGATATAATGGACATAGTGGCTTAGGCTTACATCAAGATGGGAGGATTAAACCAATCTTTGTTTCTTAGTGGCTGAAAGTCTTAGGGCTTGGGTTTCAACCGATTCATATTGGCGTTCCTAGTACCACATCACCCTTAATTGAGGAAGTAAGTGCTTCAGATGATAGTGAGACATCTCACAAACCATCTAACCAACACTACCATGACTCACCTGACTTAAATGAATATGAGTGGGATTCCCTATCCTCTACCTCTTCCATGGACCTTGACAAGTTATTTGGAGAACTTGACTTAATGTTGAAATCCTCACCTAATCCATTGAATTCCTATCCACCAAAGAATATGACAAAAGAGGAATGGTTTAAAAATTACTATTGGGAATCTCTCAATCCTATCTCTTAGCAACCTGATACATCTATTTTATATCACCAAGCCTTGGCATTAGGCCCACCTCTCAATCCACCTAGATCTAAACCAAAGAGAAAAAATGACTTAGTACAAAACTTTTGTGACCATAACTTAGTCCTTACCTTGACTCCTTTGAACTTTGATAACTCCAATGATGACATGCCCTTAGTTTATCCCCAACTCATTGATTGGGACCAACAAGACACACCCGTCTTAGACATTTTTGAGAATGACGAAGCAATTGTTGAGTTCCTAGGATTACGAGAAGGAATACCTAGTGGTGATCACAAGGCTATTTTTACCATTGACTTGGACAACAAAGAATATTTTGGGGAATCTATTCAACCATCCAGTCCCAAAAATGAGAAAAAGAATAAAAAATATAAGAAAGACGAGTCTCTAGGTGAAAACTAAGAGGCACCTCTAGACAATGAAAAAGAAAAAATAGAGGATGCATCCAAAGACGAAAAGCTCTCTGAGGAACCTAAGGATGGAGGTTTGAACATTCTCCCCATTGCATAGGAAAAGTCACCCATGCTCTTTGAAGAATTAGTAGAAGTCAATATAGGCACAAAAAAGAATCCTTGACTGGTCTATTTTGCAACGTCATTGACAAAAGAAGAGCAACCAAAATTCCACAACTTCTTCACAAAGAGAGATAAATTTTTCTTGGTCATATGCAGACATGCCCGGGATGGATCCTAAACTTGTTCTACATCACTTTCCCTTACAACCTATTGTGTAGTTTTTGCACACATGCCCCACTAAAAGTAGGGACCCTCTTTTGCTTTCGCTTTTATGTTTTTGGCCTTTTGATTTTGAGGATTTGCATTGCCTTGGCATGGGGTATGTGCAGGATCATCATGGAAAAAGCATGCCTTAAGTGGCAAAAAATTCAAAAAAATTAGAGTTAGGAAACTTGACGTAAAAATTTGAATAAGTTATCTATATTATTTCAAAAATATGTAAGAATAGAATATGTAGAAAATTGAATGTAGTTTCTAAAGTACTAGTTTTATTTTAGAAAGAAAAAAATCTATTTGGTGAAAATTTGAAATTTCAATGTAGTAGTACTTAAATTTTAGAGAAAAATAAGAAGTAGGTGTTTGTTTGACCACCCTAACCAAAATAAAATGACAGTATTTTTTTATAAGATTTTAGAGATAAGTAGAGGACTCATGTCAGATGTGATGCATATTCTTTGTAATTTTTCCCCAAGTAAATAATTAATTATGATTTTTTATTACAACTTTTTAAAAAATATGAAAACTTCATTATGTCGTACCTTAGCGGCCAAACTTCATGGAATTCAATTTTCTTTTTAATCCTATAATTATGTGAAGCATAGAATGTGAGGAATGTTTGGATTCAAAAAATGTAGATAATTTAGAAAGCTATAGATGTTTTTCAAATCGCTTATCAATTAGGGATTTGAGTAAAGTAATTCAAATGAAAATGAATAATAATTATTTATTGAATTCAAAGTAAATCATAATTTATATTGGTGGAAAGTTAAGAATCTCCTTTAAAAACCCTTTTCGTTTCATCAATTTTGGGTAAAATAAAAGTCGTCAGCCACATACTCTACAAATACCCATCATATTGCCAATTTTTGGCCCATCATGATCCAACACATACCCCATGGGCTTAAGTGTTTATCTTGCTTTCCTAGGTGATCCCCCTAAGTTGCATATTGAAAATCTTAAGTTTTTGGAAAAGTTCGAGTTTTTGCATTGTTTTATGATTTTCTGCCCCGTTCGGATTTTCCTAGATTTCATTCAAATTCTGGCTTTGTCTACTTTATGCCATGGTTCATAGATTTTTGGTCTTCACGGAATTCCGCTTGGATAGGATTTTCCCAAAAGTCTGACCTGCCGTCGGGTTTCTGAATTCCTTCAAATTGTTTGGTCGACAACATTTATGATTACTCCTTATAAGATTTGCGAGGGATGTATTTGGTCGATCTTTGGGGATCCTCATCCCCTTGTGCTTTATCATCTATGTTCAATTGAGTTGAGGAGTTTATTCTTTAAATTATTGGACTTGATTTGGAGCACTGGGTTTGCAATTATTGGGTCTGGTGGTGATTTCCTAGGCATTATTGTTGCTATTCTTTGATGAGCGCCAATAAATTGATGTTTGTTATTTATGAGATCAATTTACACTTCATCAAATAGTACGTACATGTTTCCTTTCTTTGATTGATGAATGAAATTAGTGCTTTGGTGTTATAAGCTTGCTTTGTGCATTAATGGTCAAAATTTAGGCTTTCATGCCTAGGGCTTTGCCATTTCATCTTAATTTTCTTTCGAGTGAACCTAGAATTCAAGGAAGATTTGTAGGAGATTCAAGTTAAACTGGTTCCATGCCTAGGGTCATCAAATTTGTGATCATTTGATCAATTTGAGTGAGATCATGTGAGAGTGCTAATATTCGGGTTTTCCTTCAGCTTCAGGATTTTCTTGCGCTAGCAGATTTTCCCGACTTTCTATTTTCTCCTAATTTTCCTAAATTTGGTAGTTTCTTGGAGTTTCACCTACTTCGTTGATTTCCGCTCCCTCTGGATTTTCCTAAAAGTCCTTTGTTCCTTTGTTTTTATGAAATCTGCAGACTATCGCTTCGTTCGTGGAAATCTGTCACGTGTGGATTTCTCCAAAATTTGGTGGAAAATGAAGGATTATGAGATGGCACAAATTGTTAATGAATGGTTATACATTTTATGATTAATTTGAACTATTTTGAGACCTGTCATGCTATTTCTTGGTTGATAATGATCATATTATGTTACTTATGGGTGTTTTCATGTTTATTTTGCTAGAATCTGCCTGGCTCAGATTTTCCTAAATTTTCTTCTAGGCCTAGATTCCATGAAGGGGTGAAAATCCTGAACTTTGAAGAAAGTGATATAACGATGTTTCTGGGATAATTTTGATCTTTGCTTGGATTTATTTGAATGATGAATATGTTATTTTTGATGGGTTAATCTCAATCTTGTTATAATGGATATTATTATTGGTGGTTTTGCTGAGTGCAGGCTGAATTTAACTAGGTCGTCAAGGAAGTTCTAGAGATGAAATTAATTCGATTGAAGGAAATTCAAAGTATGGATTTCTCCACCCTTGGCCAACTTGGAGAAGGCATTCTTGACAGCAAAGGCTAAGAGGGGTGCATTAAGGATAAGGAGGAAGGCAGTCAATGCAAGGATACATCAAATTTTGTGCTTCCTTATTATTTTCCTTTTCCATCACATGCATTGGTTTGAATTATATTGGAGATCTCAGGCCAACCTGGATAGAGTTCATGCATTTAATGAAATTCTATCTCATTTTGAATTCTCCTTGGCTAACCTATTTTTTGGCCATTTATTATTGTAAACAATAGTTGGGTTGACTTGTTTGTGGCTATTTTATGATTGTAAACCCTGGCTAGGCCGGAGTACTTTGGGGGTTCCTATAAATTTGGAATTCTTCCTCATTTGTAATATAGATACACAGATAGAGATAGATATAGTTTTGATACAAGAGAGAATTAGGTAGTAGAGCAGAGTTAGAAGTGAGTTCATCTTGAGCAAGTGTTGTAACACAACATTATAATTGTTGCTGAAATTTGGTGATTCAATACAATTGAAGGGCATTGTGATTTTCTAGTGATCTCTTTTGTGTTGGCTTATCTTGAATGGTTCTTGTGATTCTATCTTTTGAAATTGCTCAAGGTTATTGGATGTATGTTAGATTTAGATTTAGATCTGATTCAATGGTGTTTATGATTTGATGCTTGAAGTGTTTGCAACAATCCCTGGTCCATACTTTTTGCAGCTAGCTGATTTTTAGTTTCTTTGCAAAGTTAGCCTGGACCTTTTATATTCATTGTGCTGAAGTTCAATTGTGAAGTTTATTAATTTCAATTGCAATTGGGTTGCCTTGGATGAATTTTCATGATCTAAAAATCTTGAATACCTTAGAAGATTGCACTGTTTATGTGAAATTGTAGGTTTATTTGGGTTAAGTAGGAATTAGTCTATGAGGGATTGGTCCATTTCAAGTATTTCATCATTTGCATTGTTAATCTTAGGAGTAGTTTTAATCTTAGATATCTTTTTGAAACCCTTATCTTTTGTTATTTCTTTTATGATTGGGTTAGATTTAGGATTGAAGTATGATCATATTGTTAGATCTGATAGATTCAAGATTAAGTATTTGCTTGTAGTAAGGTCCCTTTGTGATTACCAACATTTTCACATTTATCACTGAGTTGTTTATGCATTGTCAAGACCTAAAATTAGAGACCTTGGGGTTATATCTTGAGGCTTGCTGATAGAGATTTACCTTTCAAGAGAGATAAGATTTCATATTCTATTTGAGTTGTTGCTGTGCAGAAAACATCATCAACAGATTGGTGCTAGAAGGAGGGCCTGAATAAGCAAGCTGGATCAATTTCTATCTACCATCTCTCCTAAAATATTCAGAAGAAGAACTAGATATACTCTAGGAGAGGGGGAATTTCAAGAATTACCAGCCCCTACTAGGTCAAGAAGGGCTAGCAGAAGGGGAGAATCATCATCCACCCAACCACCTCCGTCATCTCGATCATTCTCATCTTCATCAAGTTCAAGTTCATAAGAGTCTGAAGACATTCCCATCCAACAACCTCAGCCAGACATTAATCAACCATTACCACCCCCACCTCCACCAATGGCTTTCCTAGCTAATAACCCATCTCCATTGACTTTTGCCAATTGCAATGTCATGCCCAAGAACCTTGAGCACTTATGTTCAAAGTTCCATGTTAATGATCCCAATAGAATTGTTGAGGAACACATCAGGATCTTTCAGAATAGCCTTAAGGATAGGGAATTCAATCATGAGGATGTAGCATGTAGGCTCTTCCCTTATTCCTTAGGAGAAGATGCATTCTATTGGTATAATCATTTGCTTGTCCAGTCTATTCGACATTGGACTGAATTGGAGACTACATTCTTGCAAAAGTTTAGGATTCCTTAGTCCCAATGAGCTCTACCATCAGTTCGCTAATGTTAAGAGAGAAGTCAATGAGCCTATAGGGTCCTTTAACAACTGGTTTCATCGTGCCTATACTCGACTATGGGCTCCCTATGCTATTGATGAAGCCACTGCTTTAGAAGTCTACTATGAGGGACTTGACAGTTTGACAGCTACCTTCATGCAATGGAGAAACAACCCTCCTAATACCCTACTTGATGCATATGCAGAGGCTATGAAGGTTAGAACTACTTTAAGGCAACATTTGTCTTGGCCTTTACCATCATTAGGACCCACTGCTCACCCTGGACAAGTCCCATATCTCAATCAGGCTCTCACCAATCATACTACCATCATGAATCTAGTTGCTCAGTTGACTATGGTCCCTCACCCAGGGCCTCCAACAAGTCAAGTGCCACCCACAATCAGCTACCCCCAAC
Organism: Sequoia sempervirens; assembly: GCA_007258455.2. Classification (NCBI taxonomy): domain Eukaryota; kingdom Viridiplantae; phylum Streptophyta; class Pinopsida; order Cupressales; family Cupressaceae; genus Sequoia; species Sequoia sempervirens. The sequence goes on along the minus strand of VDFB02270651.1, from coordinate 638,070,304 downwards.
AAAATGTGAATCAGCCTCTTCATCCACAATCTCATGCTAGCTATCCCCCATATTTGCAAAATTCTGAAGTTTTGAACCAGTCATTGAATACCAGCACTGTAGTAGGATATCCCCAAAATAATGTGAGCCAGCCTCCATATAGAAATATTGACCAAGAGAGACTAGATGACTTGACCAAACAAGTGAATAAGCTAAATATGGAGGTAACTTACTTAAGGAACCAGAACAATCAGTTGCAAGCTGCTCAGAGAAATATGCAATACAATCAGAGCAAAGAAAGTTGAGAAAATCAACAAGGACAACATTTTCATAAGGGGAAACATCCTGATAGGGGATATAATAACAAAAGAGGATATCATAATGACAAAGGATATAATAATGATAGAGGGAAGAATTGTGATAAAGGACAATCCTCAAGCCAGAACTTTGATAGAGGGAAAGTTGGTGGACAAGGGTTCGACATGAGACAACCACCTAGACAGAGCAAGACTTGGAATACAAGGCCTAACAATGAAGGAGTTCCCACCCCATTGGATCAGCTAGTCAACCAGCCAATTCATCAAGAAAAGCCTCCTAATGGTGTATATTTGGCTAAGGCTACTTTATCAAGATGGTGTAGGCTCCATAAAATGAGTCAACATTCTGAGTTAGATAGTCAAGAGTTCTAGACAACAACTTCAATCTTTCAGTATGAAGTGGAAAATAATGCAGGTAGTCAGGAAATGGTGCCATCTACTCCCTATGATTCATTAGTGTTGGTACTGAATCATGCTCCTTTTCCTCAAAGCAAGGACAATGTACCTGAAGAAAAATAAGACCAGCTCAAGGAAGAGGCAGACCAGGTATGTAATGGAGATAAGATTACATAGTTGTTTGATGAAAATCCAGTGAATGACAATGGCCCCAGGGATGAAGAAGAAGCTTATGTTGAAGAGGTGCAGACCTTCCAGAGGCTTGTCAAGAAGTATGATTTGAGAGACCTGCCACATAGACTTCCACAAGCTAGAGGCTCCTTCACCACCTCCATTCCACCAATCAATTTCATGACACCTCCAGATCCTAATGCCAGAAATAATCCTCCATATCCTTTGGTAACGAGGAAGTATTTCTCTAAAGATCAAGGGCATATGGACATGTCAAAATGAAAGATTATTGAAGCAAGCAAAGACAAGGTGGTGGAATATCCAAAGGAGACTCCTGCTGATCTGAGTGAGGAACAACTGGCTATATATGTTGCAGAAGAACTCAAGAAGTTAAAGGTAAGTCTATCTGCATTTGAGTTATTGAGGGTTCCAACCATTAGGAATTCAATTCTAGGAGCTTATAATGCAAATTCCATATCACAAGATAGATTAGTTAGTGAAAGTATTAATAAAGCATCTAGTTCTCAATTTGTAGGAAGACAAAATCAGACTCATAATCAAGTTCATGTGCCTCCTGGAGATAAAGGAAAATAAAATGACAGAACTCAAGTTGCTCAAGTGGATACTCCCTTAACTTTGTTTCAAGGTAAAATGGATACTCCTCCATTCTTGATTTTTGTTCGCATATTCGGTAAGCACTTGCACAACTGTTTGTTGGATTCAAGTGCCTCTACCAATGTAATGCCCTTTGGTGTTTTTCAAGCTTTAGGTATTACTCCTGCTAATTCCCAAAAGAAAGTTACACAATTGGATAAAACTGAAGTTAATGTTGTAGGGGAATTAAACATGATTCATACGTAGGTTACTTCTGATCCTAGTATTCAGGAGGTTATTAATATACAAGTGGCTAATATACCTGATGCTTATGGCCTGATTCTGGGAAGAGACTTTACTAGGGCCCTTAATGGATATGTATCAACTAACAACTCTCATATGTGGCTTCCTTGGAAGGGAGTGCCAAACCAGATTAGAATTGAAAGGGAACCCAAAATGAAATACATGATCACAAAATATCAAAATATCTCCAATGAAATCCTAATATCAGAAGTAAGTATGGGTAGTTATGTGCTTGTAGCCCCTTTTGAGGAGTCAAACGTAGAGGAATTCCTTATGTTCCATACTATGCTTGTTGACCTTACAACAAAATCCAGTAGTACTAAAGCCTTTGTGGAACCAGTTGAAAATGATGACGATCCTAAAGATAATCAACTCAGTTTACTGGATAATTTCTAGGAATTCATTCAGAAGTGCATTGAGGATTAGATTCAGTTGGGTAGGGAAATTAATTTTAGAAATTTTCTCTTACCAAATTGGTGTAGGGTGCATAATGCCTCCCATTCAGAACTGGATTGTTGCTTATGTCAGACTGCAGTGGAGCAAGTACAAAAATATACCAATCCCATCCCAATAGTCAAAATTAATATTCAGAATGTCCAAGAGGATCCTAAAGGAAAAAGAGTGATGTTTTTTGAAGAACCATCCAACAAAAATAGTGCAAGAGATACACCAAGTAAATCTGTAGCTGCTGGTTGTTGGACTTTAAGATTTGATGGATCCAAATCAAAGCAAGGAGCTGGGGCAGGATTTGAGTGAATCAGTCCAAGAGGTAAGACTTTCTTTGCTGCTCATAGACTTCAATTTCATTGTATGAATAATGTAGTAGAATATGAGGCTTTGGTCCATGGGTTGTTAATGGCCCTAAAGAAAAAGGTTAAGATCTTGCAAGTTTTTGGGGATTCTAAGTTAGTGGTTAAGCAAGTTAGGAGATAGTACTCTTGTCATGATAGAAGAATGACCAACTATAGAAATAGAGTATGGGACCTTTTTTGATGCAGAGGGTCATGGACTTTGAAAGAAACACAAATATTTCAAGGATTAAAGGTTGCAATCTCAAGCTATCTCCTAGGCACCCTAATGGAGACAAGGCTTAAAGATGCACTAATCGCTTGTATGCTCTCTTTATGGACCCAAACCCTTGTAACACCCTTAAGAGACTTAAGCAAACTTGTTTTGAATGATTTCAAAGCCCAACCCTCTGACTTAGACACAAAACCAATTTTTCACCTTAACTAGGCTACTAGCCAACTAGGCCTCTAGCAAAGGATTTTTGACTTTGCACTCAAACTTTCCAAAGGAGCCTCCAATATAATGACTATTTCATATGTATTTTGTGATGAAAAACAACATATCCAAACCTTGATATCACTTGCTTTAGATAAAACCTTCCAAAATCTGTTGTCTCCTAAAAAACTAGGCCTAATTAGCCCTCTTTTCCAAAGCAATCCCTCTTTAAACTCAACCCATAACCATGAAACTTTCAACAGTCCCTTAAAATAACTCAAAACCAAGGATTCCAAGTTTTTAGACCTCTATGACACATCTAACATGCTCAAACACAAAACCCTCCTTAACTTGCCTCAAAACTAGGGCTTCTTGAAAATTAACCTTCCAATCACTTCCAGAACTTTCTCATTGACTCTACACCATTAGTAAAACATATTTAGTCTATCCCAACTCAAAAACATGCCCCTCATTAAGGCATATCTTCTCCTGCTATACCCTAGCCTCCATCTTCAAGCACTTTGCATTGTGAAATCTTGGTGTACACCTCAATATTCTTCTTCCCTGCACATTAGTTTGTTAAATATGTATGTTACATGTTAGGAATGATCCCTTTCATAGGTCATAGTAGCATTTTACCTTGAAATGGATCAATCATCCATGAAAACCACCAAAACTAGTGAAAATTTTGTGTTATTCCTGAGGACAGTCAACAATATGTTACACAAACTGATTCCTAATGTCTATCAAATCATTCAAAAGGTTAATTGAAAGTAAATACAGGTTCTTCAACCATCCAATTGATTATAAATTCAAAAGGAATCAATAGATCATCAAAAAGACTCAAGAAAATGCAAGAAAACTATGTTTTTTTCACTATTTCCTGTAGTAGTATGTACAGTCTCCTCTCCAAACACCCAACCTCCATAAAAATGATTATTTTGGGGTTATAAACCCATTTCCCAACTGACCATACTATTTTGTATTGATTTTATTTCATTAAAGTGCTTAAATCTCCTAAAACTCATTTACCCGCCCAAATTGGAATTCAAAAATCTGAATTTTCCAACTCTTATTTTATTGATTCCTACAACCTAAAAACTATTGAATCTCTAACATCCAACCTTATTTGACATAATTAAAGCACTATATTACTATCTAACCTCCTAGAACATGATTGTTCCATTTACATTGCAATTTGGTCCTAGGATCCTTATTAGGACCCTTAGGACTTTTGACCTCTTTAATGTGTTCACCCATTCCAAAGGCCATTATAGGCTCCAAGATATCATAATTGATGCTTTGAGGTGATTGATAGGTCTTCAAGACCCTTGCATTCTCCTATCTCCTAAAGAGTTCCTTGAAGAGCTTGGGTGCTCCTGCACCATTGTTGAAGGTTTGATGCCTTCAACATTCAATTGATCCAGTAAAAACTAGATAAATGACTCCTTTGGTAGGCTGGTACATTTACAACCTATGTGCTCTTTTGGATTGAAGAATTTTACAGTGGAACTGACCCCAATACCTTTAGTACTTACTATCACCAATTTCCGGTATTTGAAGATGATAAGCATCTCTTCAATTTTATCCAAGCACAAATGTCTTTGCTTATCAAATGTCTTTGCTTATCAAATTATTGAGCTAGTAAGAGGGCAAGGACTTACAAGGACAATGGCAGAAATAGGCCCTGATCTTGTAGCTCAGCATTACAATCTAGAAGATGTTTCTCCTGGTGAATGGTATGATGATATCATTCTTTATCTCCTGACTCAAAGATGTCCTGACCATCTGAATGCAGTATAGACAAGAGCATTACGTTTGAAGAGTGACAGTTTCATGTTGAAGGGAGCTATTTTATATAAGAAAAATCATGAAGGTATCTACCTGAGGTGCTTAGGAAGACAAGAAGCTGAGAGAATCATGGCCAAATTTCATAACATATATGGTACTGGTCATGGATCTACACATGCCACTGCAAATCAGATTTTGAGGGCTGGTTATTATTGGCCTACGTTGTTCAAAGACACACAAAGTCATGTCAAAACTTGCCATGTGTGCCAGACTACAGCAACCAGAGAAAAGTATGCAGCTCTTCCACTTTAGTCAGTATTTGAGGTAAAACCTTTTGCACAGTGGGTGATGGAATTCATAGGTCACATCAATCCCCCTTCCTCTACGGGTCACAGGTATATTCTCACTTTTACTAATTACTTTACAAGATGGACTGAAGCTCTTGCACGCAAATAGTGTACTGAAGTGGTAATGGATTTCATTGAATCAGGTATCATCAATCACTTTGGATACCCTTTATCTTTGGTTTGTGATAATGGTCCTACATTTGCATCATTGAAATTTTCTAACTGGGATTTTGATCATGGGATCATAATAAAATTTTCCTCTAATTACTATCCATAAGGTAACAAGTTGGTTGAGTCTTCCAATAAAAACCTCTTAACAACCATCCGTAAGCTATTAGAGAAGAACCCCAAGGATTGGCACACTTAGCTTAGATTTTCTCTATGGGTAGATCGTACCAGATAGAAGACTTCCATAGGGACCTCCCCTTATCATCTTGTGTATGGCCTGGAACCTATATTTCCAATTCAATTGAGGATCCCCACTTTACAGTTCATTAATGAATATTATGATGAAGAAAATAGGCTTGAAGCCCGCCTACAGGAGTTGTTACACCTTGAAGAAAGAAGAGATGAAGCCTTAGAAATTTTTTCCAAACATCAGGGTGTAGTCAAAAGGTGGTTTGATAGGAGAGCCAAGATAAAAGCTTTTCAAATTTCTAACTTGGTTCTATACTGGGATAAAGCCCATGACTGTAAGGGGGAGCATGGTAAATTTGACAAACTTTGGCTTGGCCCTTACTAGATTTCAGAGATCCTGGGAGATAATGCTTTCCGCTTAAAAACTCTCACTGGGGAGGATATCCCACTGCTTGTCAATGGACAGTATTTGAAGCATTATTTCCAGTCTTGATCTATTTTATACTCTTTTCTTGTACATAGTTAGATTAGGTTTCCTTTCTATTTTGTTTTCTTTGCTTTGTTTTGGTTAGAGTAGGTTTCCCTTTCTACTTTGCTTTTGTTTGGTTGCATTAGTTCAAGGTTTTCCTTTGGTTTGGTTTGTTTTTGCTCTGCTCTTGCTTTGGGGTTCTCTTGTTTTCTTTTGGATGTGTTGCATCTGCGTGGAAAATATTCTCTTATCTGGGATTATTCTGAGTATTTCCTTGATGAACTTTAATCACATTTCTTTAATGGATGGTTGAGGTCTTTGTTATCGTCAAGCAGTCTAAATGTTTGATTTAAGGAAGATGAGTCACTAGTTTGATTTGAATTTGAAGTATTTTGAAATATTATATCTTTCATACATCTTAAAAATCCTGAGGTTGTTGTAGGATCTTTGTGAGGTATTTTCAGGTGAAAAATCTTATTTCTGCTTCAGTACCACTGTGGTTCTTAGCCCTGAGTGTGAACTTCATAATTCACAGGTTGAAATAAAAAAATGAAATGAAAAGAAATATCAAAAGAAGAAAAGAGAAAATATTGAAAATCAAGTGAATTCAACTTATCAAGAGTATCCAAATATCTCTATCGGGGCTATAGATGCCTGGCTAGAAGTAGACTTGTGTTCGAGAGATTCACAATGATAACCTCATTGGGGATATAGATGCCTGACTGGAAGCGAGGCTCTATCCAGGTTGCTTTTGGAGTTAGAATCTTTACGTAGCCTGACCTGATTGAACTTGGTTTCTATAGTAGGTCAAGGACGGAAATGAAATCATGTCCACACACTTGGATTTTCAGTCTATGGAAGGTTCAGTCTGTCTTCGATTTTGATTCTTTAATCTTGCATTTTGATTTGTTTGTTTGATAGTGAGATTGAGACCATAAATTTTGGGTTCATGATTCTTGTTCATCATCAAATTCTTTGGAGCATTTCCCAATAGAGTCGCCATTTGTTGTACAGTTTTCATACACACGCCCTGCTAAAAGCAGGGACCCTCTTTTTCTTTCACTTTTGTGTATTTGGCCCTTTGATTTTGAGGATTTTCATTGCCTTGGCATGGGATTAAGTGTTTATTTTGCTTGCTTAGGTGATCCCCCTCAGTTGCATATTGAAAATCTTAAGTTTTGGGAAAATTTTAGGTTTTTGCACTATTTCAGGATTTTCCACCTCGTCCAGATTTTCCCGGATTTCATTCAAATTCTAGCTCTATCTGTTTTACGCCATGGTTCAGAGATTTCTAGTCATCGTGGAATTCCACCTAGACCAGATTTTCCTGAAAGTCTAACCTGTCGTTTGGTTTCCGAATTCCTTCAACTTGTTTGGTTGATGACATTTATGATTACTCCTTATACGATTTGTGAGGCATGTATTTGGTCGATCTTTGGGGATCCTAATTCCCTTGTGCTTTATCACCTATGTTCAATTGAGTTGAATATTTTATTCTTTGAATGATTGGACTTGATTTGGAGCACTGGGTTTGCAATTGTTGGGTTTGGTAGTGTTTTCTGGGGCATTATTGTTGCTATTCTTTGATGAGCGCCAATAAATTGACGTTTGTTATTTTTGAGATCAATTTTCACTTCATCAAATGGTTTGTACATGTTTCCTTGCTTTGATTGATGAATGAAAGTAGTTCTTTGGCGTTATAAGCTTGCTCTGTGCATTAATGGTCAAAATTTAGGGTTTCATGCCTAAGGCTTTGCCATTTCATCTTAATTTTCTTTCGAGTGAACCTAGAATTCAAGGAAGATCTATAGGAGGTTTAAGTTAAACTAGTTCCTTGCCTAGGGTCCTCAAATTTGTGATCATTTGATCAATTTGAGTGAGATCATGTGAGTGTGCCGATATTTGGGTTTTCCTTTAGCTTCAGGATTTTCCTGCACTGGCGGATTTTCCCGACTTTCCGTTTTCTCCTGATTTTCTTGAATTTCGTAGTTTTCCAGAGTTTCACCTATTTCATGGATTTCTGATCCCTCTGGATTTTCTTGAAAGTCCTTTGTTCCTTTGTTTTTCCAAAATTTGCAGATAACCGCTTCATTCACAGAAATCCATCCCATGCAGATTTCTCTGAAATTTGGTGGAAAACGAAGGATAATGAGATGTAATGACTTGTTAATGAATGACTATGCATTTTATGATTAATTTGAACTATTTTGAGACCTATCATGTTGTTTCTTGGTTGGTAATGATTGGATTATGTTACTTATGGGTGTTTTCATGTTTATTCCGCTAGAATCCGCCTGGCTCGGATTTTCTTGAATTTTCCTCCTGTCTTGGATTTTGCGGAGGGGTGAAAATCATGAACTTTGAAGAAAGTTATTTAATGATGTTTCTGGGATAATTTCGATCTTTTCTCAGATTTATTTGAATTATGAATATTTTATTTGTGATGGGATAATCTCAATCTTCTTGTTATAATGGATATTATTAATGGTGGTTTTGCTGAGTGCAGGCTAAATTTAACTGGGTCATCAAGGAAGTTTTGGAGATGAAATTAATTCTATTGAAGGAAATTCAAAGTATGGGTTGCTCCACCCTTGGCTGACTTGGAGAAGGCATTCTTGACAACACGAGCTAAGAGGGGCGCATTAAGGATAAGGAGGAAGGTAGTTAATGCAAGGCTACATCAAATTTTGTGCTTCCCTATTATTTTCCTTTTCCTTCACATGCATAGGTTCAAATTATATTGGAGATCTCAGGCCAACTTGGATAGAGTTCATGCATTTAATGCAATTTTATCTCATTTTGAATTCTCCTTGGCTGACCTATGTTTTGGCCATTTATTATTGTAAACATTAGTTGGGTTGACTTGTTTGTGGCTATTTTAGGATTGTAAACCCTGGCTAGGCCGGCATGCTTTGGGGGTTCCTATATATTTGGCATTCTACCTCATTTGTAATATAGATGCACAGATAGAGATAGATATAGTTTTGATACAAGAGTGAAGTAGGTAGTAGAGTAGAGTTAGAAGTTAGTTCATTTTGAGCAAGTGCTGTAACACAAGACATTAGAATTGTTGCTGAAATTTGGTGATTCAATACAATTGAAGGGCATTGTGATTTTCTGGTGATCTCTTTTGTGTTGGCTTATCTTGCATGGTTTTTTTGATTCTATATTTTGAAATTGCTCAAGGTTATTGGATGTATGTTAGATTTAGATTTAGATACGATTCAATGGTGTTTATGATTTGATCCTTGAAGTGTTTGCATCAATCCCTAGTCCATACTTTTTTGCAGCTAGCTAATTGTTAGTTGCTTTGCAAAGTTAGTCTGGACCTTTTATATTCATTGTGCTTAAGTTCAATTGTGAATTTTATTCATTTCAATTGCAATTGGGTTGCCTTGGATGAATGTTCATGATCTAAAAATCTTTAATACCTTAGAAGATTGCACTGTTTTTGTGAAATTGCTCGTTCATCTGGGTTAAGCAGGAATTAGTTTATGAGGGACTGGTCCATTTCAAGTATTTCATCATTTGCATTGTTAATCTTAGATATCTTTTTGAAACTCTTATCTTTTGTTATTTCTTTTATGATTGGGTTAGATTTAGGATTGAAGTATCATCATATTGTTAGATTTGATAGATTCAAGATTTAGTATTTTCTTGTAGTAAGGTCCCTTTATGATTACCAACATTTTCACATTTGTCACTAAGTTGTTTATGCACTGTCAAGACCTGACATTAGAGACCTTGGGATTATCTCTTGAGGCTTGCTGATAGAGATTTACCTTTCAAGAGAGATAGGATTTCATATTCTGTCTGAGTTGTTGCTGTGGAAAAAACATCATCAACACAACTAGGTGTAAAACTAGTGAAACAAAAATTGAGGAAAATGCATCCACATATTACTTTAGTAGTCAAGGAAGAACTCAAGAAAATTTTAGACGTTGGTTTCATTAGATCAATCAACTATGTATATTGGATTTCCAATCTTCTACTAGTCACTAAAGCAATAGGAGGCATCACCATCTACACAAATTTTAGAGATATCAACAAGGCTTTCCCTAAGGATGACTTCCCTTTGCCTAACATAGACATGATAGAAGACATGATAATAGGATATGAGATGTTGTCCCTTATGGATGGATTTTTAGGATATAATCAGATTAGAATTGCAATTGAATACCAACCTAAAACAACTTTCACATATCCTTGGGGAACGTATTGTTGGAATGTTATGCCCTTTGGACTGAAGAATGCTAGAGCAACCTATCAGCATGCCATGACCAATATTTTTCATGACCTTGTACACATGCTAATGGAGGATTATGTCGATGAACTTATTGCTAAATCAAAGACAAGGTAGATCATTTACAGGTTTTAGACAAGATATTTCAAAGGCTAGAAAATTATAAAGTGAGACTAAATCCCAAGAAATGTGTGTTTGGGGTACAATCAGGAAAGCTTGTAGGGTAGATCATTTCTAGACGAGGCATTGAAGTGGATCCAACCAAGGTAAAAGCAATCATATACATGCCTACACCAACTAATCTTAGTTAGCCAAGGACATTACAAGGGAGACGACAATCCATCAGAGGATTTATAGTGTAGTTAGCAAATAAGACACATCCTTTTCAGAATTTACTTAAGAAAGGGGTACCCTTTGCATTGATAGTTAGGTGCAAAGAGGATTTTCAATTGATCAAAGAATATCTACTCACACCACTAGTCTTAATGCCACCTATTGAAGGATGACCATTAATTCTCTATATTTCAGCAACCCAATCATCACTAGGAGCATTGCTAGCACAAACTAACAATGAGGGTCATGAAAGGGAAGTCTACTATATCAGTCAGAATTTGGTAGGTTATGAGATCAACTATAGTACCATTGAACGTGCTTGTCTTGCAGTAGTATTTTCTACTCAAAAACTAAGGCACTATATGCTCAATCATTAGACAATGCTGATTTCCAAAATAGATCCTCTGAAATATCTTCTTAGCAAAGTAACATTAATAGGGAAACTGGCCAAATGGGTTATGATACTTAGTGAGTATGATATCCAGTACGTAGAGAGAAAGGCTATTAAAGGACAAGTCATTGCTGATTAGTTAACCAACACACCAATACAAGTAGATCACCCATTAGTTGCAAACTTTCTTGTTGAGTTTATATTCACAATTGGCACAAACACAACATGGAAACTATACTTTGATGGCTCACATGCAAATCATGGCTCAAGGGATGGTATACTATTTATCACACCATAGGGTGATTCCATCCCTAAGTCATTTAGGATTTCATTCCCATGTACTAACAACATAGTAGAGTATGAAGCTCTAGTGATAGGGTTATGCATGGAAGACAAGTGGAAAATTAAGAACTTATAGATATATGGTGATTTTCAACTAGTAATCAGACAAGTAAATGTCAATTATGAGACTAAGGATGAGAAGCTTGCTCCATACAAACACATGGAAGATAGTTTTAAGGAGTAATTTGACAAGGTTGAATTTCATCATATACCTCATGTTCTAAACAAGGTAGCAGACGCTATGGAAACTATTGCATCGCTTCTAGACATTCCTAGCAATGTGCCTAAGTTTGAGTTCCTAGTAGAACAACTTTTGGTCCTGGCCTATGATATCCTAAATTTTGAGATGGTATGTGACATTGTTGGTCTTGATTCCCCATAGTAAAAAGAAATCTATGACTACCTCCATGCCGAAATCATACCCCCTAGATTTTCAAATAATTAACGTAGGACATTCCTTCGTATGTCAACCAAATACATCATCATTAGAGACACCCTTTATAGATGCACCTTAGATAATACCCTACTAAGATTTCTTGATTCTGATGAAACACAAGAAACCCTGCATGGGGTTCATGAGGGTATATGTGGTTCCCATTCTAGCGTTCCTACCTTAGCTAAAAAGATTATGAGACTAGGTTACTATTGGCCTACTATGGAAAATTACTCATATGTCTTTGTAAAGAAATGCCACCAATGTCAGGTTCATGGAGACTTGATACATGCACTAGCACAGGAGCTCCATCCCATAACATCACCATGGCCCTTTGCCCAATGGGGACTCGACCTCATAGGTAAGATCCATCCCACATCATCCAATGGACACAAGTTCATCATAACTACCATTGAGTATTTTACAAAGTGGATTGAGGCTATTCACATGACATACATCACTAACCCATAGATCTCTAAGTTTATCTTGAACTATATCATCTATCGGTATGGTGTCCCTCAGTCCATAATCACAAATAATGGCCATCCATTCAAGAACCAAGAAGTCTACCATTTTTGTGAAAAATTCCATATTCAACATCATTTTTCCACCCCATACTACCCACAAGGTAATGGCCAAGCAGAGGCATCTAACAAAACTATCATTAGAATCTTCAAAAAGACTGTCAATGATGCTGGCCGCAATTGGCATTTACATCTTAATCGTGCCTTATGGGCTTATCGTATAAGTTTCGTACTCCCACTAGCACCACTCCATATTCACTAGTATTTGGTTCTAAAGCCATTCTTCCTATTGAGGTTGAGATTCCCTCCCTGAGGGTATCCTTGAAAGGGCACATTGATGATGAAGAGTAGTGAGTATCAAGACTCCATGAGATAGAATTCCTAGATGAGTAAAGATAGAAGGCACTAGACCATCTCCAAGCATATTAGAATTTCCTTCATCCTAGCTATAACAAGGTCTTGAACAAAAACTTTGACATTGGTGACTTGGTCTTAATGGAGAACCCAAAGAATCAAGTAGACAAAGAGAAACCATGAAAGTTTGAACCTAACTGGTTAGGACCTTATATTATTATAGAAGCCTTTGGATCAAGAGCGTATCAACTTTCTACTCCTAAATAGGAACCATTTTCCTCACCAATCAATAGTCTTCATCTGAAGAATTTTTACGCATAGCTTCTAAGAGCCTTGTCTTAATTAGAAAAAATACAAAAAAAAGAAAAGTAAAAAAAAAATGTTACCTAGGTTAAAACCTGGCAAACGGGCATTTTGGTAACATTAAAAAAATAAAAATATCCAAAAAATAGTAAAGAGAAATAATTCGTCCAATAGTGAAAACCACTTCAGTGGTGCTTTGGATAAGTACCATGGTGAAAACTTGGAAAATAGGTGCCATGTGTAGTTGACTCTACTCCTTTGTCTACTATCATTCTAATCTAACATCCATGTACATAGTCCACATCCCTGTACATATACCCTATCCCTGTACATACTATTTATCCCTATACCTATTTTTGCCATCCGTCTCTTGTACATACCATTCATAATAAGTGGTAGTCTTTCCCATAACCTAGAAAAATTGAGATCGAGTGCATTTCATATCCCCCATTTTATCCTATTCATAACCAATTGGTCTTATACTCAACTGGGGGAAAGCACTTGACGTGTGTCATATTGTTTCTTACATTGGTTGTGTTGATGATGCAGGAGCATCCATGGTCAAAGGGCTATCCTCATCAACCAAAAAGAAATTATTTAATTTTTAATTTCCTAAGGTTTGGTTTAATTATGCAATAGGTAAATAAATTGCAATGTTGAGGCCAAAAATAATTTATTAAATAATTGGTCTTTATTTAAATATTGCATTTTTGGATGAGAAAAAGTGTAGGAGGTAATTTTGTAGTTTGAAATTCAAAATTGGAAATTTTGGAATTGGTTTTTTGGAGAATTTATATTCCATTTAAAATATTATTTTTGAGATTCTAAAATCCCTAGAAAATAGGGATGGAGAGAGTGGACACCCAAGATAAGAAAAACAATTTTTTGCTTTAATGCATAAAAGCTAGTGTTTTTGGGAAAAATCAATTAATGACTTCAGTATTCAAATTATTATGAATGAGAATGACTTGGTTGATGATTTTATTGATTTTTGTGAGGAATTTACAGCAGCAAGTCATGGAATATGGTGTAGAAAATTTTTGTACCATATTTGGAAGCATTTAATGATGATTTTTAAGCACAAACTGAGGAATTTCAAAAAGACAATTGGAGGAAAATGAAAGAGTAGATTTGGGATTTCAAAAAGGTTTTAATCTAGAAAAATGGAGCTTTTAATATATTCAAAGAGAAGAAATCAATAGCAGCAAGTTGGAGAAAGAACTTGTAGGTTTCTCTTGAGAGTGCACAAGAAAAAGTGCAAAAAAATGAGCTTGTGAAAAGAAGGGGAATATGAGAAGGGAAGAGGGATTTTGCAGGGGAAGTTTGGTGAGAGTTGAGGGAAGGAGAAGTAATTTTGGTATGAATGTTTTTTCAAGTTTGGAAGTGAAGGCATAGCAGCAAATGAATTTAAGAATCCATGATTGAGTTGTTGCAGATTTGGTATTGAAGTTTGCAAGTGTTTGATGATTTTGTTTCATAGTTTTTGGTACAAGATTTGAAAGAATGAACTTGTGGTCTTTAAATTATTTTTATATTGTTCATCAGTTTTATATCAGTTTTGAGACTATTATTGTCAGCCCATGAGGCTGCACCATTTGTATTGTCAATTTGGAGAAGTTATTGTGATGTTTGTAGGAGATTATGAATGAACAATCAAGTGTTCATGTTGTAGATTTTTAAATCTGATTTGTTGCATTTGCAATGCATTTTATCATGTTGAGAATAGTTGTATGAAAATGGGATATGTGTGTTTGTCCTCCTACTTCAGTGGTATCAAAGCAGAAGTTCCTAAGTCTAACAGAGCACCAAATGTGAGGAAGTTGCAGTAGGACCTATGAGTGTGGGTTGAAGCCAACAGATCTTGACAGTGAAGATTTTGTAAACAGATCACCAAATGTGAGACAATTTACATGTGAAGAACCTGAGGGTTTTGAAAAGTTGTGTTGTTGAGGATTTGAGAAGCTTAGAAAATGGAAAGGAGAAAGGGCATTATCATTAGATGGATTCTAAGGATTCCCAGACTAGAGGTAATAAAAAGGAGATTCAAAGAAAGAGAAATGATAAGGTTGTAACAACAAATAAATGAATTGAGGGATGAGATTAAAAGGAGGAAACAAGAGGAGAGAAGAGTTGAAGATAAGTTTTATCTTTCTAATGATGTTTTGACTGCGGGAAAGAAAGAAGTAACAGAGTGTCATGCATGCGACACTGAGGAAGAAGAAGAGTATGAGCATGAAGAGATTGATGAACCTGAAGAGGGATGTCTATTGGAAGACATGGAGGATGAGACTACCGTGATTGCAGTAGTAGAAGAGAGTTCTTTAAATAACACCTATGAAGTTGAGAAGGATGATTTACTCATTCAGATTGAACGAGAATGGGATCAAATTATTGCAAGGGAAGAAAAAGTTGCAGCAGTGGGAGATACAAAGGCAAAATTCATTTTTGATAAATATTTTTATGAAGATGAATGTGATTATGATGAAGTTGCAGCCAAATAGTGTCCTTTGAAGGACATAGAAGAAAGTGAAGGGGATGATTTATTGATGTGAATGGCAGCAATTGAAAGAGAATGGGATGAGTTAATCTTAGGTGAGATGAAGTTTGTAGGTATAAGTGAGGTAAAATCAGATTTTGATATTTACTTTGATGACAATAAGAATGTAGAAATAGAGTATTTTATTGCAGCAATAGATCAATTTGATGAAGTTAAATTGGGGAAGTGTAAAGTGAAGGTAAATGAAAAGTTTTCTGGTAAATATTTGTTAGAGAATAGTGGACATGAAGATGTTTTGATTTGTGACTATGATTCCTTGTTAGGAGGAATCAGAAATGAGTCTCTTGATAATGGTACTAATGCTGTTTTGAGTAAAAGAAATCAGATTGCAGTGATGTTGTGTTTTATAGAAGGCATTGAAACAATAAAATTTCATGAAGACGTGGTGGAAAGAGTGGGAGAAATTAAACCAGCAATAGAGGGTAGAGGAGTAAAGATGAAAGAGGATAATGTTGTGAAGTTGTAGAAATTTGTGAACAAAGAAATACTAGTGGACAAAGAAGAGAGGTGGATCCAAGACAAGCATAGGTTCTATAAATATTTTTGAGAGCAACTCATGAAATATTTCTTTTCTACCATGGGTGTCTGATGGAGGAGCATCCATGGTCAAAGGGCTATCCTCATCAACCAAAAATAAATTATTTAATTTTTAATTTCCTAAGGTTTGGTTTAATTATGCAATAGGTAAATAAATTGCAATGTTGAGGCCAAAAATAATTTATTAAATAATTAGTCTTTATTTAAATATTGCATTTCTGGATGAGAAAAAGTGTAGGAGGTAATTTTGTAGTTTGAAATTCAAAATTGGAAATTTTGGAATAGGTTTTTTTGGAGACTTTCTATTCCATTTAAAATATTATTTTTGAGATTCTAAAATCCCTAAAAAATAGGGATGGACAGAGTGGACACCCAAGATAAGAAAAATAGATTTTTGCTTTAATGCATAAAAGCTAGTGTTTTTGGGAAAAATCAATTAATGACTCTAGTATTCAAATTATTGTGAATGAGCACGACTTGGTTGATCATTTTATTGATTTTTATGAGGAATTTACAGCATCAAGTCATGGAATATGGTGTAGCAAATTTTTGTGCCATAATTGGAAGCATTTAATGATGATTTTTAAGCACAAATTGAGGAATTTCAAAAAGACAATTGGAGGAAAATGAGAGAGTAGATTTGGGATTTCAAAAAGGTTTTAATCTAGAAAAAATGGATCTTTTAATGTATTCAAAGAGAAGCAATCAATATCAGCAAGTTGGAGAAATAACTTGTAGGTTTCTCCTGAGAGTGCACAAGAAAAAGTGCAAAAAAATCAGCTTGTGAAAAGAAGGGGAATATGAGAAGAGAAGAGGGATTTTGCAGGGGAAGTTTGGTGAGAGTCAAGGGAAGGAGAAATCAGTTTGGTATGAATGTCTTTGCAGGTTTGGAAGTGAAGGCATAGCAGAAAATGGATTTAAGAATCCATGATTGAGTTGTTGTAGATTTGGTATTGAAGTCTGCAAGTGTTTGATGATTTTGTTTCACAATTTTTGGTAGAAGATTTGAAAGAATGAACTTGTGTTGTCTTTAAATTATTTTTATATTGTTCATCAGTTGTATATCAGTTTTGAGACTATTATTATCATACCATGAGGCTGCACCATTTGTATTGTCAATTTGGAGAAGTTATTGTGATGTTTGTAGGAGATTATGAATGAACGATCAAGTGTTCATGTTGCAGATTTTTTAATCTGATTTGTTGCATTTGCAATGCATTTTATCATGTTGAGAATAGTTGTATGAAAATGAGATATTTTTGTTTGTCCTCCTACTTCATTTGAAGACCTACAACCATAAAAAAATCCAAAAACATCACAACATGTTCAGAGAAAATACAAAAACATCATAAAACTTCAAAAAGACAAAAAAATCGAAACATGTCAAAAATCCAAAAAGACAGAGTCAAAGTTAGTCGCACTTGTCAGTCTTTGTCATTTGTCAAACTACATTGCCTCTGTGACTGGACATAGTCAAGGCCATCTACCGATGTGCCCTTGAGGCATTAGGTCGGTCCTTTTCAGTTTGTCTATATAAAATCATGATTCTATCCATTTGTCTTTAGGACAAGGTCATTGGCCATGTTGAACTACGAGGTCTCTGCATGTATAATGTAGGCAAGACCATGAATCGATGAGCCCTCGAGGCCATACTAGGTTAGTCCATTAGGGATCGTCACATGCACTGCCATACACGTCTATTATCTTCATACAAATAAAGCTTATTATAGTCAGTCTTGTCAGTCAAAGTCTAGTTGAACTACGAGGTCTGTGAGTGTATAATGTAGGCAAGGCCATCAATTGATGATCCCCCGAGGTCACACTAGGTCAGTCCTTTAGGGTTCATCATCACACACAGTCAATTATTAGCACATCATATCAAGTCATGCATCAATCTAGTGAACAAGTCAGCAATGTCTCTAAGTCAAACCAAACAAATTTCCAAAGCAACAACCAAAATAGATCAACTAATGTCTGCTATAGGATATGTCCTTCCTAGAAACAAACATCATCAAAACAATCAACCTATGTCTTATTCAGGATGAGTCCTTCCTAAAGATTGATATCAGCAAAACAATCTATGTCTTATACAGGATAAGTCCTTCCTACATAATTGACATTGTCAAACAATTAACATATCCTTACATAGGTTATCACATCAATGATATTAGCCTCAACGTCTTATACAATACATGTCTTTCTAAAACCAAGTTTTCTCATGCCTTATATAGTTAGTCATAACATCAAAACCAGACTAAAAGTCTTATCTAGTATGTGTGTTTCCTGAAACCAGGCTCAATCAATCAATCATCTTAACAATCAAAACAATCAAACAAATAAGATAAAGTTTTGGAAAATATTTTACTAGCTTTTGACTTTATGGCTTATTTATCTTATCATTTCATTTGAATTTATGATGGGAATTATGTTACTATCTTTCTCAAGGATGTCCCATGAAGGATTTAGAGACACAACGATGTATCACAATTCTATTTTATTTGACTACTGTCTATTGACTATCTTTTCATTTTATGATTGGAATCTTGTTACTAGCTTCCTCAAAGATGCCCCATGAAGGATTTAGAGAAGAAATGATGTATTAGAATTCTGTTTTCTTTGATTGTTGTTTGTCAACTATCTTTTAAATATGATTTTTGAGTCATGTTACTAGTTTTCTCAAGGATGGCCCATGTAGTATTTAGAGGAACGATGACATCTCATGACCCATCTTTTATTTTGTTTGTTGTCTGCAGTTTGTCTTGACAAAAAGATTGGGGCAACTATGCTCTTAGTATGAGTCAAGACAATCCTTATCTATGACTGTCTGTTGTTAGCAAGTGGATGACCTTGCACACCTTGATCTATGTCATATTATGGTGTTTCTCTCCATTTGTATTAGTCCCACCCAATGATGATAAAGTGCAACGCCTTTAGTGATACGAAAAAAAATTGAAGATTGCTAATACTAACAACCATGACTTTTAATATTCATCTTTCTTTTCACACAAATATTTGTTCTTTTCGACATCTTCACCACCCTTATCTATTTTCCTCTATCCTTTTTTCTTTCATCTTCTAGTTCTCTCATCGATTTTGAGAGCACACTCATGTTCTTTGAACTCGTCTGTCATCTCGAGGGGGCATACCATTAATTCATCATCATTCTTCCTTATCTTACTTTCACTGGGGCATGACTGAGGCATTTTATTTATTATTCTTTGACCCCATGTGATAAAACAACATTGTGTCAAAGAGGGGAAAAATGTAGATACCGAAATCTAGTCTAAGCCTGCGATTCAATTTCTTCATAATTTGTATCTTCATGGTCTTGATTAAATAATGCCAATTATTTAATTATTCTCTAAATTTCTTCATTTCTTTATTAATTAAATAAATCTATTTATTTAATTAATTTTCCTTAACCTTAATTCATCTATTAATTAAATAATCTTAATTATTTAATTAATTCTCATTTTCTTTATTCTATTTGATTAATTAAATAAAAGCTTTTTATTTAATTATGTTACTAATTAACCTTGTCCTTTTTGACAAATTAAATAAATTCTTATTTAATTTACCCTTTATTATATGTCAACTATAATTAAATAAATTCTTTATTTATTTAATTATTCATTAAACCCCTTTATCACTTAATTAAATAAATCTTATTTATTTAATTATTCTTCAATTATCAAATCTTGAATTAAATGAATTATTTAATTCATAATATCTATTTTAACACATTCTTCTATATTTAGATAATTGTGTAAGTTATTTAAGTATTCACTTTGACTCTACTTGAGATTTATTTAAATCGATTAGTTAACTCTTGATTTAATGTCTGAGTTGCTTTCTCGAGTATTCTCTTTGTCATATCATTTAGTCATCTAGTTCTAACTCATTTGTGTGTACATGCGTATTAATTAAATATCTTTATTTAATTAATTAAATCTTGTGCATGTGTTCAGACATAGCACTACTTTTAATCTTGTCTTTATCTTTGTCATGCAAAGACTACTCTTCAGTATTTGAATACCAAACTCAAAGATTAAATCATTTATTTAATATTTATTTCTATTTCTAGTTTTTATCACTCATGTCACTACTAACAGTCATCATAATGCATGTCTAATCTTTTGATCTCAACCATCCATTGATCTTTCGATCCTGACCTGCCATTCAAATGATCAATTTTCTATAAATTGATATATCTTTCATCATTTCAATCTCTCTTGAAATCTTATGACTTTTGGAAGCATATCTATTATTTGAATCTTCGATTTTTTGCTAAATCACTATCATAGGCTATACTTTCATAAGAGAAATCTGAGGGAAATTATACTACAATGAAAAAATGGAGAAGGGAAATCGAGGTTATACATGGAATTATGTAGATATTGGGTGAGATTGTTCAATTTATTTATGTTTTAGCTTTCCTTTGTTCTATGTTTTTTAACTTAGATTGCATTTAGAGCTTAGATCACATTATTGTGTGTTGTTTAACCTTTCATTTGTATTTCTTAGATGTTACAGATTTAAGTGAAAATATCCTATGCAACAAAGTGGTTCTAGCTAAAGCCACTCAGAAAGTAATCTAAAATGATTATGAGAAGTTGTACAAGAAATTGAAGAGGCATAAGGAAGAGTTGGAAAATGTAAAGGACATGGTGAGCATGCTGCAGGAAAAATCAAGGGCAGAGATGTAGAGATGGCTCGCATAAGACAAATACAGGATCATCATGGGGAAGAAAATAAGTTGCTTGAAGAAGCCCAAAATGAAAAAAGTTGGCTTATGCCAAGATAGAAAAGTTAACAGTTGAGGTTGTTGTTGTGTGGACACAAAAAAAGTTTCCCTTTTCTCCTACTTTATTTAGGAATAACTGATGAAAAACTAGACTTAATGAGGCCTTGATTTAGTGTTGTGAGGTGTTTTACACATCCAAATTAGGTATTGGACCCTTGAAAATTGAATAAAACAAATGTATTGTAAAGGTGTTGTAAAGAATTATAAATGACTTTCACACTTTTCTTGACTTTTACTAAGCATTTAAGTCTAATATTATTTTAATTCAAAAGTTATTTTTTCCCTCTTCTTCTATAATTAAATAATTAAATAATTATTCATTATCCTTTTCTCTCTATAATTAAATAAATGTTATATTTATTTAATTATTTATCATTTCTTTATCTCCCCAATTAAATAATTATTTTTAAATATTTAATTATATAATTTGTTCTCACCTCTCTTTTGAAATAAATTAAATTAATATTTTATTTCTTTCTCCTATGTTGGCCACCTAAATTAAATATTCTTTATTACTTAATTTCTCATATCACCTCTTTTTCTATGCCAATCTTATCTTCCACCTCAAGTCTTTATCTATCCATGTCTTTCTTCTCTCAATTAACCTCCACCCTTGATTAAGTTATTTTCTAATTTAATCTTGTCCCTTGATCATGATCCTTATTCTTAACTCTTATACATAAAAGGAAACCATTAAACCCTAATTCATTCACCTAATGATTCATTCATCATTCATTCTCCATCTCAAGTCAAGCAAGCAAGGGTTTAGCATTTTGAGTCTTCACAAGGAAGCATCTTCAAGAACATCATCAAGGCATTCAAGAGCAATATTATTCATTCATTGTTGCAACAATTCATGATCCTTCATCATGTAAATTTTCTAATTTTATTGTTTCATGTTTTATGCCTCATTATCTTATTTCATCATTTTGGTTTAATTACCTAAATGAGGTTTGACCAAGGCAAACCCCCAATCCTTAACAATCAACATTTTCTCTCTATTCCTTTGTGTGATTATAGATTTAGGTGCTTAGATGGCTTGGACATGATTGAAGATTAGGTTGAATTTTTTTTTGATTCATCACCACTTTTTCAAGGCCAAAATCAACACAAAAAGTAACCATCAGTGCTAAAAATTAGGGTTTCAGATCTAGACACTTGGAGGTATAGATTGAGCAGACCAGGAACTCCAAATTCTATTTTTGAGTTTTTAGAAAATCCAAAATGGACTAATTCACCTAGAGTGGTGAATGAGTCCCACTCTACCTATTTTCTAGAGATTTTTTTAGATTTGGATACCCATTTGGCTAAAATGGTCCCTGGTGCAATTTTCTGGAACTAAGACTAATTCACCCAGAATGGTGAATGAGTCCCACCAGGCTTAAAACTCAACATTTTTTAGAATTTCAAAGTAATTTCTAGTCCTCAACAAGTTTATAGGTGCACACATTTAGTTTTATAGCTTTTTTTTTTGTTTTAGTTGCATTTCTATTCATCTTTCTACGTCTATTTGCATACTACACTGTGTTTTCAAACACTTTGCATTCCTTAGTTTTGCATATAAAATTATTCTATTTTATTAGTCCTTTGCATTTATATCATCTCATCTAGGCACATTTCATCCATATCACATTAATCCTTGAATGTTTACATTGTATTTTGGCCCAATCTTTATCCTTTTAAGTGAAAATCCCTAAAAGGACTATAAAGCATTCAGGTGCCAAAATATTTGTTTACATGTCAAACACTAGACGAATGCATAATACCAATGTATCTAGGAGAACATGCAGGAGGAATTGGGTATCATTTGATCTCAGGCTTTTGACAATCTACAAAAGGCCTAGGCAAAAATAGAAAGGGAAAAGTGAGAGAAGTAGGAGATTGAGTCTATTTTGGAGACTCACAATCAAGAGGTCAGAAGGCTAGACTTCGAGCTAACAAACACCCTTTAGGAGAAGAACCAGATGGAGAAAATATGAAGGCAAGGGAATCTCAATTCCATAAAGAATTGGTTGTAGTGCAAGGATCTAGGATCCTCCCGATATTGGAAAGACTGTTATCCATGCATTGGGAAAGGATTGTGGTTGCAGTTGTTGCTCTAAAGCCTCTCATGCTATTTCTTAGGGATGCTTAGGAATTGGATGAGAAGGTTGGCCCAATGGCAGACCAAATTTTACAAATTTATGCTCCCCATTCCATGGAATCAAAAAATCTTATTTCTAGATTATGCAAGGCCATTGAAGAAGCTTTAGGAGACACAAAAAAATTCCTGATAGAAGGGTCACCTCAAGGAAAGCAAGTGAATTCATCAACTGCCACAATGTCATGTCAAAAAGGAAAGAAAACTAGGCTACATTGAATAAGAATGTTAATGAGATCAAGAAGTTCAACTAGATTTATTTATTTATAAGAGTAAACCAACATGGATAAGATACATGCAACCAATACTAGTAATACTTGGTAACAATGTATTAAGTTTATGCTGCAAAAAGGTTTTAAATTAACAATAAGTTTATTTTTAATGAAATTAGTATTAAAGGATTCCTTAAAGCAAAAGTAGGTTTCAAGAAAGATAGTTTAGTTTATGATAGAAAATTGAAAGCTTAGCCAAATATATTATCAGTGTATGTTAACATATTAATAGTTATTGATACCTTTCTAGGACATAATTCAAGAATGGAAATGTGGCAATATAAACTTATTACTTGAATTTATTATTAGAGAAGATATAATACTCAAAAAAATTATAGAGCACATCACTTTCTTTATATGGTAGGTTCGTATAGCTTTTCTTGATGAATATTAAAATTTTAATTGAATAGTTAAGAATAAAAGAATATATTTCATTATACTAATTGGTCAATTAATTATTTTGTTACTAAATTTAGTTATGAGTTAAGTAATAATTTGGTTTATTAACATTAATTATAAATGGTATTATATTGGCATTGTATTCTCTCACCTTTCCCTTGTGGAGCTTCGTGATCATAAAATGAGAACTAATTCTTTGGTCTAAACTGAATTGATTTTATTCTATTTTTAAAATGGATTTTTAATTAATGTTCTCTACTTTTACTTTAAAAAATGGATAGGTAATAGTTTAATTTATTTTTGAGGTACATATTAAAGTTATTATCTATTCTTCAAAATAATTAGTTAATCACAAGTAATTTTTGAATGTTTAAAATAGTTCAAGAGAGATTAATATTAGTCAAATTTATATTTACAAAAGTACTTAATCTTCTAATACTTAGAATAATTTATGTGAAAATTCTAGAAATAGTTGAAGTTATATTGAAAATAAATAAGTATTTGTTTTTTATTATAGGAAAAATAGGTTTTGAAGGTGCCAAGAAATACTTTACAAGATAAGCCATTGCTTCATCATATACTCAAAAATAGGACAAGCAACTAAAAAGTAGCAAAAAAAAACACACAAACAACCAAAAAAGGCACAAAAAAAATAGAAGAAAACTAAAGATTATTCAGAATATTAACAAATTCAAGATCACAGTTAATAATTTTTTTATTAGCAATCATAACTTCCACCACTTCATCAATAGGAATACCAGTCTTTGCATTAAGCTTTGTCTTATTGCGAGTACAAGCAGAAGGACCAATATCATTAGTGGTATTAGGGTGCACACCACCCTCAACCACCAAATATTTGGTGCCAGAACTATCGCCTAGCCATTTCTTGGCCTTCTTGTTCAAAAGACACTAACCATAGCCTTATTACACATTGCATGTGTGTTGATCTCCACAACCTTATCTAACTTTCCTTCCAAAATAGAAAACTGTTGCTCATAAGAATTCTTCATTTTGATCATTTCATCAACCACCATCTTGAGAGTATCAAAGATCTTATTGAATTCAGCCTGAAGCTTATCAATTTGAGTCTAAATAATCGACTTCTTAGAAGAGGATGCCCCATTAGTATTAGTGCAAGCTTCTCTGACCCTAACATTAGTAGAATTCATCTCATGAAACACCCATTTAAAAAGATTAAACAAAGAAAAGGAGCGTTCCTTAACAAGGCCAAGATAATCCGACATAATCTCCCTCCTAAAATTAAAAACCTATTTATCAATAGCATAATTTTCCTCAGAGTCCTCACTGGATGAAGAATCCTACAAAGGTTCCTCCCCTTTCTGAGAAAAAGCTGCCACCCCTTTATCCACATTCTAATCCAATACATGGTTTTCCGTAATAGGAACACTTCCAACAATTCTTTAATGCACATCCCTCTCAGAAATCCTCAAAGAGCTAGTCCTCTACCAAACCTTTTTGTTCTGCACATTAAGAAAAGGGGAATTCCTAGCTAGCCTTCAATGATCCTAACCTCCTTGCTCCAAATCCCCCTCATAGGTCCCTTTATCTTCTTACCACTAAAAATCTTCCTAGGATTGGAATGCTAGATAGGCCACTCGATTTCACTCTCAATGACTATGTCATACCCATCATCCTTTGAAGAAATTAGGGAAAGAGCCTTCATTCTTTTCTTTCCATCAGAATTTCTCTTATTTCCCTCCCTTCCTTCACAACTTTTGAATTTTGAGAGGACTTCACAAACTCAATCTCAACACCCATCTCCACAACTTTAGAGGGAGCACTAGAATGGGGATTTTTCCTCTTCTTACCCTTAGAATCAGTATCACCTTCCAAAGAAGCCTCTAAACTAGGGGAGTAGTCTTCATCCTCAAAATTCTCCTCAAAACCAATAACATATCCAAGGCTTTTCATTTTACTACCATCATAGGGTTGAGCATGAAGGATAAACACCTTAACATAGTCCATTATCAACACAATAAGACCCTCATGGAGGATAGGGTTCTTAGGGTTTCATCTTTGATCTCTAATGCTAGTTTCTAGTGAAACCAAGAGGTAATATGAAAACAACACCCACTTTTTATGTCTAAAATTGTTCAATAAAACAAAATGGTTCATTGAAATCATAGAAAAGTGACCATCCAAAGTAAAGTACCTCATTATCTCCTTTGTGACATCCCTCCAAATTTCCTTGAGAGTAAAACATAGATAGCTATCACATTTCACTAGTTCCAATTTCCTCCACTCATTGTGTTTGAAGAAAAGATCCATAGTTAGAAGAAACTTGTTCTTGTCTCTATAAAATTTTATCCCATCCATCAGCATACCAGTAATTTCTTTAATTAATTCCTCAATTATTGTAACTTCCTTTCCCCCAAATTCCAACACCTTGTTATGCCAAGCCTCCATAAAATCTTTGCATTTCTTCTTATTGAACCCATACAGCCTCCCCATGTATGGGGTAACTCCACCCACTTCCAAAATCTCCCATAAACTCTCATTAGCTTTAACAGAGTCACAAGATTTGGGATCCAATCCATTTCATCTTCCACCGAATGCAAAAACCCAATAGAAGGACAAATTTGTAGACAATCTGGATAAACTTAGAAATATTGCAATGGACAATAGGAAACCTTGAGAAAACAAAGGCTTTGTGTATACCCATAACCTATGTGAATTTGACAATGTGGCAGAGATAAATCATGAGAAAAGAGGGCCTAGTCATTCGAGTAAACACACCATACCGCTCTGCCTTTCCTCTCATCAAGATACACCTCAAAATAGGCCTCCATGTAAGAAACATGTGACAATAGAATATCATTAAAATATACTCAACATTTTTTAGCATCACGCTGAATAATAGAGCGAGCCTCAAGGGGCAGGAGATCATGTTCACCCCACACCTTTGCATCATGTACCTCATAATTGGCAAAATAATCAACCAACCTATTGCCTTCTCTATAAACATGTGAGATATGGAATTGATCAAAGGGTTCCATAATATTGATAGCATCATTAATCAATGCCTCTATCATCCAAGAAGGGTATGACAATTTTTTAAGATAATTAATGATATTGAGGGAATCACCATCTAGCCAAACCTTATTAAATCCTTTTGATTATGCAAGTTTCAATCCATGATAGGTTGCAAAAGCTTCCGAAACAAGTATTTTTTTAAGTTATATTTGTAAAAGTAATTCTAGAAGGGTTTCAAATAGTTTAAGGTTATTCCAATTATATTTGCAAGGTAATTCTTGGAGTTTTAAAAATAGTGTAAGTTATTTTTCAAAGATAAATAGTATTAGTTAACATTATATTTAGTGTGGTTAATTTAGGAAATAAATTTAGATAGGTAAATTTTTAATTAATCAGTATAGTTATTCTTCAAGCAATTAGTATTGGATAAGTTTATTTTCAAGAATTATCATATGTTTTATTTTAGTAATTAGTTAAACATACTTTAAAAAATAAATGATTTTCCGAAGGTAATTATAATTAGATAATTTTATCTATGAAAAATTAATTAGCATTTATTTCAGAAAAAATTACTTAAGAATATATTTTTTATGCAATTATTATGATTCATATTTATTTTAAATATAAAATATTAAAAAAAATTGAAACTAAAACCACGAATGCTTAGTATCAATGGTTCCTCTGGCTCATGTTTACAGGTAATGCTATTGCGCTTGAGCTATTGCATCTGTAGCTTAACAAAATAAAAACAATGGTGTTTGTAGCATCATCCCTTTAAATTTCCAGGGAGAAATAAGGTACATCTTTGTAATATAATCCAAGAGACGATAATCTCCCTTAGATCGATAATCTAAAAAGATTAATCTAGCAAACCCAAATATGTTATTTCAAACTTAGTAAAAATTCTTGTAAGATTTGGTAGAATTTCATTTATTTATTCATGTTAATTATATTTTATTATATATTTAATCATGGAATGAAAATTTGATTCACTCGTTTCAAGGGTGACATTATTTTAGGACTAGGAATTAGTTGTTTTAGGAAATAAGTAATATTCATGGTTACAATTTACTTATAATTTATTGCTTCCCTTCATGGGTAGTAGTTGTAGTGGAACTATTTGGGGAAAAGGGGCCCTAGAAAGGGCTATGTACCCACATAATAGTTCATATCAAACTTAGATTAGAAAATAGAACTACATATTTTATGCCTTAATCCTATTTTGAAGCAGGGTATGTAGGAAGTCTGACATTCAGGGATGGGGTTTAGGACACATCTAAGAAAATTAATACTAACTCAATTAAATTTACAACATTTATTCAATCAAGAAATTACCAAAATTTCAAGGGAAGGGAAGAATACTCTAATCTAATATCAAGATAAAATATATTCCTTATATAATCAAATGAAATGTTTGATTTCCTTGTGAGGCTTAGGCCAAAATTTTAAGGTGGGATTCAAATTCATATGTTATTAATTTTTTTTACTCCTAAAGAAAGACCTCAATGCACTTCTATTAGGAAATATAGTCTTTAGAGTAATTCATATGAATCTAAAGTCTTTGGCTAGAACATCAAGCCTATGTTGTTTGATGGATGGAGACCCATCCTATTTCATGGATGGATGTGTTGGCATATGGATTTAGGAGATTATTCTTGGTTTCTAGTGTTTTCATTGATGGCAACTGGAGTTAGTACCATGGTCCACGGTTTAGTGGCAGTTCACACTGACAAGGGAAGAAGAAGACAATACTCTACCGATAGAATGTATGAAGAACATAGTATCCAGTTGGTAAGCTAGTCTGGATACTTCACTAGATCACTATTTTGTTGTGTGGATCCCTAGGGAATCTTGTTCTACATGTATGCTATCCTACTAGTGAATTTTGTGGTGTCACAATAGTTGAAGTACGAGTTTGTTTGAAGATTCGATAGAATAATTTATTGCTTACTTTCTCACTGTGGCTGACTTGTTGTGTATGGTGTGTTCCAAATGTATAAGGAGTATGTGTTTAATTATTTCCTATCTTTAGAATTTTGGTCTGGGTCTCTACTATAGTCTAGCCAACTTGTGTGGGTATGCACCAATTATAATTAGTGATTTGGGATGACATAAGAAAGAATATTATATTTTGTTCTAAAGCCGATCTACAATAAAATTATTGTTAGCGAGTATATAAACGAGGTTGGAAAATATTTTTGAATAACGTAGAAGTGTGTGAAGATAAAGAAGAGTGAAGGTGTAAGAGTGAAAAAGTACATAATAGTTAAGTGGGGTGATATTAGAAGATTTGTTTAAATAACAGAAGGGTTTTTGTATGCAGAGTAGAGTAGAGTAGAAGAGCGATCTGGATAAAAGATCCAAAATTTGACTGTGTGCTTCATTGGAATTGAATCAAGGAATTTGTAGATGCTAAATTCTCAGTTCAACATTTTTGTTTTAATATCAAATATATCTTGTAAGGCAGTGAGCCTTCTCTTTTGAGCAATGAGCTCTAGGCAGTGTGCCTGAATGCAAGTGCATTCCCCTTTTTATCATACTTTTAATAGAGTATACTTTGCGTATTAATCTCCACCGTGGTTTTTCCCCTAACAGGGTTTAAACATAAAAATCTTGGTGTTATGGTGTTCACACTATCTTATTAATGTGCATGCATGTTTCCTTCTATTTATTTGTTGTGGATGCTATTAGAAGTTGAATATTAGTGTTGATAGTTTAAGATCTTATTTGAGATTCAAAATTGTGGAACACTGATTCACCCCCCTCTCAGTGTTCCTTGTGTCCAACAATTGGTATTAGAGCAGGTTCCTCTTCAGAGTTTAACAACTTGAGGTGGATCTTGGATTACAATGGATGCAGGTGGTCTTGAACAACAACTTATGGTGGCACTTGATGATCTTGATTAGTCTAAAGTAGAGGTCATGGAACTAAAAGAAAATCTTGTGGCTGTCGAAAAGTTCATCCAATCACAGAATGATAAAATAAATGAATCAAGGGAAAAGAGGAAAGAACTATGTGGTGAGTTGAAGTAAAAATAAAGTAGATACCTAGAAGATGTTCATCCGAATCAAACCGTAAAAGAAATTATAGAAGAATGTGAAAAGCTTGCTAAGGACAATACTACTCTAAATATTGAAATGAAATCTATGGCAATGAAGTTAACTAAAGAGATTGAAGAAAGAAAGAATAATGAGGAAAATCTGGCTCAGTCCTTGAAAGAGAAATCTGAGGAATGCAACATAATTAATAGTGGATTTATTCAACTAGAGATTAAACTGCAACAATCCAAAAACAATGAACAAGAGCTTGAGAGACAAGTAGTTAATCTGAGAGATGAGCTTTCCACTACAAATGAGTTTAAGGAAAAGTTTAGAATCATTAATGCTAAGCTTGATGAAATAACTAAAGGACAAAAGGATGCAAATTATAGGTGAGGTCTTGGCTATGAGAAGGATGTGAGCCCTAGATCTAAATAGAAGGACCCTAAAAAGAAGAACAAAGGTAGAAGATATTTGGTAAGGCAACCTAATGCTCAAAAATTTAATGGATATTGCTTTGTTTGTAATAAATTTGGGCATATGGATTCTCAATGTAGAAGTGAGATAAGTTTTGGAAATCCATCATTTTATGGTCAATTTTTTAACTGCAAAAAGTTTGGTCACAAGTCATTAGAATATAGAAGCATGTTTATCAATAAAAGGAATGTTAAATTTTATATTTGTGGGAAGTTTGGACATGTTTCTAATCAGTGTAGATCAAGAGGAAATCAATGGAATGGATGGTATAGATAGAAATATCCAATATGCTACAATTGTAAAAAATTTGGTCACATTGCAAGATTCTGTAGAAATAAAAACATGAATAAAAGAGGTCTGGTTTATCAAGGAAGAAATTCATAGAAAAGCAACAAAGGAAAAGGAAAAGTATATGTGGAAGAGATAAGAGATCAAATGAGAAAAAAATGGGTAAAGAAGAATGGATTTGATGAAGGTAATGAGACTACACCGGAAGCTCCCTCTGGTAGTTCATCTGGAAATTAATTTCAGGCCATTGGCCTAGGGGGAGTTTTTCATGAAAATATTTTGTCCCCCTGTGTATAGTTTGCTCTGAATTACATGATTCCTTCAGTTGTTTTGTTACTCATTGAAAAATGTATCAGCAATCATTTGATGAGTTGGATAAAATGTTAAAGATCTACAGTCAAATTCTTCGCTTGTTGTCTAAGTTTGCAGTGTAATCAAAACTTCAAGGGAAACACATTTAATGCAACAAGAAGTTAAATATGTAAAGTTATAAAAGTACATTTGGAACCAAAATTTGTCATTGTGCATTGAAGGAGAACTATTGGAGATCCTTTTCAGAAAAAAATTTCAAGGTGTGAAAAGTTAATTTAGCGGTAAATTCTCCAGGTATCTCTATTGCTTATCAATTCTATATCTATTTGGTGATCGGTAGAACCCTGTTTAGTATGGAAAATGAAACAAATTAAAATAATAGTAATTCTGGATGAGTATAGTAGTCAAAAGGTTAGGGATGTGAGAAATTTGCTATCTCACATTGAATTGAAGAAGCTTGGAGGAGCAAAACACAAGAATCTAGATATCTGGAATGAATTTCCTCATTTTGTCAATGCAGAGGTTGTCTAGTTTATCTTGCACAGATTGGATGGTGATGTCCTTACTCTGGATAAACCCTATCAAATTTATAAGGATGTAATAAAAAATCTAATAGGTTTTTGCAATGTTGGTGATGTCCCTAAAAAGAAATCGATTCGAAATGTTGAAGTCGAAGCCCTCACCAGTGTAACAAGAGATCAGAGGGTGCTGAAAATTACATCGATCAAAGACTAATTAACAAGGTATATTGCATATGGAATTCCATACAAGATTTTCTTCAGAAACCATGAAGGATCAATATCGACAGGCCTAGTCTATATTGTGCACAAGATGATAATAGAAAATGAGGACTTTGATCTCTATGGATTACTAAAGGATCAAATAATGGAGAATGTGCAATTGATAAAGGACATAGACTACTCTTTTAGGTTTGACACCTTGACTATATGCATCATGATGTATTTCTTGAATTGTTTGCCTCTAAATGATAATGTAGTATGGAAGAAAAATATGTTGGTTTGCAAGAAAATCTTTGAGCATTTCAATTCTTTTGAAAATGGTGAACAAGTTTATGAGAACTTCTTTGGAAATTTGTTAAGGAAGTTTGGTATTCCTCTTCTGGTAAAAGAAATTGAAATTGGATCATCCTTTGCTAAGTTAGAGAAAAAGAAAAAAAGAGAAAGAGAGTTGGCTAGTGACACTCCTCTGATGCCTAAGTCAACAAAATTTGAAGGAAAATGTAAAAACTACATAGTTGAGGATGTAGTCAATGAAGACTCTAAGGAGTATACACTAAGAGATCAACCAAAACTAGTTGAACCAATTGTGGTTATTGTAGATGAAAGTGATGAAGAAGGTGCCCTACTCAAAGCAAAGATATTGCAGATTGGTCAAGAAGAAAATGGAATGAAAAAGATAACTAACATATGGATGAATGGTCCATCATATGAACAGGACCTTATTGAAGATACCCTAGGAAGATACTTTATTGATAATAAAATTGATCTAAAAGGTCTGCAAAATGTGCTTTTAGAAGAATTTATTGAATGTATCAAGGATGCTATGGAATTTGTGTCTTAGGACAAAAATGAAGAGGAAATAATCTCTCATCTGAATATGCAGTTTAGGCTATCTCTTTCCAAACTGAACAAGAAAATGAAAATACTAAGACAATGCATTGAATTAGTGAATAAGATCTTCAATTACTGTCTTAGGTGGCCTCACGTGGTTGGAAAATACAAGGAAAAGTTGGAACAAATTGAGAATGAGCTTGTTAGAATCAAACAAGACTACAATATGGTTCAAGAAAATAATGAAGAAGTGAAGAAGAAGATTCATGAGTTGTAAGTTGAACATGAAAAGATTCACTCTACCAAAAACACTCTTATGGACTACTTCTGGAAAGTGAAGGACCTAAATGAATGTAGATTAGAGCAAATGGTTGAAGTTTTAAAGAAAGGAGAAAATCTAGAAGAACCATAACCATTCCCACATCCCTTGTTCAAGTCATTAACATAACACCAAAAAATAATAGTCTGATAATTGCTATTGGGATTGTAGTGGACTCCTGGAAGAAATTTCTCCCTAAAAAGAAAGATAAGTGTAAAATAAGTTTTTGATTTATGTGGCAGTTGCAAATTCTTCAAATTTTTATCAATTTCTGCAATCAACAAAGGGGGAGAAAATGAAGTAAGGAAGAGTACAATAAATAAGCTTAGGAAAGTAGTGGAAGTTTTTTTCATTGATGTCAAAGGAGGAGAGAATGCAATGAAAAATACATTGACATCCAAAGGGGGAGTAGTGTTTTGTAGTTTTTTCGTCATGCTATGTAGTTTCAAATTTTTCTTTCGACACTTAGTCATTTTTCACTAAGTGTTGTCATCAATGCCAAAGGGGGAGATTGTTGGAATATGGATTTAGGAATTATTCTTGATTGCTAGTGTTGTCATTGATGGAAACTAGAGTTAGTAGCATGGTCCGCAGTTTAGTGGCAGTTCACATCGGCAAGGGGAGAAGAAGACAATACTCTACCGACGTAATGTATGAAGAACAAAGTATCTGGCTAGTAAGCTAGTTTGGATACTTCACCGGATCACTATTTTGTTGTGTGGATCCCTAGGGAATGTTGTTATGCATTTATGCTATCCTACTGGTGAATTTTTTGGTGTCATAGTAGTTGGAGTACGAGTTTGAAGATTCAGTAGAATAACTTATTGCTTACTTTCTCACTATGGCCGACCTATTGAGTATGGTGTGTTCCAGATGTATAAGGAGTATGTGTTTAATTATTTCCTATCTTTGGAATTTTGGTTTGGGTCCCTACTATAATCTAGCCGACTTGTGTGGGTATGCATCAATTATAATTAGTGATTTGGGATGACATAAGAAAAAATATTATATTTTGTTCTAAAGCTGACATACAATAAAATTCATGTTAGCGGGTATATAAAGGAGGTCAGAAGATATTTTTGAATAGTGCAGAAGTGTGTGAAGATAAAGAAGAGTGAAGGTGTAAGAGAAAAAAAGTACAAAATAGTTAAGTGAGGTGATATCAGAAGATCTTTTTAAATAAAAGAAGGGTTTTTGTATGCAGAGCAAAAGAGCAGCTTGGATAAAAGATCCAAAATCTAATTGTGTGCTTCATTGGAACTAAATCCAAGAATTTGTAGATGCTAAATTCTCAGTTCAACATTTTTGTTGTAATATCAAATATATTTTGTAAGGCAACGAGCCTTCTCTTTTGAGTAGTGAGCTCTAGGCAGTGTGCTTGAATGTGAGTGTTGTGTGTGTGAAAAATGTATCAATTATAATTGAATTCAAACACATATCAATAAGAAATTATATTAGAGAAATAGAAAGGAAAACAAAATAAACAAAACTGTTAATGGTAGCTTCCCTGAAATCATCTGATTTCTCTCTATCTCCAGGGTTTTGTTGTTTCCAATTGCTCTCAGATCCAGTAGATCAAGCTCAACAAAATGGATAGCTGAAGAACGAGATGTAAATAAAAATGCATATTATGCTCAATGCAAGACTATGCTAAGATGAAAATATTGTTGTGATGCTAAAAAGGATGTGAGTGCATAAACTGATTGCGTGTATGTTCGTGCATTCGTCATGTGTATGCGTATGTAACTGAAGCTTGGATTTGCACCGGCATTTATAGAGTCTATGAAAGGATTGAATTGGCTGATTTGATTAACGACCTAGATTAAGCTTGTTAAAATGGATGGTGGAAGATTTTCATAAGTTTGAAAGGGAGATAAAAGGTTTCCCTTTTCCTTCAATTTCTGTCATTAAGATCCGAAGGGAAATTGCCATTTTGAAGAGTAAGTTTAGAATGAGTTTACAATTAAATAAAATAAATTTATTTAATTTGTAAGTGAAGATGAATATAGAAACTCACATAATTATATTTAATTATGTTTTAGAAGTGAATTTGGAGTGTAATTAAATAATTTTAAAAATATTTAATTATTTGTGGAGTGAGAAGAAAATATTAAATTAAATATTTAATATTTAATTTAATTATAGAATGAAGAGAATATTCCATTTTTGAATTTAAATATTCAAATTTTAGAATAATATCATAATCAAATATAAATAAATTATGAAAATTTATTTAATTTAATTAAGGGGAATGTGGAAGGTGATAATTAATTAAATAAAGTTATTTATTTAATTAATGTAGAAGAATCATAAGAATGAACAATATAAATAAATAATTAAATTTATTTATATGTAGATGACTTTAGGAAAATTAATTAAATAATTTATATTTAATTAATTAACAAGCTTAATCATGACTAATTTTAGATGTATACATTTTTCCCCTCTTTGAAGTGATGTGTAAAACGCATTACTTCAAAGAAAATAAGATTTTTGTTGCCCCTGATATGCTTTCGATGTTTCTACTAATGATGCCCCCTCGGGAGGTAAATCACAGATGAGAGAGAGTGATTTAGCTCTCAACAAATGATGGAAAAAAAATTTCCCATTTTGAAAACAAAGTCAAAAGGCAGCAAACTTACCCTTGTTTGACCTTTAAAAGGTAAAAAAAGTAGAAAGAGACAAATCATTTGCACTTTTTAACTTGGTGAATACTATAGCTCTGAGAGTGACCTCGTGACATGGAGATTCCATATCATCACCACCGATTTGAGAGATCTTGCCAATACCAGAGGTCAACAGCATATGGACCATCGGTAAGTGGATCTAACCACTTGTGTTTTCAAAATTTTCACGTTTGAATAAAAAAATGCACTATTTTTTCACGATTTTTGAATATGAAAATGACGTTTTAGCACTTTTGGTGATTTTCCTAGTGCTTAGAGTAAAAACAATAGCGCATATAGGCTATATTTTGAAACAGTTAGCATCAAACTAGTGTAGCGCATTTGATGAAAATAGTAGCGCATATAGGGAAGGATGCAGAAAATTAGGTGTAAGCGCATCGGGGAAAAATAGTCGCGCATATAGGGAAACCGCACATCCGGTGATTAAAGTAGCGCTTAGGTTGATAGTTGTAGCACATATAGGGAAGTCGCGCATAGGGAAACTATTTGAGTGCATCCCATGAAAAGAATGATGCATATGGGTTTTAACGCATCCTGTGAAAAGAACGACGCATATGGGTTTTAGCGCATAGAGGCCACATAGTAGCGCATACGGTAAAAATAGGAAAAATTGATGATTTGATGATAGGAAAGTGAAAATGATGATATATATTGCTTCCTTAGTCAATAGATAGGTAAATTGTTATGCCATCATGCTAATATGGATAGAAATGATGGAAAATTTGGTGTTTTGAGTGATAACTTTGTTCCCCCAAAATAGAAAACAAAGAGTAAATTTATTGATTGATTGAACTGATAACTTTTCTTCTCATGAATGAAAAACAAAGAGTAAATATTAGATAAATGATTGATATGACTTCTGATAAATTTACTTTCTGCGGTAAAAAGAAAATAGTAAATGATGGTAGAGCAGATTTGATATGTTATCCAGCTAGATAGATTGTGTATTGGTTTGCCTGATAGGATTGCTTGTGTGATATGGGTCCTTGATATGATGCACTGATATGAGTTATTAATATGGGTCTGATATAGTTCACTAATATAGTTCACTTGATATAGGTCACTGATAGATATGAGTCTAATTGATTTTGGTTGAATAATTGGTATGATTCTGATTAATTATCCTTGTGACGAAAATAGGAGGTTTTCAAAAACCTCCAGATTAGAGAGTGGCACTCAGCAGGATGGGATAGGATACCCGAGTTGACACCTGCTAACGTAGCTTTGATAGATACATGTGGTTTGAGATCCTTGTTGGCTATGCCGCCGATTTGGGTCAACAAAGGATTGTTGACGACACTGGCAGAGCGATGGCATTCGGAGCACAACACCTTTCATATGCCAACTGGTGAGGTGACGGTGACTCCGGAGGATGTATACAAGATTTTAGGTATCCTAGTGGTTGGTGCCCTAGTGTTCTATGATCACAAGGAGCTCGGGGGTATAGATGCTTTAAGGCGGGTGTATGGTGATGCACATATAGCTGGGTATTGGGTACCATGGACTAAATTTTGAGGGTATCTAGCCTTGCTTGCAGTTTTGGGTGCGTTCATTAGAGGTTTCCTTTGTTCGAATTGCCAGTCAAAGGGATTATTAGTGGGATGGGGCAGGATTTTGGAGCAGATGCTACTACAGCTGCAGAGATATGATGGGGGAGTTGTATGTTAGCACATCTATATCATGATTTGCATCAGGTGGTGTACATGAGTGCTTCTAGTTTATCATGTGGTGTGACATTACTGCATATCTGGGCATGGGAGCTTCTTGCTATGACGAGACCAATGTGCCCCAGAGTGAGGCCTCTAGGTAGGCCCTATGTATATACATATGCTATGTTCCTTGTCTAGCCCAAGTTGGGAAAGGTGGATTACTGGAGAAAACTTCTAGATGATATGGATGCAGTGGTATGGTGACCATATCTTGATTGTGAGCCATTGGATATAGATGATGTAGAGATGCCATTTGTATGCATTCCTTGGTTTTTGATAGAGATGACTCCTTTCATTCTTGAGAGGTTTCTGGCGTTGCGAGTGCAAAGAAAATTTGGATTTACCCAGGGGATGCCACAGGGGGTTGTACACTATGCCTGGAGCAGAGATGAGGCTAGATGGTAGCCATGTATTTCTTATCAGATAGCATATATAGAGTTTAGGTCATTAGCACCCAAGGCATGGGATGAAAAGCAAGACATTGTTGATGCTGGTATGTCTGATGAGTACTCTCTATATTACTACACACATCCCTTTCCACGGTTTACTAGTCCTAATGAGCCAACACCCATTCTAGTAGTACTATAGCCAGGGGCAATGAGACAGGAGGACGTGGTCGACGGCGAGCAGGGAGTAGTTGGAGGAGAGGAGGTGGAGAGTGGAGATGAGGAGGAGAGTTCCGACAGGGATGATGAAGATGATGGTAGGGATGAGGGACAGGTGTTGAGGAGGTCGAGGTTGGATATTCTGAGGGGTTTCCAGATCATGTGGTGGCCTAGGACATGGATTGGAAAATGAACAGTGATCCGGATGGGATCCTCATCTCAGTAGGGGTAGATAGCTACTCTTCAGGCCTAGGTGCAGACACTATAGGAATAGCAAGGACAGTTATAGAGTTAGCTGGTTCAGTCACAGGGATTTATTGTACAGCTACAGGCATAGCTGGCACAGGCACAGGCACAGGCACAGGCACCTTCCCCAGACCTACAATTAGCCCAGGTGATGATAGAGAGAGATGCATTTAGATAGAGGGCAATAGAGGCTGAGGGCGTTGCTCAGAGGCTGATGGGCACTGTAGAGAGTGCATCATTGCAGGATGCCATTATAGAGGGCATGGAGATGGTGAGGGAGGCTGAGTATTACAGAGTCAAGTATGAGGAGTTGTGTCCTCCTGAGCACAGAGAGCCATTTCCCTGATCTCGCAGCAGGACTAGAAGCAGATCACAAACACACACATAGAGCATGGGAGTGACTGGGCCTCGGTGGGATCTAGACGTAGGTACCAGTGGTAGGCCACCTCCTTCCAGACCAGCTCCATCAGGGGCATCGACCAACTAGTAGATACATTTCACACGTGTGTATCATTTTTTGAGCATATCTCATGTATTTTCCTTTGGATATTTTAGTTTCATCGGATATTTGGACATTTGTATCATTTTTGATGAGTGATGATATGCAGTAGTGATGATTGTTTTTGATGATGTGATGTGCATTTTTGAGATGATAATGTGATATACATTTACTTCTGTGTTATGGATTTTGGTATGCATTTGAATGATTTGATGACTAACATGATATGCAAGATGATTCGATATGATGTTTTTATTATGATGATGATGATTTGATGATGTGTACTAATGATGTCATGTAGGTGGATGACTTATGATGTGTATATGGAAATGTATGTATGGAATGTTTATTTTTGGATTTTTCAATGCAGGTAAAAGATGATAATATGATGAAAAATGAATGTTGTGTTCATGATATGCATTATGAATTTGTATGATAAAATGGTATGATATGATGTAAAATGATATGAATATTGATAGGAGATGAGTAAATAGTGAGGAGATGTATGATAAAATGATATGTGATGAAAATATAATGATTTGTAATTAGAATGAACGGATAAATGAATAATAATGGATTTATAATGATAATGAAATGATATGATAAGATAATGATAAGAAAATAAAATGAATGATAATGGAATGAAATGATAATGATATGATATGAAAATGAAAATAATATAACTGATAATGATAATGAAATGATGAAATGATGATGACCATGAAATGAATGATAATGATGTGATAAATAATGAGATGATAATGATAACGATAAGAAGATGATGAAATGACAATGATAATGAAATAAGGAAATGACAATGATAATGAAATGATGAAATGACAATGATATGATAATGGTAATGCAATGATGAGATGATAATGAAAATAATATGAATGATAATGATAAAAATGATATGAATGATAAAAATAATATGAATGATAATGATAATGCAATGATGAGATGATAATGAAAATAATATGAATGATAATGATAATGAAAATGAATGAAATGACTATAATATGATAATGGTAATGCGATGATGAGATGATAATGAAAATAATATGAATGATAATGATAAAAATGATATGAATGATAAAACTAATATGAATGATAATGATAATGCAATGATGAGATGATAATGAAAATAATATGAATGATAATGATAAAAATGATATGAATGATAGAACTAATATGAATGATAATGATAATGCAATGATGAGATGATAATGAAAATAATATGAATGATAATGATAATGAAAATAATATGAATGATAATGATAACGAAAATGAATGAAATGACCATAGTATGATAATGATAAAATATATGATATAAAGGAAATGAATGATGATGCGATAAATGATAATGATAATGAACCAAACGTTTGCATTGTCCTCCACAAATAGTCCAAAGAAACATGACAACCATTGGCCTTTCAAAACTCTTGATGCAAATCCAGTATGCAGTTATGTACAATGACCTAAAATGAAATGCAACTAAATGAAACCAACCATTTGTTGAGCCTTTTGGCTAGCCTTCTTAAATCATCATAGAGTGTTTGAAAATGTTGGAAGTGTGTACAAGCATCAGAGGGGAAAGTAGCACCAATGATGACCTGAGTACAACTTTCATGATTTTTGATATAGCAAGTGAACACAAGCATCTAGGTATAATTGAACCAAGATGACTTGAGCATTTCTTGCGTGAACAGACAAAGACTAACCACCATTTGATGCAAATTTAGAACTGTCATCAATGATAAACTTTGGAAATCATGTCTCGCAGCATACTTGCAACAGATGGATGATTAACCTCAATACATCAGACAAAGAAAAATCATCCTCTTTCCTTTCCACTCTAGTTCAGTACATCATCAAGTGTGCTCCAGAGAAATGATATCAAAAATTAAACAACCATTGTTCAAAAAATGAAATACTGTTATTCCAAACATTATTTAGATTATAGATCATCTAGATATGAGTCATGATAAGGTATGCAACTAAAAGCTACTATGATATGGATCAATGATTGGATGTTTTATCGATATGGTTTGATTTGGTTGTTTTTATTTTGCATGATTGTCCTTGATGTCGTTGTCTCATTGTTTCGATAAAAACTTGAAAGTCGATTGCCCCCAATATGCCAATGTTTTCCCTCGGTATTGACACAACTTGCTGAAATGAATATGTATAATAAATCAAGCCATGATAAGACATTATCGCTTGAGACAAATGATGATAGCATGGTGCTGGTGTGGCCCTAAGATGATGAAAAAAGATGCATGAAAATGAAGGTTGAAAAGTTAAATGCAGAACATGAACTAATAGATGGAGAGTTACAAATAGCGTATGTTTACCAGATTTTCACTATTTGTTTTTATTGCATTTTTCTTGTCAATAGACTACCGTCGCCAAGTTTTCACGCTATGAATTTTTTTCTTTTTTTTAGGACTTTTTCTATTTTTTTGTATTTTTTCAGGACTTTTTCTGATTTTTTTGTATTTCTTTAGGACTTTTTCTGATTTTTTTAAATTTCTTTAGGACTTTTTCTAATTTTGATAACCACTTTAGACATAATACTTTTTCAGGTGCATGCTGTTGATAGGTTTGTCAAACAGGTCCCCTTTTGGCATCAATAATTTGTAGGCTCCTGAACCATAGACTGTGATAACCACGTAAGGACCTAGCCAATTTGGTTCAAACTTTCCTTTCTTCTCTCTGTCTTGCTAATTGCGCAGGTTTTCTTTTAGAACAAGATCACCCACTTGAAAGGTACGTGGATTTACTTTATGATTATAGCTACGAGACATCATTTGTTGATATGCTTTTAAATGATCAGTTGCTCTTTGTCTCTTTTCATCTAGGAGTTCCAGTTCTTAGAGTCGGGAGACTCTGTATTCATCATCCATTGTAAGACCTTTCAATGATACTCTGAGTGAGGGAATCTCAACTTCTAAAAGTAGTATGGCTTCTGCTCCATAGACAAGAGCAAATGGCATTGCTCCTGTTGGCGTGTGGATACTGGTTCTGTAGGCCCATAGAGCGGGATTGAGTTGAATGTGTCAATCTTTCTCTGAATCATTCATAGTCTTCTTCAAAAAATTTAATATTGTTTTATTTGAGGC
This sequence comes from Sequoia sempervirens, assembly GCA_007258455.2. Lineage (NCBI taxonomy): Eukaryota > Viridiplantae > Streptophyta > Pinopsida > Cupressales > Cupressaceae > Sequoia > Sequoia sempervirens. Next base: position 638,028,857 of record VDFB02270651.1, on the reverse strand, counting down.
CTCTGCTTGGCCATTCCCTTATGGATAGTAAGATGTTGAATATCTATTCTGAATGTGAAATCTTTCACAAAGTTCATCAACATCCTGATTTTCGAAAGGACGTCCATTATCTGTAATAATGGAGTTGGGAATGTGATACCGACAAATAATATAGTTGAGTATGAATGATGATATTTATTTGCCGATAACTTTAGTAAAAGGTACTGCCTCAATCCACTTGGTAAAATACTCCATACTTGTGATGATGAACTTATGTTCATTCGATGAAGAAGGATGAATCTTTCCCACTAGATCTAACCCCTATTGCGAAAATGACCGGGTTGGCGTGAATGGTTGAAGTTCCTGTGTAGGAGCATGAATGAGATTCCCATGAATTTGACATTTTGAGCATGTTTTCACAAAATTGAATGATTCCCTCTCCATTGTAGGCCAGTAGTAACCCATTCTAATCAATTTCTTAGATAAGGTTAGTCCACTTGAATGAGTACCACAAATGCCACCATGAACTTCTTGTAAAGCTTTGTTAGATTCCTAACGTTAAATACATCAAAGTAAAGTACAATCAAGACCACGGCGATAAAGAGTGTCAACAATAAGAGTGTAGCAAGCAAATTGGTGGATAAAATTGCATTTTTGGTTACAGGATAAATCGGGTGGTAAGATATCATCTTTGAGGTAGGCATAAATTTTTTCGTACCAAGGTGAATTGGATCCTACCAAGTGGCAAATGATTTGGCTTTTAGGGGTATCATAAGCAGGTGTAAATGATTGTTCCACCAGAAATTCATAGCGAGTCTAAGTTTCTGGGAGTTGTAACAATGATGCTATCATAGCCATGGCGTCAACTGCTTTATTATCAAGCCTTGGAATTTATGTGAATTTGATGTCCACAAAATATTTCTTAAATTCATCAACCATATTTTTATATGGTATTAGTTTGTCATCTTTGGTTTGATAATCATCATTGATTTGATAAATGACCAACTGTGAGTCGCCATACACCTGTAATTCTGTAATTCTCCATTCCAGTGCTATTTTAAGTCTGGTGATTAATGCTTCATATTCAGCTATGTTATTGGTGCATGGAAACATCAGCCTATATGATCAAGGAATGGTGTGTCCTTGAGGGGTGATGAAAAGTATGCCTACCCCCAATCCATGTTGAGTGAAAGAACCATCAAAATATAAGGACCATGGTTGTTTAGATTCTGTAGTAAAGACATCAACATCTAGAAATTCAATGTGTAGGGGATGATTTGCTTGTAGTGGTGCTTCAGCTAATTGATTAGCGATAACTTGTCCTTTGATTTCCTTGCGATCAACATAATGGATGTCAAACTCACTCAGAATAATTACCCACTTTGTTAACCTTCCTGTCAATGATGCTTTTCTTAACAAATACTTGAGTGGATCAATCTTTGAAACCAGATTGATTGTATGAGTTAACATGTAATGCCAAAACTTTTGTGAAGCAAAAACTACTGCCAGACAAGCCTTCTCGATAGAAGTGTAATTAAGCTCATCACTTGTTAGTGTTCTGCTGATGTAGTAGATTGCATGTTCTTTTCCTGTAGAGTCTTCTTGCGCTAGCAGTGCCCCCAAAGATGTCTCTGTTGTGGCAATGTATAAGATTAGGGGTTTGTCTGGATTTGGTGGTGTGAGAACTGGTGGAGTCATTAAATACTGTTTTATTTGTTGAAAATCCAATTCACATCTCATCCCACTTGAAAGGAACATTCTTATGCAATAGATGTGTGAAAGGTAAACTTTTGTTGGCCAATTGTGCAATGAACCTTCGTATAGACTGCAGTTGTCCCTGTAGTGATCTCAACTGATTGATGTTCTTTGGTGGAGGCATTTCCATAATTGCCTGTACTTTCATGAGATCTACTTCAATGCCTTTTTTTGAAACAATGTATCCCAAGAGTTTTCCAGATTTGACCCCAAAAACACATTTCTTGGGGTTGAGGCAAACTTTGAATTTCTCTAATCTTGCAAATATTTTGGACAATATTTCAAGATGTCCTTCTCTGGTGTATGATTTGGCTAATATGTCATCTACATAATCTTCCATGAAGATATGCATCATGTCATGAAAGATTGTAGTCATGGCTTTTTGGTAAGTAGCTCCAACATTCTTTAGACCGAAAGGCATGATGTTGCAACAATAAGTTCCCCATGGACATGTAAAAGTTGTTTTCTCCTGGTCTTTAGGTGCAATCTTGATTTGGTTGTAGCCAGAAAAACCATCCATTAATGAATACATGGCATGGCCAACTGGCAAATCAACTATAGTGTCGATGTTTGGTAGTGGGAAGTCATCCTTAGGACATGCTTTATTAAGATCTCTGAAATTTGTGCATATTCTCATAGTTTTATCTGGCTTGGATACAAGAACAATGTTGGAGATCCATTTTGCATAGTTGATTGGTCTTATGAAGCCCACATCAAGGAGTTTTCTCAATTCTTCCTTAACCAATAATGCAACATGAGGGTGCATCTTTCTGAGTTTTTGTTTCACTAGCTTGGCCCCTGGTTTGATAGACAAGTGATGCATGATAAGATCAGGATCAAGACCAGGCATGTCAGCGTAAGACCACACAAAATTGACTTGATTTTCTTTCAGGAATTCCATGAACTCTGGTATTTCTTTCTCTGTCATTGATGCAGCTAACCGTAAAATTCTTGGTTTATCGAAAGTCTCAAGATTGACAGCATTTGTAGGCTCAATCAAAATAGGCGATCACTCATGGTAATGCTCCAGGAGAGTGTCAAGATTCCCATTGTCTGGTGCCTCAAAGAGGTTTTCACCATTTGATACGCTCTTTATTTTATCTTTTGTTTGATCTAATACTGCTAGATTCTAGTTTTCACCATTAGATCTTTCTTTTTTGTTTTTACTTTTGCAGCTAGGAGACTTGACACTCTCCTGATCAAAAACTCTATGTCAAAAATCGCTGGTGGAACAATCATTTATATCCTCTGCAGAAAGGAAGCTTATGATAGCTTTGTCACTTGGAAACATAGGTATATCGATAGGTTCAGTTGAATCCCAATCAATGAGATCAGGATAAATTAAAGATAGCAAATTGTCAGGTTGTGTGAAATCGGCTATGGTTATAGTCATAACAGAGTGGTCCATAGGATCTGAGGTATGAGGTGGGTCAATGATGATACTGTCCTCATGATAGTCTTGTTCGTTTAGATCCGACTCAGCATAACTAGAATCATGGTGACTTTGTAGTTCCCATTCGCATGTTTGGGTCCCTGAACCTTGACCTTCAATTAGAGTTGGGGTGTACTGGTGTATTACATCAACCTCTTTGTCCCTCTAGAACTCATCATTGTAAATGGTGTCCCATTCATATTTAGCAAATTCTGTGTCAGAATTGTTATCCAAGAAGTTCTGAACTGTTGCCAAACATGCTTCTCATGAATCTGAGCCTTCTTGTAATGTGAAGATAGTGCCATGCAGTTGTTTGGATGTGCTTTCTTTCGAGTGAGTATCATAGCCCAATCCAGTTTTCTCTTTTGCAGCGAGTCTACGGAGGTGAATGGGTTCAACTACTTTTCCTTCCTTTTTTTGATAGGACCTTTATCATAGCCCATCTTCTGCATGATTGAATACCCTTTTTCCATATTTTTCCATGGATAATTTGACATTAAAGACTACTTCATCTTCATCTTTATAGAGCCAATTTAGAATTTCTGTATCCTCAGGATCTTCCATGGGAATTTTTTTTTGATGAATTATTAATTAAACTTTGTGATTGGCTCTGTTGGTGGTTGCTTCAATGTTGATGCTACTGATATTTGATGTTCTATGATATATGGCTGTCCATGTGATCAAGGTGATGTAGGTAAATTAGCAAGACAAAGAGAGTACTCTCTGACTCCATGGTCCTTAAATTTTAATTTCTTGTCAAAACTATTGGTTAATTGACTGATTTGTGTGTCAATCTTTAGAAAAGTCCTAGCATGAGCTTCTCAATTGTTAGGAACCAAAGTATCTTGACTAGCTTTTATGTTGGCACAAGTTTGAATATTGGAATTATCAACTTGTATCGTGATTTCCTGTCCATCATAAGGAAACGTAAGACATTGATGATAGGTTGATGGGACAACTTGCATTTCATGGATCCAAGGATGACCCAACAAGATGTTATATGCAAGATCATGGTCCAGTACTTGACATAAAGTATTCTTGATAACCGGGCCCACTCTGATTGGCAACATGATTAGACCCTTGGATGCTCTTTCTTCATCATCATAAGCTTTTATGGTAATCTTTCTTCTAAAATCAATGGAGTCTTCAGAAAATCCTAAAGCCTTAACCAACTTCATGGTATAGATGTTCAAACCAGCACCTCCATCTATTAGAACTCGTCTAATATGAAACTTGTGAACCATGACTTCTAAGTACAATGATGAATTATGGGGATGAGTTATGGAAACGTCATCCTTTTCAGAGAATGAGAGGCAAGTAGGTGAGGACAAGTTTCCTACCATGGCTTGAAATTGGTTCATATCCAAATCAGTGGATACATTCATTTCGAAGAGGGCCTTTTCAAGAATTTCCTTATGGGCTGGAGAAATCTTCAATAGTTCCAAGATAGAAATTTGAGCGGGGGTTTTCCGAAGTTGGTTGACCAAATCATATTGATGTTGAGGTGGAGGTTCAGTGGATTTTGAAGAGGCACCCTTTAAGACAACTTTAGCTTGCGCTCTTGTTGTTGCATTGACTTCTCTATATTCCACCTTCTTGTTGACTTTAATGACATTTACTCGCTCAACGTCTGTGTAGAGATGATTGATTATATGATCATCATTGATATGATTCACATTTTTTTCAGAAGACTCACCCTTTTGATAGTTGGGCAAAGGGTTGCGAAATGCTTGGTGGTCTGTGTTGGATTGTTGATGTCCTTCTATTGTAATGATGTCATTATTGATTAAGTCTTGAATGGTATTCTTCAAGGATTGACAGTTATTTGTGCGATGACCTTTGCACCGATGATAATCACAATAGTATGCCTCATTCCATGATGGAGGCTTTACACAGGGTTCATAGTTTCATTGAGGCGGCAAAGTAATGACATTTTTGGCCATCAACTCTTTGAATGCAGATTCTAAAGATTGACCCAATGAAGTGAAAGTTCTTCTATTAGAGAAGAATGAAAATATTTGTGGATTTGTATTCGAGGTGTTCCCTAAGGAATTGTGATTGTTATTGGTTCCTCGGTAACCTTGGTTGTTGGAAGTCCCTTGATTGGGAGTAGAATGTTGATTTATATTGTTTCGTGGAGGGGTAGGATTGTTTCCATGATTTGAAATTGAGTTGACATTGTTGTTGTGAATGCTTGGAGTACTAAGGACAAATGGCTTGGTCGAGGCATGATTCACATCAACAACACCATCATTCACCATATTTTTGTTGCGAGTCCAAAATTTAGACTTGTCCCAATTATTATGATGGTTGGATGAGCCAAGATTGTCTTTGTCATGTTTTATTATTCCTCTTTTGACCAAAGCATTTTCAATGGTTATGGCATCTTCAATCATTTTCTCAAAAGAAGGAGGACAATGTAAGTTCAAATGATAGCTCATTTCTGAATTTAAACTATTAATGAAGGTAACCATCTTTTCCTTTTTAGGAATAGGATATGGATATCTGGTGAACATTCTTCTCCATCTCTGAAGCAACGTAATGAAAGATTCGCTAGGTTTTTGTGCAATTTTGCAAAGATCTATCATGGTGATCTGGTGTTGTATGTTGTAGGCATATTGTTATATGAATAGGTTGATTAATTCTTCAAATGTCCTGACGGGAGGTGTAATCTTAGATAGCCATTCCATAGAGTGAACTCCAAGACTCCTAGGAAACAGTTGCATCAAGTAAGTGTCTTCGTGAGTGAATTCCAATGTCATGTTTAAGAAGTCTCTAACATGATCGATTGGATCCGATTTCCCATTATAGCAATCAAATTTTGGCATTTCACAATGCTTGGGAAAAGGAATCATATTAAGACTTCAATCGAAAGGATAAGGAAAAATGTCCTCTAGAGTATATTTCTTTGTGGTTGTTCCCCCTTGTAACTCTTTAACTTGTCCTTGAAGTGCCTTGATTTGTTGAGTCAAAGTACTAAGATCAGATAGGGGTGTCTCTTCAGGTTTGTTTTTCAAATTCTTAGTATTAAAGTCATGAGGCAATTTAGCCCCTTGTTTGGCTAGATAGCGGAAATATTTTTTCTTATCTCACTACAAGCTCTTTTCGATGGCTTTGTGAAATTTTGAATCTTGCTCAGCCTCTCTAAGACGTTCCTCATCTTGTTCCTCATCACTATCTATATGTGTTTTGTTCATGTCTTTGTATTGATGGAATGGATTTTCTTCTCTGTTATCCATATCTTTGTCGAAAAGTGGATTACGATTCATGATGTAAAGAGGATTACCAATTTCACCCTCTTCTTGAATGTTTTGAGTATGACCTTCTTGTTGTATTTTGTCTTTCAATTTATTGAATTGAGATCTTGGGAAGATAGGCATATGATTTTGAAGAATTCTTCTAAACTTAGATTCTAGTTTTGACAAGTGCAATGATGATGATATCTTGATCCGATAAGATGCAGAATCTTATAATATGATCCAAGATGTTCCTAATTCTTGATTGTAGCTTCCAATGATGAAGGATGTCAGAATCCTGTTGGGGAAGTTGAATCAATAATTAGAAATATGATTTAGAGGTACACTCTTAAAGTTTTGATCTTTGTTTTCGAAGAAAGATTTCAAAATCACTGAAGGATTTGATTTGGATGTGAAGGATATTCTATAGAAGGTTGTGGTATGTTGTCAAATTCAAGAGGTTGGTTAAAATTATGCTGTTGGGATAGAGCTAATATCTGATAATAAGCTCACAAATCCAAAGGTTCTACAACATACTCATCAGTGAATCCCCTAACAAAGTCTTGGTATCTATGAAGAAATCCTCGGTAATGAAGCAAGACGTGTCGACTTTTGTACAAGAATTTTCTCCTTTGCAATGTTTTCTTGTATCCTAATGGTTTCTTGGGTTTCCTGATCCTATTGGAAATTGATTTCTTGGAAAATTTTGTTGATTTCCAATCTCTAAGCATGGGAAAAGTATTGAGAATGTTATTGGACCAAAGGTATGAATAAATTTTGAGTGATTTCAGTTGTTGTTCTTCATATTCATTTTGGATGATCTTTTTATCTTAATTAATGTGATGAAAGACACAATTTTTTTTTTGAAGAATAGTTGTTTTAAAGGCCCTACACTAACATGAAGTGTTTGATCAAGAAAAAAAATTTCACAGGTTTAGCACATGAAAGACAATTCAGACAGACTCACTCTTAATACTCAAGTAGGTCATTCTAGTAATCAACAACCCACATCTAAGAACTGTGTTGACTCACATAGCCATGTCACCCCCGAAGGGGCGCCCATGTTTTTGTCTTTTCTAGGCATGTACTCAGAGTTACGGAAGTGGATACTGGATCCCCTGAGCAAATGGTCCTTGGCAGTTATATGGTGAGTGTCTTGGGGGAAGATTCTTCCCTCCCCTTGCACAGCGATTATTAGAATGTTCAAAAATTGACTTCGGCTGGCCACTACACTAGGTTCGTAGTAAGGATTTTGTTCAGTGCGGAAATAATAAACTCCCTCAGGAGACCTCCCAACCTTTAGAACAAAAGTTTTGGGGATGGTTATCTTGCACACTACCGGCAAAAGAGGGTTTCCCTAGATTTGCTTTAAATTTTATAGTGGGGCGGAATAGCCTGGCTTTGGCTTGAACCCACTTGAGTTGTTCCCATAGGGTGAGTACTTTTTCCCACTATTGTAGGCTCTCTAAAGGATGTAATTAAAGCAGTAAAAATTCATTAAATTGAAAAGGCAAGTCTAGTATTCTGATCACCCAGTTAAGGGGAGAGCATAGACCTATTGCCACAGACAAAGCAAACAAATGTTCATTTTAAAACCCAAATCACAATGATCTAATCTAAGTGAAGATATTGCTTTACAAAAACAAGTTATTAAATTTTAATTGCAAGATCATTGTGTGGTGACTATCCTAGATTGCTTCATTTTATCCAGATGTGGCTATCCTAGGATTGCTTCATTTTAAAATCTAGAAAAAGAAAAAGAATTATGTCTGCGAAAGGCGTTAGACTCAGAATTCTATATTTGTGACAACCCATATGTGCCAAAATATAAGGTATATGTGCCAGAATAGAAGGTATATGTGCCAGAATAGAAGGTATATGCACCAAAACAGAAGGTATATGCGCCGAAACAAAAAGTATATGTGCCACAACAGAAGGTATATGTGCCATAGGAAAGATTCTATATGAGCTAAAACAGTTACTATATGCGCCAAAGGAAACATTCTAAATGCACTAAAATAGTTACTATATGCGCCAAAATAGTTACTATATGCACTAGAATAGTTACTATATGCACTACAGAATCCTGCCAAACAAAAGATTAAAAAACCCTGTATGTGCCATAGAAAATGTTGAATGCACTTAAACGCCAATTTTTTTTTAAAGTTAACTCTAGAACGTGGAAACTATCAAAAAAAACTTGTAGAGAATGTTAAATTCATGGGTTCGAGCCCCACGGTGGGTGCCATTTTATGTGTGTGTGAAAAATGTATCAATTATAAATGAATTCAAACACATATCAATAATACATTATATCGGAGAAACAAAAAGGAAAACAAAATAAACAAAACTGTTAATGGCAGCTTCCCTGAAATCATCTTATTTCTCTCTATCTACAGTGTTTTGTTGTTTCCAATTGCTCTTAGATCCAGCAAATCAAGCTCAACAAAATGGATAGCTGAAGAACGAGATGTAAATAAAAATGCATATTATGCTCAATGCAAGACTATGCTAAGATGAAAATATTGTTGTGATGCTAAAAAGGATGTGAGTGCATAAACTGATTGCATGTATGTTTGTGCATTCGTCGTGTGTATGTGTATGTAACCAGAGATTGGATTTGCACCAACATTTATAGAGTCTATGAAAGGATTCAATTGGCTGATTTGATTAACGGCCTAGATTAAGCTTGTTAAAATGGTCGGTGGAAGATTTTCATAAGTTTGAGAGGGAGATAGAAGGTTTCCCTTTTCCTTCAATTTTTGTCATTGAGATCCGAAGGGAAATTGCCATTTTGAAGAGTAAGTTTAGAATGAGTTTACAATTAAATAAAATAAATTTATTTAATTTGTAAGTGAAGATGAATATAGAAACTCACATAATTATATTTAATTATGTTTTAGAAGTGAATTTGGAGTGTAATTAAATATTTTTAAAAATATTTAATTATTTGTGGAGTGAGAAGAAAATATTAAATTAAATATTTAATATTTAATTTAATTATAGGATGAAGAGAATATTCCATTTTTGAATTTAAATATTCAAATTTTAGAATAATATGATAATCAAATATAAATAAATTATGAAAATTTATTTAATTTAATTAAGGGGAATGTGGAAGGTGATAATTAATTAAATAAAGTTATTTATTTAATTAATGTAGAAGAATCATAAGAATGAACAATATAAATAATTAATTAAATTCATTTATATGTAGATGACTTTAGGAGAATTAATTAAATAATTTATATTTAATTAATTAACAAGCTTAATCATGACCATTTTTAGATGTATACAAGTGTATTCCCCTTTTTTTCATACATTTAACAGAGTATACTTTGTGGATTAATCTCCATCATGGTTTTTCCCCTAACAGGGTTTCCATATGAAAGTCTTGGTGTTATGGTGTTCACATTGTCTTATTAATGTGCATTCATGTTTCCTTCTATTTATTTGTTGTGGATGCTATTAGAAGTTGAATATTGTTGTTGATAGTTTAAGATCTAATTTGAGATTCAAAATTGTGGAACACTAATTCACCCCCCCTCTCAGTGTTCGAAGTGTCCAACAAGATGCATATCTTGTTTGATGGATAGATGGATTTCCATCCTATTTTATAGATGGGTGCCTAACCTGTTTGATGGATGGATTCCTATCCTATTTTATGGTTAGATGGCCATCCTCCTTGATGGATGAATGTCTATCTTGTTTGATAGATAGATGAGTTCCTAAGTATATAAGTGATTAAACACTTAATAACTAAGGGTAAATAATAATAACATAGAAAATTGTGACATTTTTTTGGGGGTAATGGATTGGGTTGTTACATTGGCGATCAAAGTTGCGTTGATGATTTTTCTATGTGTTTCCATCAATGACAAAGGGGGAGATTTTTAGAAATATGTTTTGTCATTGATTTCAATAGATCTTTGTTGTTGCATTGATTCCAACCTATGGAGATTCTTTGATTCGTTGCATTATGTTTTCATTGTTAGTATCATCAATGTCAACCTCTAGTGTTGCTTTGATGAGCATATGTTTGTAGATGTTCAACCTCTTTTGTGGTTGAGAAGGCGTTGTGGATTTTGAGATGATGTTTTTGGTGCTTGGTTTTTTATTTCTTTTGAGAAAATTTGAATAAAAGAGGAAACCATGTGGTAACATGTGTTCAATATGGAAAAGTAGTGTTTAGTTTTTTTCTTTGTATTTCTTCACAGTTGAATATCTACTTGTGTGGTTCATATATGTTGGTCAGAGGTATTATATCAAGATTTTTAGGTTCTAAATCATTTGGCAAAAGAATTTATGTTCATTAGTGTATGAATTGTGTTGCAGTGTTGTTTCAGAGAAATGGTTTTGCTCTACATTTCTTTGTGTGGTGATTTCTGGTATTGCAGATCTGGAAGTGTGATTATATTTCTCATATGTGTCTTCAGTCTAATTTTTTTGAGTTTTGGTACCTACAAGGTTGGATTCATTAGTTACAGTATGTGGAAGGTTAACTAGTTGAGAAAAATGAGTATGTTCTTCAAGTGTATGATGTTGTAAAGGATTTGTTGGATTCTAGGGTGTTGATGGAATATTCTAGATTTTGCTTAAGTGTTGTTTGTGGTCAATGAGTCATGTTTGGATTTGGTGAAGCGTGTACTTAAAAGTATAATGGTGTTAACACAGATTTGGCTGACCTTAGGTGTCTACACTAATTGTAGATATGCTTCAATGATTGTGGAAGCATGGCGTGGCATGTATATATGAATTTAGGCATGAGATAAGGTTTGATGTGGTATTCCTTCATCATCTCCACCATGGGAATGTTTTGGTATTGACCTGATTTAAATTTGCATGTTAGAGGGGTATAGTTCACCTTGTAGATTATTTTCAAGGTTGAGGATAGTATATATATATATGTGTGTTGAGTTGATGAAGGACTATGATTGGTATGTGCAGGATCACGATGGGCCAAAAAGTGGCGATATTCATGGGTCTGTGGCTGACGACATTTTTTTACCCAAAATTGATGAAAAAAAAAGGGTTTTTAAAGGGGATTCTCAGCTTTCCACAAAAATAAATTATGCTTTACTTTGAATTTAATAAATAATTATTATTCATTTTCTATTTGAATTACGACTAAAGTCCTAATTGATAGGCTAATCGAAAAACATCTATAGCTTTCAAATAGTATCACATTTTTTGAATCCAAAACATGTGTTACATTCTATGCTTCACATACTATAGGATTAAAAAATTGAATTTCATGAAGTTTTGATCAAGTTAAGTGGTCAGACATATGAGTTTTTATATTTTTTAAAAGTTGTAATAAAAAATTCATAATTAATTATTTACCTGGAAAAAAATTACAAAAAAATATTTATCACATTGGGACACGAGTCCTCTACTTATATCTAAAATCTTATAAAAAATCATTATCATTTTATTGTGGTTAGGGTGGTCCAGACACCTAGTTCGATTTTTTCCTGAAATTTAAGTGCTACTGCATTGAAATTTTAAATTTTCACCAAATAGATTTTTATTTTATTTTAAATAAACCTAGTATTTTAGAAACTACAGTAAATTTTCTACAAATTCTATTCTTACATATTTTTGAAATAATATAGATAACTTATTCAAATTTTTATGTCAAGTTTCCTAACTCTAATTTTTCTAATTTTTTTGCCACTTAAGGGCCTATTTTTTCCATGATGATCCTACACATACCCTAATGTGAAGTGTGAAAGTGTGAAGTACAGTGTGAGCTTTAATAACTAAGAATACTATAAGCAATGAGTAGAAGGTGTCTACATTCTAGAGAGAGAGTGTGAATGTTTTGGTGAAGTAGTGGTGGAACTTTAATATTTCTTTGAGATAAATTTCTCATTGTAACAATATTCTATCTTCTTCTTTCTATTCTATCATTGAGCCATTGAAAATGAGCCCTCTAACACTAGCCTATTATATTTGGTGTTGCAATTACATTATATTGTGAGTTATAATCCTCAACATGGTTTTTCCCTAAAAGGATGATTTTTTGGGGGGATTGTATACTTAGGAGATAGAATAAAAAACTCAAAAGCTCTCATTCAAGGATAACTCTAGAGACCTCAATCCTAGATGTGCAAAGAAGAAAGAGATCTTGCAATAGGGATATCCAAGGGGCTGATTGTAAACTAAGGAGGGGTTCACCACCAAACTAAGGCTTAGAAAGACAAATGAAATGTGAGATGTAATGCTTAAACCTAATATGATGCAATCTATCACTAAATGACCTAGAAATACATAAAAATCAAAATAGAAAGGTGAGATATCAAAAGTGGGCATCTAAAAATATGAAGATGATTGGATGAGGCTTTCAAATGTTGAAAACACTAATTTTAATGTCTGTTGGGACTCATATGCTAGACTATGTGATTTAGTCTTAGATCTGGGTTTCTATACAAAAATAAGAATTTGGCAAAAGGGTGTTTGAAATTGTAAAAACCTGGAAAATGACCTAAACTCGGACTCATATGCCAGAACTAGTGTATCAGTCTAGTTAGGGTTTTCTAAAGCTCCAAAGCTTGAATATACTCTTCAATGTCTTCTCTATCCTTTCCAATTGATTTTTGGATCTGAAACCTTGATTTGCAGCCTGTAGAAATCTTCCAAGTATCTCCAATGCAAGGTGACAACTTTGGAAACTTTGAAAACTTTCTCCAAACTTTCTCTTCAATGTGTCTTCAACCTAGACCTATAAATCACATACTAAAGAGAGGGAAAAATGGGTATGTGCAGGATCATCATGGAAAAAATGGGCCCTTAAGTGGCAAAACATTCAGAAAAATCAGAGTTAGGCAACTTGACGTTAAAATTTGAATAAGTTATCTATATTATTTCAAAAATATGTAAGAATAGAATCTATAGGAAATTGAATGTAGTTTCTAAACTACTAGGTCTATTTAAAAAACAAAAAAAATCTATTTGGTGAAAATTTGAAATTTCAATGTAGTGGTACTTAAATTTCAGGGAAAAAATAAGAAATAGGTGTTTTTTTGACAACCCTAACCGCAATAAAAAGATAATATTTTTTGATAATACTTTATATATAAGTAGATGACTCATGCCCCGATGTGATGCATATTTTTTATAATTTTTTTCCATGTAAATAATTAATTATGAATTTTTTATTACAAATTTTTAAAAATTATAAAAACTTGTATGTCCATTAACTTGGTTAAAACTTCATGAAATTAATTTTTATTTTTTTAATCCTATAGTATGTGAAGAATAGAATGTGACGCATGTTTTGGATTCAAAAAATGTGATATCGTTTGAAAGCTATAGATGTTTTTCAGTTAGCCTATCAATTAGGACTTTAGTCATAATTTGAATAGAAAATAAATAATAATTACTTATTAAATTCAAAGTAAGGCATAATTTATATCATTGGAAAGCTAAGAATATCCTTTAAAAACCCTTTTCATTTCATCAATTTTGGGTAAAAAAATAGTCGTCAGCCACATACCCATCATATTGCCACTTTTTGGCCCATCATGATCCTGCACATACCCAAATGTTGTTTTGTTAGTAGAAATGGGTTTTCCTTGGTCAAACCCCATTTTGGTAATTGAACCTTATAATGAAATGAGAGGAATGGAGAATTATGAATGAAAAAAATATGATTTTGCATCTCACCAAACCCTAGCAATAAAGTGTTGCAAACATGGATGAGATGGCTCCAATGGATGTAGATCTTGACTCTTGCTTGAATATGATGTATCTTAAATTGAACACTTGCTTGAATCATGAAACCCTATATCACAATTATTAGCTCAAAGAAAAACAAGATGAATGAAGACTTTGATATGATGCTTGATTCTTGAATAATGCTTTAAAATGCTTGATAATTTGCCCTTGAAGACACCTGAATGCTCTTGTACACACTTGAATGCTCTTGTGAACTCCAATTTGCTCTTATGAATTCTCTCACAAAAGTCTTAGATGATCTCTTGAATTCTTAGGTGAAAATGAGTGAAAGAACCTTGTATTTATACTTAATTATGCCAAATTTCCTAAAATTACAACACTAAAAATCGACATCAGATCTAGGAGGATAAAATACCACCAAGAATTTAAATTAATTTTAATTTTGGGCCACATGGGACTCATACGCTCAAGATGGTGTATGAGTCCCATTAGGCATAATTTATGGGACCAAATTTAAAAATGCTTAGAGAGGTGTAAAATCAAGATCAAGACCCAAAACCCTAGATGGGACTCATACACTCAAGGTGGCATATGAGTCCCAAATCATTAAATCTAGGCCACACAACCTAAAAATAACTTGATTATGATTGGATATTGCTTTATGTTAGGATTATCCTCAAAAAGATGCATAAATTAAGGCTTGTGGATGCAAAATAATTCCAATTAAGGAATAAAGAAGCCCAATTATTTATGAAAACCCTATAAAAGTGTGAAAGTGTGTTAGAACACTTTACAACACCCTATATAAGGTAAAATTAAGTTTATTTAATTCACAAGGGCCCAATAACTAATGTGTGTGTGTCTTAAACACATTACAACACTAATTCAAAATGTAGAGCCATAAAAATGTATGATTTTATGGAGTAAGAACCACCATTTCAGCCCACATCAATAGAGCTATTCTAATTAAAAGAAAAACCAAAAATGTAAATCTAAACTACAGAAAACAAATAATGCTTTTAAAAGAAATCAATCTCCATTGTCTCCCTATCACCAAGATCTTTGTTTATGCATTTTCTCTCATATTTTATGAGCACAAAATGCAATAAAGAGGCTATGGTGAATGAGAAATGCAAGCAAGATGCAAAGATCATATGAGTATGTAAATTTGTGAGAAAAATTTGTGAGAGACAAAATGAGAGGGAAATCCCACTTTAAATAGGAGTTCTTTGAGGATGGAGAGGGGTTGAAGATGAAATGTGGGATAAAAGATGTGAGAGAAGTAAATGCCATTATCCCACATTGATGGGTTAAATGTTATGCATGAGAGTGAAAGTGATAAAAGGGATATTAGATTAAAATGTACCTAAATGATTAAATATGAATAAAATGATTTAAAGATGCTTTACTAAAATGCAATATTTCATGAATGATTTATGCAAATGATATGATTAATATGCAAGTTATGATAAATAGTTTATTATGAAATAATAATCAATGAATATGATAATTGATTTATTAATGGGGATGAATATGAAACAATTATGGATGATAATGATAATTGATTTAATATGGAAATGATGTTTATGACTTATTATGCAAATGGATTATGAATGATTATAATTTATTATGCAAATGGGTATGAATGATAGTGCAAATGGACATGAATGTTAATGCAACAGATATTGAACAAGCATGAGATGGTTCAATGATTTGATGGAATGCATGAATAGAAGAAAGTATTGAATGAATTGATTAAGTAAATAATAATATCTATTTAATCAATAGACGAATATCATTATGATTGTGAGGACAAATTTGAGTGTCTACATTTTGCCCTTCTTTGAGACAATGCAGTTTGTCATGTTGTTTCAAAGAAAAAGATTGATCAACTGATACATGCCCTAAAGATATCTTGGTAAGGATTATGATAAGAATGATATTCCCCCTCGAGAGATTGATCAAACAGATTGTAAGAAGATTAATCTCTCGATAGATGTCCAAAAAGTGATTAGATACCTGATATTGCACAAGTGATAAAGCAGTGATGTACATTTTGATGAAAATGCATAGTTGATGGGCGTAACTAAATAATTGATGGAAATGAACAGTATAGCCAGGTTGATGAGCTGATGAAGCTGATTGAGCTGATTAAGCTGATTGAGAATGATGCTTATGCAAGACAAGGTGTTGCTATGATGTATTGATTGATGGGTTAAGGGGACATGAAATTTTGAGAAGTAGGTTGATTGATTTGAGATTTGATTCAAGAGACATATATCAATTGTATAAAGTAATCAATTGATTTCTTTGTGACAAGAAATATGAAGAAAATGAAATGCAAGATGGAAGAGAATGAAGGTGATGAAGCCTCTTGTGCCTTTTAAGTGCTTTTATCATCATTGAGCTTATTATGTCGCAATTAGTATAAGCGTCTAGATAACATGAACATCTAGATGACCTAAATACTATTTGAATTTTTATTTAGTAATGAAGTATAAGCATCTAGTTATAAGAACTTTAGATGACCTAAATACTTATTGTATGGAAGACACTATCAGACAAGGAATGCTCTTATCCACATCAGACTTGTAGGTCCTCGATAGTTTTAGACAACCATGTCCTAAGACGAGTCATCCTGTGAATAATAAACAATCCATAAATAGCAAACAAATGAACGTGCCCCATCCTTGTCTCTCTAGTCAAAGACATCCTAGAGAAGCTAAAAGGCATGTCACCAAAGATAAAATCATAAAACAATCAAAGATAAACAAACAAACATGGATCATGCTTCGATATAGAACCAATTCATGGTATGGTTTTATGTGGTTGGTTGGATTTGTAAGATGGGTTGATATATATGTTACAATGTTTGCTTGATTGTCAACACTTGCATGTTTTGATTTTGTTGAAGTTCAAAGCCGTGTGATGATCTGAAAGTGCCACTATTTTTTGGAATTTTGGATTTTTTTGGGATTTTTGGAATATTTGATTTTTTTGGATTTCTTCATGACATTTTATGATGTTTTTGAATTTTTTCAAGACATTTTATGATTTTTTTTTATTATTTCAAGACATTTTATGGTTTTTTTTAGATTATTTCAGGACATTTTATGATTTTTTTTGGATTATTTCAGGACATTTTATGATTTTTTTTGGATTATTTTAGGACATTTTAGGGTGTTTTTTTGGAGTTTTTTGAAGTTTTAAAGATGGAGTGAAATGAAATGAGATATTATTGATTAAAGGAATAAGATCTTCCATAGTAGAGGTAATGCAACCATGGATAAATTATAGATCAAAATGAAAGATTCACTGCAAAACATGTCACACAAGCAACATATCCTTTGTCAAAAGATGATAATGGTCTGTTGATTGGATGTCAGGAATGATCAATTCCATAAGGCATGATGATGATAAGTACTTAGGATCACTGATTCCTCTAAGTACAATAACATTGATGATTGTTTAGGATTGATTGACAAAAAAAAAGAGAGGATTGGATAATGTTTTACAGCTAGGCTCAAATATGATTTACATGATAAGATTCAAGGTTACAAAGGGACATGATGACCAACATTGGAGGTAATTTAATCATGGATAAATGATAAGGATGTGAACTAAGATGGAATGGTAACACATAAGGATATGAAAGGGAATCCAAAGCATGTGTTTGTAATTTTTCCCCTAATATCATCAAGAACAAAGCAAGGAAATGGGACATGGCTTTTGATAAGCTAGGAGATATGGAATGGAAGAATGTAAAGATAAGGACAATAAAAAGGATTATAAAGATCAAATAGATAAGATATGGACACAATGCCTAAGTATTTTTCTCCTATTCCTCATCAAGACCAAGCAAGGGAAGAAAGGATGCATTAAGATAGGATGGTGGAATATGGATATGGTGAAGGATATGGTATGAAAGATATGTATAAAGTGTATAGGATAAGATAAACGATGTTCAAGAAGATTCTTAACCTTGTCAAGATCAAAGGTGGAAAGATAAAGGATGAACATAAAGAGGATTGTGAATATGCATGATAAGAGGGATGAAACTTGCCCCCAAGTGTAGAGTATAAGAGGAATATGGAAGATAGGATATGGATAGGGATAAATGAATATGGAAGATAATATATGCATGATAGGAAGATGGAGGGAGGAATCAAGCATCAAGTTTCACAACTAATATCCCTTGAATATGTGCTCTAATAAACCATGGCAAGAAGGATTAGACTCATAAACATTGGTATATTAATGGTGTGATGGAAGAAGCTAAGGACTTATGCACATGTTTGGATTAAAGGAGGATAATGGGGGATGAATTTTGGATCATGGATAGGAGGTTGGAAGGCTTGTTGATGGATAGATGGAAATGATGGAAAGATCAACATTGGCACACACCTTGAAGGGTGGTGGAGTGATGGAGAAAAAATGAATTTGGAAGGTGATAGGTTTTTAGATGGACGATAGGAGGAAGCTTTTGGATTAGCAAATTTGGATGCCAATTTAGATTTTATTGCTTCTACGAGACTTTTAGGAATCCACATAGCTTTTGACTTTGATTTTTGATTCATGGGCCTTTGTGGCCTTTGAGATTCTTCTTTTTGCTTTATGGGCCTTTGTGGCCTTTGAAATTTTTCTTCTTGATTTATGGGCCTTTGTGGCCTTTGAATTTTTTTCTTTTGACTTGATGGGCCTTTGTGGCCTTTTGGATTTTTATTTTGACTCGGGATCAAATTTTATTTTATTTTTGCATGGCTCTTCAAGGAGACATGTTGATCCTTTGATACACGTGGATTTTGATATGGAAGCTTTTGACATTGGGCACCCAAATTAATTCCAAGAGCGATGGGATGGGTGGATGGAGATGAATTATATGGAGGTATTATGGATGGTTTAATGTAGGTAGAATTTTGAGAGGGAATCAAGGATGTGTGCCTTTGTTGTTCTTGATGAATAGGAGATGAAGGGATGTAGGGCCCTAATATGGATGGAAGGGTTGATGAACTAGGGTTTGGATGATAAGGACCAAGGATAGACATAAGGTTTGATGAACTAGGATAAGGACCTAGGATAGATGGAAGGTTTGATGTACTAGGATGAGTAGGTTTATTTTGATGGAATTTAGGCTTACAATGGATACCAAGGCATTGAGCATGAGGTGTATAGCCAAGGCCATGATAATATGTGTTTTCTTGGATATAAAGGGGTTCTTGGATACCTTGTTCATGAAGACCTAATCCTTTTCCTTTGTAGTTCATACTTTGACACATTTGTTTGCCAATTGGATATGTATTATTTATTAAACAAGATGAAAGTCTATTGTGAGGTGGATGTGATATGGAAGGAATAACAAGATCTTTGAGTAAACCACCTTGGATAAAAGTGAGAGAACCCATTTGATAGGCAAGGGGCTCATGGATAGCTTGAATAGGGGTGATAGAATCTTGTAGAGGATTGTGATCATGAGGGGAATTAGGATGGGTGATAGGATCTTGACATGGGGATGATGGGGTACTTTGATCTTGACTTGGAAAAGTATCATGAGGTGTAGGAGATGGATTAGCTTGCTCTTTATTAGGTATGGAATCATCATGAAGTGGTATGAAAGGCATATCTTGATCATGAGAATGATGGACATCATCATGGAATGAAAGGGTATCCTTGAATGGAGGTTTATCTTGATCTTGATGAGGAAGGGAATCTTGATATTTGGTGGAAAGCATATCTTGATCATTAGATATGATGGAATCATGAGATGGTATGGATTCATTAGATGAGGTGGAAGGAGGACTTGGAAGGATACTTTTTTCTTCAGATGGAAGGGAATCATCTTGGATGAAACAAAAAGAGATAAGGGGATCATCATGAGGTTCTTGAGAGATGGGATCTTGGTCAAAGATTGGAAAGGGTTGCAGAATTTTGGTATCATTGGATGGAGTGGAAATAATGCTTTGATCTTGATGTGCAAGGGAGTATATGCTAGCATGCTTTGGACTAATAGATTGACATGACTCATTGGATGGAGATGGTATGATGAGAGAGGATGGTTGGATGAAATCGTTAACTTGGTTGGAAGACTCATGAGGTTTATTTTGACTTATGGGGGATGAAGATAGATGCATGACATGGTAGGATTGCTCAAGATTATTTGTGTTTGAGGACACAAATTTAGGTTTCTCATTTATCCTTTGTAGAAATTCATGGACATTAAACTTGGATGATGTAGTTTTGGGTGAGGATAAAGGCTTATGAGATGATTGCATCACTTCATTCAAATGTTGGGATTTAAGCTATTTTTCAAGATCTTTCAAATGATGGTCAAGATATTCAATCCTTTGGTTTCATTCATAGGTCAAGGGTGAATATGGAGGATAGCAGTTAGACATGTTTGGTTGATGGTTTTGGAAATTTTTTGAAGTGTTGCAAGTTACTAGGGGTGATGTTTGTTTGAGGTCGATTGTTTGTGTTCAGATTTGTGAATGTGGTGAATACTGTTTGAAAATCTAGAAAACACTTGACAAGTACGATGTTTTGGTGTATGCAAACGCACATGAGAAAATCACAATCCTAATAGGCCAAGGGTTTGTATACTTGATATAGCCCACCGATATACCCTAGATTGGTGCTAAACACCTTTCCTTCTCAAGAGCGGATAGCTTAGAAGTTTGGTGGCATTGGCTCCCCTCCACAGCTCATTAACATCATTTGAGCACACCAACTTTGGATTCTTGGGTCATCACTTCCCAAGAACTGCTATCTCTACTCAAGGGAGGACCAGTAGTGAGTATCTTCGGGCATGATACTGTACCTTGCACTATACCAAGCAATGACTGAAAATGGTTGGCTTCTAAAATAATAGATGTTTAGTTAGGGCATCTATTCGAGTGGCCACACATGGGGCGAGAGGTTAATCACCAATTAGGTGGCACTCCAGCCTGAAGAGGTTACGCTCAACAGGGTTTATGGGAGTACTACTCCGTCCGTGTGACACATCCACACTTGTGGTACTTGAACTTTCCTTAAGCACCCATTTTATATCCTGGCTGGAAGTGGCTTGGCTTTAGCCTATTACCAGTCGAGTCATCCCTTAAGGTGAGTACTTTTTCCCTTAAGGCAGGCCCATTTCTAGAAATAATAATTGTTTCTCTTACACCCAGGATCACTCGAAAGTGCAAGGGGAGAGGATACTTCGATTATTAATTCGTGAAGGTGACAAAAAAATAAGGTGGGTCTGGTTTTCTGATCACCTAGTTTTCACAAGCTGAGAGCATAATCACCTACCACCTTCAAGCACAGTTAGACAAAATCAAGCACATGTTCATTTTAATGCACCAAAAGAAGTGTTTTATAATCTAAAAGATAATTGGTTTCAAAATCATGTCTTCGATGAACGTCCTGCATCAAAATCTCATTAGTAGTTTCATACCTCCTTTCTTTGACAAGCATATGTTTTGATTTTCAATTATTTTCCAAATGAACCTAGCAAAAGAAACCAAATTAAAAAAAATAGTCACAAAACCAAAACTTAACCAAAATGAAAACTAACATAAATTTAAAGAAAAATAATCTAGGAAAAAAAAAGTTAATCTAAGATAAAAAAAAGCTAATTTAAAATTAAAAGTTAATCTAAATTCAAAATCTAAAGTTAGAGATTAAAAACTAATCTAGATTCAAATTTAATCCAAATTTAAAACTTATCTAAGTTAGACACTAATTAAAAACTAATCTAATTTAAAAGTTAGCGCAAATTAAAAACTTTGAAAAAAAAAGTTATTCTAATTAATCAGAATTAAAATCTATTCTAAATTAAAATTAATCAAAAACTAAAAGCCAATATTAAAAATTACTCTAGATTAGAACTAATCTAAAGTTAAAAACTAATCTAAGAATTAAAAACTAACTTAAATCTAAATCTCTAATCTAAATTCTAGATTAACTCTAAACTAAGAATATAATTTAGAAAGTCAAAATCTAAAGAAATAAAAAATAAACTAAGAATCCAAGTAAAATCTAAATTAATGATTTTTCATGATTTAAAAATCTAAGCTAAATTAAAAAGCTAAAAAAAAAAAAATTAATTTAAAAGCTACATTAAGAAAGAAAGAAAAAACTATAAAAAAGCAAAATCCAATCTAAATTAAATTAGTAACTAAAATCTAAACTAAATTAAAAAAAAAAATCTAACTAAATAAGTGATTAAAGACTAAATTAAATATAAATTAAAAGGATAAGAATCTAAATTAAATAGTAAATCTAAAAATTAAAAATCTAAATTAAATTAGAAACTAAATTAAAAATTAGTCTAAGTTAATTAAAACTAATCTAAATTAATCTAAGCCTTAAAATTAATCCAGTTCTAAAAATTAATCTAAACTAGATTAAATTAAATTAAATCTAAAATAAATCTATATTAAATCTACATTCTAAAATTAAATTAAATTTAAAAAGATCAAAATTAAAAAAAGCAAAATCTAATTTAGAAAAAGCTATTAAAAGTTAAGAGCTAAAAACAAAAGCTAAATCTAATTTAAAAATTAAAAGCTAACTCTATATTAAAAGTTAAAAGCTAAAAGCTAAAATCTAATTTAAAAGTTGAAAACTAAAAATCTAATTTAAATGTTAAAACTAAAACCTGAATCTGCAAGTGATACATTTTTAAACTATTCCAATGATTTTTTTTTGTTTCAATGTAACTTGCTGCAAAGAAAATTGATATCATATTTTTCCTTTCAACTAAAAAGTGAGACGATGTATATCATATCAGATCTGGAGTTGTTGATCCTGCAAAATATATTTCATATTTAGATGTGAAGAAATCAATATGTTGTAGATGTGAAAAAATCAATGCTCTACAAAATGTAGATCATATAAAATGCAAAGAAATTGATGCAAAATATAGATCATATCAGATTTGTCTTTCCATTTTTCTACAGATCAGTGTGCATGTAAAATGTGAAAATATTTATCCAAGTGTTTCACGTCGGGTTCACCAATTGTAGAGCCATAAAATTGTATGATTCTATGGAGTAAAAACCACCATTTCAGCCCACATCAATAGAGCTATTCTAATTAAAAGAAAAACCAAAAATGTAAATCTAAACTACAGAAAACAAATAATGCTTTTAAAAGAAATCAATCTCCATTGTCTCCCTATCACCAAAATCTTTGTTTATGCATTTGCTCTCAGATTTTATAAGCACAAAATGCAATAAAGAGGCTATGGTGAATGAGA
Organism: Sequoia sempervirens; assembly: GCA_007258455.2. Lineage (NCBI taxonomy): Eukaryota > Viridiplantae > Streptophyta > Pinopsida > Cupressales > Cupressaceae > Sequoia > Sequoia sempervirens. Next base: position 638,005,537 of record VDFB02270651.1, on the reverse strand, counting down.
AATGCAAGCAAGATGCAAAGATCATATGAGTATGTAAATTTGTGAGAAAAATTTGTGAGAGACAAAATGAGAGGGAAATCCCACTTTAAATAGGAGTTCTTTGAGGATGGAGAGGGGTTGAAGATGAAATGTGGGATAAAAGATGTGAGAGAAGTAAATGCCATTATCCCACATTGATGGGTTAAATGTTATGCATGAGAGTGAAAGTGATAAAAGGGATATTAGATTAAAATGTACCTAAATGATTAAATATGAATAAAATGATTTAAAGATGCTTTACTAAAATGCAATATTTCATGAATGATTTATGCAAATGATATGATTAATATGCAAGTTATGATAAATAGTTTATTATGAAATAATAATCAATGAATATGATAATTGATTTATTAATGGGGATGAATATGAAACAATTATGGATGATAATGATAATTGATTTAATATGGAAATGATGTTTATGACCTATTATGCAAATGGATTATGAATGATTATAATTTATTATGCAAATGGGTATGAATGATAGTGCAAATGGACATGAATGTTAATGCAACAGATATTGAACAAGCATGAGATGGTTCAATGATTTGATGAAATGCATGAATAGAAAAAAGTATTGAATGAATTGATTAAGTAAATAATAATATCTATTTAATCAATAAACGAATATCATTATGATTGTGAGGACAAATTTGAGTGTCTACACAAGGAATCATTAAGCTCAATTTTACAAGGAGCACCCAAACAAGTGTGAAAATGTCACTGATGACAGTTTTCAACACTACATTTAGCCACCACTTTAGTGGGAGGATGAACTTGCTTGAAACTCACACTAAAGTCGAAAAAATCACTTCAAGAGGGGTCCAAGTGCACCAATGCCACTAAGATAGGATGACAATGATCAAGAGGGGTGACCAAGCCTCTAGGATCAAGATCCATGGAAAACCATTATAGGCACAAAAGAACATTAAAAAAAATGATATAAAGAGCATCATAAAGGAACAAGCATACACTAACAAAGATGAAAAGAAAAATAAAATAAAAGGGGTGGATCAAGCTTCAACCATTTGTCCATCACGATGTGGACCATATCTAGGTTGTTTGTCATAAAAATGCATACTCACTTTGAGGCAATGAAACTTTAGGTTGTCTTCTTGGTAAGGATTTGAAAGAGGTAATACACATACACACACATATGGTATGTGCTCACACTCATGCGTGAGTGGCTATGGGAAAGTATGCCTTAGTCAGGCTTCCCATTAGAACCATACCAAAGACATATCTCCTGATAACTTTGATAAGGTACCACACAAAAATGACCTTCAAGCTTCATGAGGAAAGAAAAAAATCATAGGCTTTGAGCTCATGAACAATGAACTTCAAGCTTCACAAGGCAAGAAAAGCTTCGTATGCTTGGAACCCATGAAAAGAAAAGATGGCTCCATAGGCATGCAAGGTGCATTATGCAAGGTGGCCATATAACCAAAATTTTGTAAATGCAAAATGTAAAGAGCGTTCAAAGGAGTATTTCTTAGTTCATGTGAGGTCTTAACTTAGGGGAAATTGTGCCTAATGGTTCTAAGAGAGGACCAATCAAAGACTAAAAGATTCAAAACTTAGGGGATGTAGTGTATCACATCAAGCTACTAAGAGGAATATAATATGCTAAAAGAGATCATCCTCTTGAGGGACATCACACCCACTATAAACCACAAAGTGAAAAAAACAATGCATGAAATAAGAAGACTATACCGTGAACCATGAAAAAAAAATGCAAAAGATTAATGCCAATATATGCCCCCACTTTAAAGAAATTGATAAACACTATATTGTGAGCAATTAATTTAAAGTAGCAAATGATAAATTTTAACAGTAAAGAAGACATGATATCCAACTTGGAAATCCCTATGCCAAGTCATATGTTTCCAAATAAAGCTATGTGATGTAAAAGGACAAGAGAGTGTTTCCACCAAAATGAAACTCCAAACACATGAGAGTGTTCAAAACTGTCATCATTCCCCAAATACTCATAGAATTGGAAGAATGACACAAAGAGAGTGAAAACAAAGAAAATACTTTCAATTCAACATTGAAGAGACATGAGTGTCTTGATGCCTTGTGTTATCCCCAAAAATAAAACACAAGACATAGAAAAGATAAAGGAAAATATTTTGGGTCGACATGGAAAAGACATGAAAGTCTTGATGCCTTGCGTCTTCCCCAAAAGGAAAACAAGAGACAAAGATAAAGGAAAAACATAAAATATTTATGACAAAGAGAAGAATGAAGGTAAAAATAGAGGAATTCCACAAAGAGAGAGAGATACATAAAATAGAACGTCACAGGGGATCACAATATGCACATGCAATCACATAAATAAAAAACAAATGTAAAGGACTAGTAAGGCACATGCAAGACAACTAATGAGTAGGTCATCTACATCCCAATCATTTTCATCATATATATAGAAGGTATACAACTAGCCAAAGGGATAATAGCAAGTGCCAAACTAGTTCCATCACCAAGATCAATACTCTTCATAGGATAATTTTCATGTAAGCTTATGGAAGAGGAAAACAATGTATTCAATTCATTATAAACTTATTCATCAATATTTGAAATCTCATCATTGTCATCCAAATTAATCACAATAGGAGGTCGAATGATAATTTCCAAAGAAGGGTTTAGCTCTTGTTGCAGTTGTTGTATAGGATTGTTTTGTTTCAGTGAAGGGGGAGAATCATCATGCATTGTTTTAGTCAAGATTGGATCCTAATTTTCTTTGTTTATTTCTTCATTTAACCTTCAATTAAGGGAACGATGTCTATTCCTATGCTCTCTATCACCTTTGTTTCTTTTAGTTATGTTTTCAAGTTGTGTTTGTGTAGGAATGGGTTAATCAACCATAGGTTTCTTTTCTTCCCCAAGGGGAGGAACAAAAGGAACCATGTAAGGTTGTTCGACCACTTTCTCTTTAACTTTGTAAAATTATTTTATTCTAGGAGGCATTATGGGATTGTTTTTGTTGTCTCTTGTTCTTTTGTAGGAAGTAGGTGAGGGTTATATCTTAGGTTGGTCTCAGTTGTTTATAATTTTTGTAGGTTCAATCATGGTCTTGTCAAGGATGGTAGGCTTAGTGGTGGGTGGACGCATGTTTTGGAGGGATAATTTTTCTACTTTCTTTTCCTTTAACTTTTGCTAGGACTTGAAAAGAATTCTTCTCATGGTTTTATAGGTAAGATAAAAGTGGAATATCTCACCTCTCTTGAAAAAGACAATCAACAATCAAACTAATCACCTCCCAAGGTCTTTGATGTTGGTTCACAATGTTGTTGTTTCACGAAGTGGTCAATATGGATGTAATGTTCAAGGGGCCTGCTGGTATTGAGCTTCTGGATTGTTATAAGATCAAACATATATTTGAACCTAATTTAACTGGTGGTTTTAAAGAAATAGAAAAAGATAGATTAAAGCTTTTAAATTGAAGAGAATGTTGATTCATCCAACTAATCAGATTTGTTACCTTCCAAGGAATTCCTAAACTAAAACTGCAGAATAACGTTAACTTGTAATTAATACAAAGTTTCATTCATTCATAGTGCAAAATTTTAATAGTATATTGCAAATCATCATTTAAAAAAGACATAAGATAAAACTTCATTCCTTGAAAGCTTTCCAAATCAAATAATTAACCCAAGATAAATACCATTCTGGAGCACAATATGAAGTGGATTTAAATCTGGCTACTTCTACTATTGATGCAATAGATAAACAACATTTACAAATTTGGAAAGATCACCAGTGTATAGAAAACCCATGTCTTTGAATTATCTCCATCTATACTGAGAAAAATTGGAAGATACATAACTTCCTCTTTCTATTGAACTAAAAATTCCTAACTTCCTACAAAAACCTAGCTTTCTAATTCTTCCAGAAAAAAGGTATCTTATCTATCTCCTATTTTTCTATCTATCTATTCTCTATCTCTTTCTATCTACTCTATATATTTTACAAAGACGTGAAAATGCCATATATACCAAATGCACCAAAAATGAGTCAGCCCCATTTTACGGTTTAAAAAATAAGTCAGTTACAGAAACGGGTTGGCTCTAGAAGAATTTGTAACAAAAGTCAATCATGCATTAAATGCATATACTCTATTTATGTCGGTGAAAGATCTCCCTTAGGCATGGTTTCCATATCTTTTACAACCATCCTCCTTTAAATTGTAGCCATCACATCCACCATTGAGACTTCATGCATTTCATCCTTGACCTCAAAAACTGCTCCCGCAAAGCTGCTTTGAATGTTTTGAAGCATGATCATTAATATCAATCTAATTTTTCCAGTAGACACCCCATCTGTCATTAAGACCCACGACTTCTTCCTTTATGTCTAGATCTTTACAGACGAACACCACTGTTCACCGAATCGATCATCATCTTTGATTACAGAGTATATCCATATCACTAACAGTCTATTGATCTTCCTCATAGGAATAGTCACAATAGTCTAATTGCCAACGGTTCACCTTCAGCTTCCTTTGATTGGTTGAACACATACCACGTAGGATCTTCAGACGGTCAAAAGTTGTTCAAGCAGAATCACATATCAGTGAGATACTAGCCATGTATCGCTGATGCTACAATGCTCCATGGATGCTATCATCATAACCTACAATGAGCCTCCATGTCACACAAAAGTGTCCTTCCATTGGCGAGATTTCAGAAATTGCTATGACTTCCAATGATCCTTCAGGTCACACTGAAGAGTTAAACCATCAGTGAGAGTTCCTTGGTTGGTAAGAGTCTTCGAAGGTTACACCTCTTCCTGATGCTACCTATTGCCAGGAGTCTCACCAAAGACATATATACCCATCAACAAGACCACAACCATCGGTAGGAGACCATATCGAGTGTAAACCTTTCAGCCAAGAGTCTCTCCGATGACAACCTTGTGAACAACAGTCGGCGAGAGTTCTCCCCGGGTAGAGAGAGATAGAAAAACTCACTGCGATCGAACTGTCTTGCTGATGACTCTCGTTGGCAAGACAGAATCAATGTCTTGATGACCTAAGCATTTCAAATGAATAGAACACAACTGCTAGTTGGCAAGACGTCCAGAGGGTCTCACTGACTTTACTCTTTCAGGAGTCTCATGCCAGTAAGCTTGATGCATGTTTTCCAAGAGAATTCCTTGAGAAACAACATCAGATGTTCTCGACATGCTTTAATCCTATGAAACAATGCCTTTATTAGTCCTCTAAAGCATAGAAAATATCATCATTCATCCCACCTTTCATATATCCTTCATTTAATTATACTTAGAAAAAAGAAACTCAACTCTAGTGGAGGCGGAACCAAATCCAAACCAGAAACATACTTTCCTTTAATACTGGCAGGGGTAGAGCCAAGATGAAATCAGAACTAGGACTAGAGTCAGGATGGGAACAAAACATGGAAATAAAGAAAATTTCCAAGTTCAGCCCACATTCTGGCTCTGCATCCACAAAAGAAAGGTAACCGGGGACCGTAGCAGGGTAGGGGTGGAGTCAGAACCAGATGAGGAAAGTGAAATTGGTAACAACTCCATATCCCAAATCCATTCTAAACCCGGCCCTATAGAAGTGACCGAACACAAGTAGGATCGAAGCAAAAACTGATCTCGGGCAAACCACAACGGGGGCAGGAATGGAACCAAATCCGACACTGAAAATTTTCAAAAGTTTCAGGTTCAGATTCCATCCCAACCCCGCCTTTGACAACATACAAAGAGACAATGAGGAAAAAGATGAGAAAGAAGAAAAAGAAGGGGAGAAAACACCCCACAACCAAAAACAAAGAACAAAGGAAAAACAAACAAACAAGACCGGCGGAATGGGGACAAGATCAGAACTAGAACCTAGAACTTTAGAAAAGTTCCAGAGTTTGGTTTCGGTCCACGTCCTACTTTCACCAAAAGAAACAAAAGAACTAGCGGAACTGGAACTGGGAAAGGAATAGAAACTAGAACTTGGAAGAAATTCCAAAGTTCAATTGCAGTCCCAGTTCCACGTCCTACAAAACAAAACAAAAAATGCCCGAGGAAGAAAAAAAAAGGCCAAAGGAAACAAAACAAAACAAGGGGGACCTATTTTAAACAAGTTTAAAATGGGGTGGTTATGCAAGGCATAACAATTGGTGACTTGGCTGGGAAAATGGTTTAACCATTTTCATGAAACCGAAGGATTCAGTCACCCAGAACTCCTGGTTTATGGACATCACAACTCCAATTAGGTCAGTTTTAACAACCAAGGTTGAGTTAGAATCTCAAATGTAAATCAACACTGGCTACCCCTGAATCTATGTGTGTGCTTGATGGTGCATCACCCTTTTGCAAAGTTTTCCTCATCTTTTGAACAGTAATGTGCAAGATTTGACTACATGAGTTGATTCCCTTTAGTTGTTGTGCAATGATATCTTGGGCATTGCTCTGCTGCCAGTCAAGCGTCCATAGCTCTAATGGAGACACCTCTAGTTTTCTCACAAAATTGCTCTACTACCAGTCAGGCATTCATAGCCCTGGTAGATATACTAGAATCACCCATTCATATTGAGTTTTGTTTTCTTAGATAGTTCTCTTCTTTTTTCTCTCTTAGAGTTTTAGATATTTCATTCAATTCTTTCTCAATATGTCAGATTTTTGGCATCTGCTCTGGGTTGAAAAATACCATGGACCTAATAACAGCATCTAGGGAATCAGATTTTTCACTCAAATCTTGCAACAGTATCATCCTAGGACAAATATACCATTACAAAAGAAGATGTTTGTGATGATTTGTGGTAGATTCAATCGTAGTTAATGAAGATTGTTTACTTTGCACCTTTTTTTCAAGACTTTCCACAACTCTCATTGATAATGGACATAAAACAATGAATTTAGGACAAAATCATCTGACCAGAAAACCTGAAAATATCTAAACCAAATTCTCTCCTAATAACCAAAGTATACTTCAGATAACAACCCCCTTTACAATTGCATAAAATGAAGTTCCCCACAAAGAAAAACAAAGGAACAACAAGCAAAAGAACAAAAAAAAAGGAAAACAAGGAAAACAACAAACTATTTACATATACACAACCCAACAAAAATACAAGATCTTTCACGGCCCAAAGTATTGTTTGAGAAACTGTCCATTGACAGAAAATGTAATGGGTTCTCCTGTTAGATTGCTCAGCCAAAAAGAATTTTCTCCTAGGATTTCAGCAATTTGATAGGGACCTAACCAAAGCTTATCAATTTTTTGGTGATTGCCTTTCTTTTCATTAGCCTTATTCCATAGTAGCACAAGGTCTAATATTCTGAAATCTTTGATTTTGGCTCTTTTTTCAAACCAATGTTTGACAACAGCCTGGTGCTTAAAGAATTGCTGCAAAGTAGCATCTCTTTGCTCTTCTAATCTCAGCAAGCCAACTAACCTTACTTCAATCCTATCATCACTAGAGTAAAATTCCTGCATAAACTTAAGGATAGGTATTTGCAAGTGAATAGGGAACACAGGCTCTTGGCCATATACTAGCTTAAATGGTGAAGTATTTAATGCAGCCTTGATCCTAGTCCTATTTTCCCATAACAAAAATCTTAGCTGGGTATGCCAATCCCTAGGATTGTTCTCTAATAGTTTCTTGATTACTCCTAGGAGATTCTTATTAGTTGATTCTGCAACTCCATTTCCTTGTAGATAATAGTTTGAAGAATACTTTAAAATAATATTATGATCATAAGCCCATGAAATGAACTCGGCAGAAGAAAAGGAAAGGCCATTGTCACATACTAGTGCAAAAGGTACTCCAAACCTAGTTGTGATGCATTCAGTGAGGAACTTGATTACTACTTTTGTTGTGTTATTCTTGCAAGGTATAGCTTCTGTCCATCTTGTATAGTAATCTGTGGTAGTCAAAATGAATTTGTGTCCTGTAGAATAATTAGGATTAATTACCCCAACAAAATCTAGTGCCCATTGGGAAAATGGTCTTATCTCATAAACAAGCTACAATGGCATGGATGAGTGGCGCTCCCTTGATGCAGAAATTTGACATATGTGACATGTTCTTACATTTTGGTGGGAATCCTTGAAGACACATGACCAATAATAACCAGAACTGAGAATCCGATGTGCTAACAAATTTACAAAACCATGGCATGTGCCATGTTTCCCATGAAATTCAGTAATTGTATGCCTAGCTTCTTGTTGATCAAGGCATCGTAGGTAAACTCCCTCAAAGTTCTTTTTGTATAACAATCCTCCTTTGAGCATATAGTGGGAGATTTTCATTCTTAGTTCACTCCTCTGAGTTGTATTCATTCCCTTTGGGCACCGATTGTTGAGCATGAAATAGGTAATATTGGCATACCAAGGGTCATTGAAAAAGGACTGTGTTGTGTATTGCTGACAAATAATGTTTTCACTAGCATCCACCATTGATTTATATATGCCTTGACCTCAGAAAAGTTTCATAGGGTGAATCTCTAGATCGAACTCCTATAGAATAGACATCCATTTCCCCCTTCATTCTCCCAACTCGCTCTGCATAAGTAGAGACATCATAGTGGCATCAAGAACCACAACAATGATCTGACTTCAAAGGATATAGTGCCTGAACTTCTTGATAGCTCTAACCAATGCAAAAGCTTGTTTCTCAAGAGGTAGGTACTCAACTTCAACATTCTTGAATGGAGAGCTCATGAAGGCGATTGGCCTCTCATCCCCCTCCCCTCTTCATTGTGTCACGACAGCTGCACATGAGTGTTCAGAGGAAAAAGAATAAATATAAAATGGCTTCAAGTATTCAAGGCTGGAGAGGACTGGTGCTTCCTAAATGGATTTCTTTACTTGAGAAAAAACAACCTTTTCCTTGTTACTCCATTCTATTTTAGCATCGTTCTTCATCATTTCATTCATGGCTTAACAATTTCTGCAAAACATGTGATAAACTTTCTCACAAAGTTGATCTTTCCAAAGAAAGATCTCATCACCTTCTTACTTCCTAGCATGGTTAACTTTAAAATAGACTCAACTTGGCCTGGATCTATCGATATCCCTCTTTCTGAGATTATGTGTGCCAAAATTTTCCCTTTAGAAACCCCGAACACACACTTTTTAGGATTCAAAGAGACACCATATCAAATACATCTTTCAAGAACTTTAGCCAAGTCTACAACATGGTTTAGTATATCTTTAGACAATACTATCAGGTCATCCATGTAAATGATGATGCACTTACCAATCAAATCTTTGAATGCTATGTCCATGGCACACTAAAAGGTTGCTCCAACATTTATCAAACCAAATGGCATCCTTCTGTAAGCAAATGTTCCCCACTTAGTAGTGAAGGATGTCTTCATTTTGTCTTCATAATTAATGATCACCTGATTGTACTCGGAATAGCCATCTAGGAATGACATCATCTGAGACCCATTAATAGTTTGCAAGAATTTGTCCAGAGAAGGGAGTGGGTAGTTGTCTTTCTCCAAATCTCTATTCAAATTCCTAAAATCTACACATAGTCGGATCTCTCCATTCTTCTTACAAACTGGAACCAAATTAGCCACCCATGTTGAATTTCATATAGGGAATATTATTTTGGTAGAAAGAAATTTCTGAACTTCCTAAAAGATTAGTGGTTCAATCAGGGCATTGACAAGACGTTGTTTATGCTGAAATGGTCTAGCTGTAGGCTTCAAAGGGATAGTGTGAGTTATCATAGAAGCATCAAATTTTTTTAGATCTTCATACCCCCAAGCTATTGTAGCAACATCTTTCTTTAGTGCCCTCAGTATATCTTTTCTAATTGCTCTATGTAGGCTTTCCCTATGTAAACATTTCTTTCAGGGCTAGAATCAACTAGGTTAACAGTTTCATATTCACCTCCTTTATCTTCGGTTGACACCTTTTCCTGAGCCCTTGGGTCTGAATCAAAAATCCTTTCTAAGGCCACCATTCCCTTGGGAATGCTATTACTTTTTAGGGTATGTGCAGGATCATGATGAGCCAAAAAGTGGCAATATAATGGGTATTTGTAGGGTATGTGGCTAACGAATTTATTTTTACCCAAAGTTGATGAAATGAAAAGGGTTTTTAAAGGAGATTCTCATCTTTCCAACAATATAAATTATGCTTTACTTTGAATTTAATAAATAATTATTATTCATTTTCTATTTGAATTACGACTAAAGTCCTGATGATAGACTAGTTCAAAAACATCTATAGCTTTCAAACAGTATCACATTTTTTTAATCCAAAATATGTGTCACATTCTATGCTTCACATACTATAGGATTAAAAAAAGAAAAATTGAATTTCATGAAGTTTTGACCAAGTTAAGGTGGTCAGACATATGAGTTTTTATTTTTTTTAAAAGTTGTAATAAAAAAATCATAATTAAATATTTACATGGAAAAAATTTACAAAAAAATGTGCATCATATCTGGACACGAGTCTTCTACTTATGTCTAAAATCTTATAAAAATAAATTACCATTTTAATGTGGTTAGGGTGGTCAGACAAACACCTACTTTTCATATTTTCCCTGAAATTTAAGTACTACTACATTGAAATTTCAAATTTTCACCAAATAGATTTTAAAAAAATAAAATAAACCTAGTATCTTAGAAACTACATTCAATTTTCTACATATTCTATTCTTACATATTTTTGAAATAATATAGATAACTTATTCAAATTTTTATGTCAAGTTGCCTAACTTTGATTTTTCTAAATTTTTTGCCACTTAAGGGCTTATTTTTTCCATGAAGATCCTGCACATACCCTTTAAATTGAGGACACCTTATGTATCATAGTTTTTTGGGTCCCATTCTCCTTGATCCCTGTCGGACTCATCGATGATATTTCCTTCAAAAAAATCTAAGCTTGATAGAAAAGAAAGGATATGTTGATCATCGTCGAAGACTTGAAAGTCTCTGACATTATCAGGAATAGCTAGGGTGGATATCAATTCTACTGAGAATCTCTTAAGCTTGGAGCCTTGCATGGGTTCCAGGGTACTTGCGACAATAGATAATGAATCATCTATTTAATTCTCCTCTCTAGGGATTAAACTAATCCCAAAAGCATCAAAGTCTTCAATCAAGTTCCATACCCAATTTCTATAAGCTACCAGCCTTTTATTATGACATGTGTACTGGTAGCGTACTTGCTTGATAATCACTTTTGAATCTCCTTTAACCATCAAGGTAGTAACTTTCTTCTGATGAGCCAACATCAGTCCCTGAGCTAATGCTTCATATTTTGCTATGTTGTTAGTGCATCTAAACTACAACCTATAAGAAGAAAAGAAAGTTTTCTCTTTCAAGCTGGTTAATTCAATCCCAATACCACACCCTGTTTTGGATTTGGATCCATCAAACGTGAGGTTCCATAGCTGATCATGAGTTGGGGTTGCTCCCTTTGAGGTTGTTGTGGGTGTTTGGATAAGATGAACCATAAGTGAGGCCACCTAGTCTTTTGCGTTAAGTATTAGGAATTGGTGTTCAATAGGTTCATTAGGTGTGATATCCAATTTTCTCTCAAGTATATCATGTAATCCTAGGATATCTTTCTGACAGTCACTTGTATCTTTGATTAATCCCTTGGGTTTTGGTATACTTGTGAGTGCAGGGGTATCAAACAAAACTTGGGGTTGTTCATCGTAACTACGTTGGTCTGGTATTATGATCGGGGTAGGTTCAGTTTGAGGAGGGATTTCCTTTGAAGGTATATTATCCCTGGTTAACATTATTGCACTTTTGGCTTCAAATGAGAAGTGATCTGAAGTGGCCTCAAGGTGACTTGGGCGGGTCTCTTTGGTTTGGGAAACATGGTTTAAAACATTGATGCAGGGTTGGTAGGTTAGTTCTGAATGATTTTGGTAGTGTACCCTACACTAATTAGGGAGTAGAAGACTCCGCAAATTGATATCTTCCCCTAATACCAACTGATCTTGTTGCAGTTTCCTGATCAATACCTATTGGTGTTCATTAATCATGGGATCAGGGGTTTATTGCACTGACAAATCTTTAGAATCAAGAACCGAAAAGGTTAGAATTTCCTCTCTTTTATAAACCCCTAACCTAGTTTCAAAATAAGCTATCTCGTTGGGACAATCATACTCAGTGATGATATGTTTGAGGTGAGGTTCACTCTCAATCCTAATCTGGGTAGGCATTCCCTTCCATGGTAGCCACATGTGTGAAAAGTTGAGGGAGAGATATCCCCCTATGCTTTTCATCAAATCTCTTCTCAACAGCATACCATAAGTCACGAGAATGTCTGCCACTTGAATATCCATATTGGTTAAAATCCTAGGGTCATACCCTACTTGCACATGTATACTTCTCAATTCTCCAACTACATTAACCTTTGTTTTATCAAGTTGGATGGCCTTCTTGTTTGTTTGGATAGGGTTCAATCCTAATTTCTTGCATATAGAAAATGGAATAACATTGCCAGAAGCCCTTGAATCTAGCAGACAATTGTGTAGATTCTTCCCACAGATTCTTAAACTTAAAAGAAATGGTGGGGTACCTACCTTGCTTCTATACAAAGTTATTTTCATGTTTGCGGTGGGAGCCACCTTGGTTTTCCCTTTTTATTTATTAGCTTCTTCCAAAGGTTTCAACACTATCTTTTGTTGGGCAAGGCACCACTTTAGGATGTCAAAGTATGATAAAGAGGTTTTCTATTTCTGCATCTTAGAAATAATATCAAATTCTATGTTATAACTTGCATTATATTTGAAAACACCAGATGAATTATCTTTGTTATGAAAGTCAGGTGGACCCTTTGGTGGAGGAGGGTTGTTATGAACACCCTGATTCAGAGGCACCATATGGTTAGGTGGTACTGATGTAGTGAACAGACCCTTATTCTGGTTTCTTAGGAAATGTCCTTCCTTTTTTTAAAAGGCTTGGGAATCATACATATCTTCCTCTAGTTCATTCTCATTCTGCATTTGGAATGAAGGTTCTTCTTCAAAGAGGTCATAAGTCATAGCTATATCCACTAAGTCACCTCCTTTATTTGAGTTCCCTTGGAATGTTTGGGCATCTGCCTATACCATCTTCATGACCTTCTCCATTTCAAGAGATTTTACCTCGAAATGAGTTACAGTATCATGCAACCTGCACCAGTTAGTCATAAAATTGAGGTCAGCCACATTCGCAACATGTGGTATGTCCTCATTAGCTTGATAATTGTGAGAAACCCCACCATTATTTGGCCTCTGGTTATACCCTCTATTTTGATTTTGATAGCCTTGGTTAGGGAATTTTTGGCCTTGATAGTTCCTCTGGCTGTGATTGTTGTTATTCAGATAATTACCCTGATTATTATTACTCTGATTAGGGTAATTACCTTGGTTCTGAGAGGGGTTCAGTTTAAACTGAGCCATATCATTTGTGACTTGAGACATATTTTTCTTTAAGGTCTCCACCTCGTTTGTGAGTTGAAGTGTATTTTCACTCTCAACACTCTTAGCAACAGGTGGCTAACCAACAAGATTTGGTATTCCAGCTTGGTTATGATGACCATGCTGACTATGATGAGCCTGTGATTGTTGAAAGAAGTTAGGAGCTCCATTGGAAAAGAATGGAATAGGAGATTGAGTTTGCAACTCAGATATAGGTCCATAATGGGAAGGAGACATCCCTAGGATAGTATTGAATAAATGGGTTGGGTTAGGCATCTTATACCCCATTGAAGTAAAACCTCCTCCCAAGTTTCCTTGTTGAGAGCTAGTTTGTTGTTGCAGCTTGATGGCTAGAAGATAGACTTTAGATAGGGAATCAATATTTGTTGGCTAATAAATCCTTTGTAGGAACATGCCAAGCAAAGGGTCTATAACTCTAAAATATTCCTTAATGGCACTATTCTCAACAACTAGATAGGGGTCTTGCAGTCTCCTATACATTCGTTGAAACCTAGTATTAAACAAGGGTAGGGATTCACATGGATCCTTCCTAATGGTAACAAATTGGTGGAACAAAATGGCTAGATCCACATAAACTCTGAACTGATTGATGAAAGCATTCTCCAAGTCTATCTAGCTTAGAATAGAACCCTGTGGAAGATTTAGGTACTAGTTGTATGCCATATCCCCTAAAGAATAAGGGAACAACCTACAAACTGCATCATGGTGGGCTATCTGGGCTCTGGTACAAGCGTCCTTAAAAGATTGTATGTGCTCTTCAGCACTCCTTGATTTTCCATGAATGTATTTGGGACAAAATCTCTCTGGATTCTTAGGAATATCATGAAAGTCTCTAGGAATAGTCCCCAATGGAGAGGGATTATTCATAAAGAATGCCGTTGGTGGTGGTGGTGGGGTTTGAGCTAGCTGTTGGATGGGTTGAACCAGCTATAATGGCACTTGAGATGGAGTCGGTGGTGGATTGATAGGTATCCACTGGGGTATTGGTGAAAATCCTGGTGGGGTGAGTGGACCTAACAAGGGTGGTATAATGGTTGCCCCAGTCTTGTGAATCTTGTGTCTTGTTGGGGTCTTGAGTTCTATCAAAGGTGGTGGGTTTTTGGTTGATCAAGAAACTCTATGGGACATCTCTGGTGAGAAAAACCCAATATTATCCAATTTTCTCTTCTAGGCACTCCTTCTAGCACCAAATCTGTTGATGGTGCCAAGTTGACCCACAACATGTAGGTAAGATAAAAGTGAAATATCTCACCTCTCTTGAAAAGGATAATCAACAATCAAACTAATCACCTCCCAAGGTCTTTGATGTTGGTTCACAATGTTGTTGTTTCATGAAGTGGTCAATATGGATGTAATGTTCAAGGGGCCTGCTGGTATTGAGCTTCTGGATTGTTATAAGATCAAACATATATTTGAACCTACTTTAACCGGTAGTTTTAAATAAACAAAAAATGATAGATTAAAGCTTTTAAACTGACGAGAATGTTGATTCATCCAACTAATCAAACTTGTTACCTTCCAAGGAATTCCTAAACTAAAAATGCAAAATAAAGTTAACTTGTAATTAATACAAAGTTTCATTCATTCACGGTGCAAACTTTTAACAGTATATTGCAAATCATCATTTAAACAAAACATAAGATAAAACTTCATTCCTTGAAAGCTTTCCAAATCAAATAATTAACCCAAGATAAATACCATTCTAGAGCACAATATGAAGTAGATTTAAATTTGGCTACTTCTATTGTTGATGCAACAGATAAACAACATTTACAAATCTTGCAAGATCACCAGTGTACAGAAAACCCATGTCTTCGAATTATCTCCATCTATACTAAGAAAATATGGAAGATACATTACTTCCTCTTTCTATTTAACTAAAAATGCCTAACTTCTTGCAAAACCCTAGCTTCCTAATTCTTCCAGAAAAAGGTCTCTTATCTATCTCCTATTTTTCTATTTATCTATTCTCTATCTCTTTCTATCTACTCTATATATTTTACAAAGAGGCAAAAATTCCTTATATACCAAATGCACCAAAAATGAGTCGGCCCCATTTTAGGGTTTACAAAATAAGTTAGTTACAGAAATGGGTCGACTCTAGAAGAGTTTGGAACAAAATTCAATCATGCATTAAATGCATATACTCTATTTATGTCGGTGAAAGATCTCCCTCAGGCATGGTTTCCAGATCTTTTACAACCATCCTCCTTTAAATCGCAGCCATCACGCCCACCATTAAGACTTCATGTGTTTCATCCTTGACCTCAAAAACTACTCCCGTAAAGTTGCTTTGAATGTTCTAAAGCATGGTCATTATTATCAATCTAATTTTTCTAGTAGACACCCCATTTGTCATTAAGACCCGCAACTTCTTCCTTTCTATCTAAATCTTTACAGACCAACACCATTGTTCACCGAACCAATCATCATCTTTAATTACAGAGTATATCCATATCACTCATAGTCTGTTGATCTTCCTCACAAGAACAATCACAATAGTCTAACTGCCAATGGTTCACCTTTAGCTTCCTCTGATTGGTTGAACACATACCATGTAGGATCTTTAGATGATCAAAAGTCATTCAAGCAGAATCGCATGTTGGTGAGACACTAGCCATGTCTCCCAGATGCTACAATGCTCCATGGAAACTATTGGCATAACTTATAACTATCGGCAAGAGGTCATAACGAGCCTCCATGTCACACCGAAGTGTCCTTCCATCGGTGAGACTTCAACAATCACGATGACTTCCAATGAGCCTTCAGGTCACACCGAAGAGTTAAACCATCAGCGAGAGTTCCTCATTCGGTAAGAGTCTCCAAAGGTCACACCTCTCCCTGATGCTACCTATCACTAGGAGTCTCACCGAAGACATATATACCCATCGGCGAGAGAAAAACCATCGGCAGGAGATCATACTGAGTGTAAACCTTTCGGCCAAGAGTCTCCCCGATGAAAACCTTGTGAACAACTGTCGACGAGAGTTCTCCCCAGGAAGAGAGAGATAGGAAAACTCACAGTGATTGAAATGTCTTGCCGATGACTCCCGTTGGCAAGACAAAAGCAACTTCTCGATGACCTGAGCATTTCAAATGAATAAAACACAATTGGTAGTCGGCAAGACATCTAGAGGGCCTCACCAACTTTACTCTTTTAGGAGTTTTATGCCAGTAAGATTGAGGCATGTTTTCCAATAGACTTCCTTGAGAAATAGCATCAGATGTTCTCGACATGCTTTAATCCTGCAAAAAAATTCCTTTATTAGTCCTCTAAAGCATAGAAAATATCATCATTCATCCCACCTTTCATATATCCTTCATTTAATTATACTTAGCAAAAAAAACTCAACTATGGTGGAGGCGGAACCAAATCCGAACCAGAAACATACTTTCCTTTAATACCGACAGGGGCGGAGCCAAGAAAAAATCAGAACCAGGACTGGAGTCGGGACCGAAACAAAACATGGAAATAGAGAACATTTCCAAGTTCAGCCCACATTTTGGCTCTGCGTCCCCAAAAGCAAGGTAACTAGGGACCGTAGCAGGGTGGGGGAGGAGTCGGAACCAAATGAGGAAAGTCAAATTGGTAACAACTCCATATCCCAAATCCATTCCAAACCAGGCCCTGCAAAAGAGACCAAACATAAGGAACAAACACGGAAACAAACGCAAGCAGGATTGGAGCAAAAAATGATCCTGGGTGAACCACAATGGGGGCAAGAACATAACCAAATCCAACACTAAAACTTTTCAAAGTTTTAGGTTTGGATTCCATCCCGACCCTGCCTCCGACAACATACAAAGAGACAATGAGGAAAAAGATGAGAAAGAAGAAAAGGAAGGGGAGAAAACACCCCATGACGAAAAACAAAGAACAAAGGGAAAACAAACAAACAAGTCTGGCGGAATCGGGACCAGATTGGAACCGGAACCTAGAACTTCAGAAAATTTCTAGAGTTCGGTTTCGGTCCACGTCTTGCTTCTGCCAAAAGAAACAAAAGAATTGGTAGAATTAGAACTGGGAAAGGAACATAAACCAGAACTTGGAAGAAATTCCAAATTTCGGTTTCGGTCCCTGTTCCGCATCCTCTAGAACAAAACAAAAAATGCCTAAGGCAGAAAAGAAAAGGCCAAAGGAAATAGAACAGAACAAGGGGGACCTATTTTAAACAAGTTTAAAATGGGGTGGTTATGCAAGGCATAACAGGTAGGCTCAGTGGTGGGTAGAGGCAAGTTTTGGAGGGATAATTTTTCTACTTTCTTTTCCTTGAACTTTTGCTAGGACTTGAAAAAGAATTCTTCTCATGGTTTTATAGGCTCCATAGGCTTGGACCAAAAGAAGTCTAATGAAAAGTTTCCATGGGAAGACAAGGGGTTAAAGCCACTATGATGCACAATAAAAATTTCATTTTCAAAGGGAAACTTTAAACGTTTATGCACAACTAATGGGATGAAATTCATGGAATGAAGCCATGGATAGCCTAGCTTCTCATGAAATTGTTCCAACTGTGAGATGATGGAGAATAAGATATTAAATGTTTTTCAGTCCTATTTATAAAGGAACGACGATCAATCCCACCGTAGGGAAAGAAAAACCATTATGCATCTTGATCCATGATTTTGGTTTATCATATATATCTTGATAGAGTTCATGTAGGAGTAATAATTCCTAGGTGATCACATTTTCTCCACAGACGAGATCTATTAATATCCCATTAGTGGGCTTATCATAGATTTGACCGAATATGTAAAGAGGACCATCAAGTGCATGTTTAAGTATATCTTGTGAGGAGAAAACAATCTCAAGAGGATTTTTAGTTTGTGCCTTACAATGTTGAGTTTTTCCCAATGCAACCAAACCATCAATAGTATTTTGTTGATGAATATCCATAGGACTTTGTTGAATTGTATCTATGTTCTCATCATCCATGTCAACATTCATCACATTAGACTTTGTAGTTTCACTAGCTTTGAAAAATGAAATATTATGTTTCGACATGGGGTTGGTAAATATTTTCAAGTTTTGGTTAGGAGGGGCAACAAACTTATTTCCTTGATCATTAAAACCTCCAACAGAAATCCAATCAGAATCAATGAGGTCTTGCACAATATGTTTAAGATGCTTACAATTTTTTCTATCATGTCCATTTTGTCATTGATGATGGTAATAAGAATTTGATCTAAAGTTTGGAGGTAGAGGCTAATTAGGATCAGGTGTTTTAATAGGAGGCAAGGTGATCTTTTTTTGTTCTAAAATTTGGGACATTATGTTATGAAGGGTATCATGTAGGGGAGTGAATTGTGTTTTCAGGTCCCCATAGCTAAAGGGTATCATGTCTTTTATGACAACTACTTGGGTATTGGTATTTTGACTTATTTATTGAGGGGAATTAAGTTAAAAAAAGCCTTTATTCTATTTTCCAAAAGGTTGGTAGTTGTTTTGGTTTGTGGACTCATACTTCTTAGTTTGGCTAGAAGTGAAATTTGAATCATGACTACTAATTGAGTTTTGATAATCATAGAGGAGAATACACAAGTGCATGAAGGAGTGGAATTTCATCATGGAAATCTTGTCTTGTATCTTACTTTACAATTTTTCTATGAACATTTTTTGAAGGTGAGGGTTAGGAACCTTTACATCGATTTGGGAGTAAAGCGATTGATAGCATGAGATAAATTCAATAATCTTTTCTTCTTTTTTCTTACATCTCATCAAATTGGCCAAGGTCATCTTAAGATTCATATGCACTTGGAAATTGTTTATAAATTCCTCAACAAGTTCATTGAATGAATGAATTGAGTTGTTTGGTAATGAAGAAAACCATTCTAAGGTAGTATCCTTCAAGGACCTAGGGAAAAGTTTAGCAAAGAGTTTATCATCAAGGAAAAAGTCACTACATAAGGCAGTATAGGTGGCAACATGGTTAGAAGGATCTCCCTTCCCCCCACATTTCTTGAATTTAGGCATATCTACACCTGGTGGCATTGGTGTTTGCAATATCTCCAAAGAAAATGGACTAATTTTGACTTAATAAGTAGGTGGACCATTTTTTTTTGGGTTGATGGTGGAAAATTTCTTTTGAAGGGATGAAATGGTTTGGAAGAGTTGATTTATGAGAGGGTTATTGCTTATATTATGTGATGGAGGTGAAAAAGGTGAATGGGTGTATGTGTTTGAGTGGAAGTGAAAGGAATACTTATAGGTAGTAAAGTGGTAAGAGATATTCAATGTGCGATGCCAAAAAGGTACTAGGGATGCTAGCAGAAATACCCAAGGAAGGAATCACATTACTAGTTGGTTGTATTGTTGTTGTGACTTGAGGGTTGGTCTAGGTAGGAATAGAGGCAATTATTGTGGGAGGAGGAATTTGAATTACTCCTTGGATTGTGACATTGTTCATAGGTAAATGACTACTAGTGGTTGAGGTAAGGTGGTTTCCAAAGATATGAACCATGTTATGGACAAATTCAAGTCTGTCTTCACTTTCAAGCATGTGATGAATGTTATCTATAGTAGGGATAGTAATGGTTGAAATGATGTCATTTTGCACTTGATTTTGTATGTTTTCTAAATCTTCATGAAATTGAATTATGTTTTCTAGTAAAAAACTATCAATCCTTGTTTTAGTATGCATCACACTACTTGAAGGAAAAGAGTTGTCAAGGGTATGGTCCAAACCTAGTGTACTTGTGTCAATACTAGGAGTGAAAGAGATAAATAGCCCAAGATCCATGATGATAGTGCTATCATGGGATGACATGAGTCTCAAACTTCATCTCACTATAGTATTAGCAATAGGAAACCAAATACTCATGCAAGGGATACTAAGATGAATGCAAATGCAATATAATTTAAGTGCAATGAGATGACTATAACAGAAACTCTATGAACTAAAATAGAAATATATCAATAGAAAACAAAAGATCATAAACAATGCTTTAAATTCTAGAAAATGTAGTGCAGAATCTGCATCGTGACTAAATCGTCCAAAGGGGTGTATGCATCCTAGTGAGGATTTTTTTCAAAATTTTCAAAAAATTTCAATTGATTTTTATGTTTTTTAGGTTGTATGATCTATAAACTAAATGAAAATGCATATTTTATATGTTTTTCAATGATTTTAGATGCAAAAATGCAAGCTATATGCACTTGCAATGTAGAAAAATGTGCACCTAATTGCTTGATTCAGGAATAATTAATGATAAATTGGACTTAATGTCACATTGATCTAGTGTTGTGAGATGTTTTACACACCCACATTAGGTCTTTGGCCCATTTTAAGCTAAATTAACTTAGCTCTATCCTAATTTAATGTTGTAAAATGTATTTATTTACATCTTCACATTAAATTTGGGGGGCTTGTAAATCAAATGGACCTAATCTAGTGTTATAATGTGTCTTACATATTCACATTTGGTTTAGGGACCTTCTAAGCTAAATGGACTCAATTTTTCCTTAATTTAGTGTTGTAAAGTGTATTTATTTACACTTTCATAATGATTTCGGGTCCTATTGCAATTATGACCTTTACATCATCATTAATAGGCCCCTATGACCCCATATTGTGCATCCCAAGGTATATTTTGATAAAAAAACCTAACAAAATCAACATAAAAGCTAAAATTATTCACTCGCCAACATCCCAGCTAGCAAAATAGCCCCTTTGGGACCCATTTGCTACTTTTGGTGAATGATTTCCATCTAGGTGGGATGCATTCACCCAAGATGGAGAATGAGTCCCATTTGAGCTATTTTCAAGGTTTAAGAATTGGCTTTTAATTTTAAATTTCTTCAATGTCGTCCGTGGGGATCAAATTAACGATCATGTGAGTGGATTTCCTATATAAGAGATTTTTCAAATCCTCATTTCATCTAGGCATCATACCTTCATTTCATCAAGTCAAGCATTCAAGAGTTAAGCATTTCAAGTCTTCACAAGGTCATTAAGATAGTTTACAAGGTCATTTCAAAGGCATTTAAGAGAAAGACTCTTCATCAATTGTTGTAGAAATCCAAGATCCATCATCATGGAAAGGTTTTAATTGCATTACTTCATGTTCATGTTACATCTTTTTAAATCATTTGGTTTAATTACCTAAAAGGGGTTTGACAAAGGCAAACCCTCACTCCCTAATAATCAACACTTTTGTTCTCATTCCTTGTGTGATTGCAAATTTAAGTGCTTTGAAGGATTGGAGATTATTGAAGAATAGGTTTCAAACTTGTTGGAGTAATCTCCATACTTTCAAGGTCAAAATATTCACAAAAGTCACTTATAGTCTCAGAAACCAAGATTTCAGATCTAGACACCTGGAGGTACAGATTGAGCAAATCAAGAAAAGTAGATCTAGGCTTTGAATTTCTAGAAAAGCCAAACTAGACTCATTAACCAAGAGTGGTGAATGAGTCCCATTGTAGGTGTTTTCTAGAGATCTTTACAGATTTAGATACCCATATGGTCAAAACTTGCTCCGATATAGTTTTCTAGAACTAGGACTGATTCACCTAGAATGGTGAATGAGTCCCAACAAGATTAAAAATTAGCATCTTCAATATTTTAGAGCTTCATTCCTGCCCCAATAGGTTTCTAGGTGCACACTTTCAATTTTACAACTTTATGTTTTGTTTCATTTGCATTCCTAAGTTATTTTGCATATCACACTGTGTTTTCCAATTCATTGTCTTTTCCAAGTTTACACTTGGTGGTGACCCCTCATAAGATCTCATTTAATCCCTAGGATATTCTCTTTTCCACATTTCAATCTCCTTTGCATTGAAATCTTAAGGGTTTGTTCTTGAGTGAAAGGTTGAAAATTGTTGTCTCTCCTTTAAGGTCCAAAACTCTAGAAGCAAAAGAGAGCACAACACACACCATTTTATTCCTTTCATTTTATGCCAAGTCATATGTTTTCAATAAGATACATCATGAATAAGGCAGTATGTCACATGTGAGCCAACTTAAGGCATGTTGTCCACATCCAAAGCTTGCTCTTATATGTACATGAAAGGTGATCAACTAGCCAAAAGAGATAATGACAAGTGACATTGAAGACTGATGGCAACGAAAGGGTAGACAACTGAGAGGGGGGGTGAATCAGTTGTCACAAAATTTCAAACTTATTCAACTTATTAACCTTATTCTAAGATTTGATCAATAACCATGAAAGCATAAATCAACAACACATTAGAAACACACATAACACCAAGATTTTTTATGTGGAAACCCTACTAGGGGAAAAACCACAGTGGAGGTCAGTCCACAAGATTATACCTTGTTAAAAGTATAAATAAATATGAATGGGGAATGCGCATGCATTTAGGTGCACTTCCTAGAGGTCGCTACTCAATTATAGATAGGCTTACTGCCCAAGGAAGACACACTACCTTACAAAAGATTTGAATTGCATCCACAAGATTTGAACTGAGAAAAATAACATCTGCTAATGCCTGATTATAGTTTTGGTTAAGCACATAAACAATTCTTCACACTCTACTTCTTCCTTGGAAATATCTGAACATTACTCACACATAGGACTCACACACTTTGCATGCTCATGCCTTCAAATGATAAAACAATCACTCTTATATATTTGCAACAAAAAATTACATCGCTACATGTCGGCCATAAGAAAAAAATAAAATGAATGCAAACTGTCAGCCCAAAAAAGTAATGATTATTAATGTGAATCAACCAAGGTCGAACACAACATAGTGAAGACCCAAAATAAAATTCTCAAATATGAAACATCTTCAAAATCTAATCCTCGAAGATCCACAACACACTTCAACACCCTATCAGCCAAGAACATGAAATACATGAACACACAAGAGAAAATCTTGCATCACGAGTACAACGATCAATGTGGATGTGCAACATAGATAAATCATGATCTAGAAACATCCACAAAAATGATGAATCACTAGAGAAGCATCCACAACAATTGAACTAACTAAAATCGCATCATCTTCATTCAGAAACACCAACTAAAAGCAACAAAAAAACTATTAGAATACAAATATTCATAACACGATCAAATCTTCACATGGATCTCTAAAACTTAACATGGATCAACTAGATATACTTGATAGGAAACTCTTTAATCCACAACCTTTGATCATCAATGCACTGAACTCACTAATAGACTAAACTTCACTTCACAACTGACAACCTGCAACTTATTTCATTACAATTTTCTCAATATCCTCGACATATATAGCCTCTAAGACATTAATGCCAATATTTTTGACATTAATGAAAACCACATATCAGCAACAAAACCACAACATCCGACAATCTCCCCCTTTGTCATTTATGGAAACACATGACTCTTCTTCAACATTTACTCCCCCTTAGGTTCTGACTCTTTTCTCCTCAACAAATCTTCTCCCACATGATTCTTCTTCCTCAAATAATTCATAGTTTTTCACATGACTCTTCTCGCCCTTTGAAATCAATGAAAAAGATCTCTTTTCTCCACACAAGCTCTAAACCACATATTTGAACATTTGACTACTCCCCCTAAGTAGCGTCCACCACAAAATCAATTTGGATCAAAATATGACCATGAAATGCATGAATTGATGCAATTTAATGCATCTTAGTTCTGATTAGGAGGGGTAATCACCCCTAGCTTCCCTCTAAGATACTCAAAAGTATCCTTAGGCAATGACTTTGTAAAGATATCTGCAATCTGATCTTTAGTAGGCACATACTCTAGTCTGACCTCCTTTTCACTCACCTTCTCTCTTAAAAAGTGAAACTTGATAGATATATGCTTGGTGTTTGAATGCAACAATGGATTCTTAGAAATATTAATTGCACTTGAATTATCATAGAATACAGCAATGGGTTCATCATACACAACTCTGATATCTTTCAACATTTGCTTCATCCACAATACTTGAGTACAATTGTTAGCAACAACAATGTATTCTGCCTCTGCAGTAGATAAAGAAATGGCATTCTTCTTCTTACTTAACCATGAAATTAGCTTCTTACCCAAGAAAAATGCACCACCACTAGTACTCTTTTTGTCATCCACATCTCCTTTCCAATCAACATTAGTAAAATCACTCAAAATAAGATCATTATCTTTAGAATACCACAACCCAAAATCAATTGTTCCCTTCAAGTATCTAAAAATCCTCTTCACAACAGTTACATTAGATTCCTTAGGATCAGATTGAAATCTTGCAACAATGCATACAACATTCATGATATCAGGTGTAGTTTGAGTCAAATAAAGCAATCCACCAATCATTGATTTGTATCTAGTTTTATTTTCTTTTAGAGAATCATCATTTTGTGTCAGCTTACATCCGGTCACCATAGGTGTACCAATTTGCTTTGAATCTTCCATACCAAACTTCTTTAGCAATTCTTTCACATACTTGGAATGAGATATGAAGATCCCTTTATCTAACTGAGTAATTTGCAATCCTAAAAAAAATTTCATCTCACCAATCCTAGACATCTCAAACTCATTTTGTGTATCATCAACAAACTTCATGCATAAACCATCATCTCCTTCAAAAAATGATATCATCAACAAAAACTTCAACAATCAAATCTTTATCATGATCAATCTTGAAATAAATATTACTATCAACAGTACCTTTATTCAATACAAGATTCAACAAATACTTGTCCAGTCTAGCATACCATGCTCTTGGGGCTTGCTTAAGTCTATAGAATGATTTTTTCAACCAACAAACTATATATCCCTAATTAGTCAATTGAAATTCATCAGGTTGCTCAACATACACCTCATCTTCCAGTTCACCATTTAGAAATCTTGACTTAACATCCATCTCATAGACCTTGTAATTTTTGTAAGAAACATAAGAAATAAATAGTCTCATAGCTTCAATCCTAGCAATAGGGGCAAAGGTTTCTTCAAATTCAATTCCTTCCATCTGGGAATATCCTTTACACACCAATCTTGCTTTGTTTCTAACCACTTCACCTTGCTCATTCAGCTTGTTTCCAAAGACCCATTTTGTTCCAATTATATTTTTGTCCTTAGGTCTAGGAACAAGAATCCATGTATTATTATTATCAATTTTTTGTAGTTCTTCTTTCATTGCTTCCACCCAATGTTCATCTTTGCATGCTTCATTCACATTATTAGGATCAGTTTTTGAAATCAAATAGTATTCTTCTACAATTTTTCTCCTAGTATGAACACCTTTGTTCTTATCACATATAATATAATATTCTAAATGATTCAGTCTTACATACCTTGGAGTCTTAAGACGTTCTTGAAATTTTGGCTCTTGTTATCTCTCTTCTACACTTTCACTAGTTCCTTCCTCTTGATTTTATTGATTCACCAGAATGATCTAAACTTGATTTTGAGTCTCAAATTTCTTTCCTATAACTAAACTATTATTTTGATCATCTAAATCATATACATAGGTCCTATATGGTCTAGCTATGCCTTCATTAACCTTGGCATTTTTACTTTCAACAAATTTCCTCAATCTCTTGTTGTAGCACCAGTAGGCCTTGCTCTTAGTAGAATAACCAAGAAAGATTCCTTCATCACTCCTAGCATCAAACTTTCCTATCTCTTCATCTCTTCTAATATAGCATTTACTCCCAAATATTTTAAAATATCTAATAGCAGGCTTATGACCAATCCATAGATCAAAAGGGGCCTTACCAATATCACCTTTGACTTGTACCTGACTGAGGATGTAAACAACAATACTCATAGCTTCTCTCCAATAGATATGAGGGAAATTTCCTTCCAGCATCCTAAACTATCATGTTCTTCCTTTCCACAACTCCATTTTTCTAAGGGGTCCATGGGGCAGATAATTGTCTCTTTATCCCATGCACTTCACAAAAAAAATTAAACTCATGGGAAGTGAATTCACCACCTCTATCTAATCTCAAACATTTAATCTTCGAACCTATCTCTATCTCAACCATAGCCTTAAAAGTATTGAATTCTCCAAAGCTTTAGATTTCTCCCTTAAAAAGGTAACCCACATAAATCTAGAGTAATCATCAACAAGTAACATGAAGTACCTATCTCCTTGTAAACTATTGATTCTAGAAGGACCACACAAATCAGTATGAACAAGTTCCAACACTTCTTTTGAACAATGCTCTTTGATCTGAAATGAAATTCTAGTTTGCTTCCCTAACTGACATTCCTTGCATATAGTATTATTAGGATTTACCAACTTAGGAAGATCTCTCACTTCCTGAGTAGAACTTATCTTAAAAATATTGTCAAAGTTTACATGACACATTCTCCTAGGCCACAACCAACTTTCATCAACTTGAGCAATCAGAAAACTTTTACTTGCATCATTCAAGTGAAATATGTTACCTTTGGTTTTTGTACCTGTTCAAAGCAATCACATTTCCAGAACTACCCAATATTCCACACTTTCCATTCCTTAATTGAAGATTGTTTCCCTTGTCAACCATTTGTCCAACACTTAAGAGATTATGCTTCAAACCTTCTACATAAAGAACATCATCGGTATTATTCTTACCATCAAGAGAAATGGATCCTCTACCACATATTACACCAGCTTTGTCATCACCAAATCTTACCACACCACCATCATACTTTTCCAGGATCACAAACTTGCTTTTATCACCTGTCATGTGATTAGAGCATCCACTGTCAATCACCCATTCATCTTTGTCTTCAACTCTGGCTGCTAGAGCTTTCTCCACATTTGAGCAACTAACAAACTCAATAGGGGCTGGATCATTTTCCTTGATAGCAATAAATACCCATTCATCTTCACTTGCATTCCCTTTATCAGACTCATCATCTGTCACACCTTCATCAACAACATAATAGCACTTTCTTTAAAATCTAGGCTTATTATGTCTTGGCTTAGGGATTCTTTCCAAACATCTTGATGCAAGATGACCTATCTTATTACAAGAAAAACATTTAATAGGAAATTTCCCTTTATACTTATCTTCTCCTTTGGCTTCTCTCTTGACAATAAGTGCTTCAAGCTCCTCTAGCTTCTTCTCCTCTTCTTCAATCTCTCTCATTTCATCCTCATACTTGAATACCTTTCAAGATGAACTTTCTCCTGGATCATATCTTTGTTTATCTCTCCTAGAGGTAGTAGCTTTGAATGCATATTCTATCTTAGGAAGAGCATCACCAAATTCAATTAACTCAAAAGTAGTAAGCTTACCAATCAACATGTCTCTGGTTACATTTGTTATGGTCTGAAGCTCTTGAATAGCAGTAGCACCGACTTTGTATGTAACAGGCAAGGATCTAAGTACTTTAGAAATAATCTCTAATTCTTCCAATTGTCTACCAACACATATGATACCACACAAAAGTTCATTCACTATTTGCATGAAAGTATTAATGTTATCATCATCACCCATTCTCAACATTTCATATTTCCATTTCATATTTTGTACCTTATAAATCTTCACATTAGCATCACCTTCATACAAAGTTTCCAACTTTTTCCAGATCTCATACATAGTCTTTAAATCCATAAACATTTTCATCTTAGAATCTATCAAGGCACTCAATAATGCTTCCTTAGCCCTGATATTGTACTCAACATCCCTAATCTTAGCAATAGTAATAGGACCATTCTAAGGAATGACATACCTATTGCTTGTAATGCTCCAGTAGGGTTCACCAATGCATCTTAGATGGCATTCCATTCGAGTCTTCCATAGAGAATAATTTGTTCCATTAAATCTTAGGCTATCCTTCATGTATGTCACCATCCTGGATCACCTCAAGCTCTTAAAATTTTTCCAAGGAACTTGCTCTAACACTAGTTGTTGGCAACACAAGGGTAGACAATTGAGAGGGGGGGTGAATCAATTGTCACAGAATTTCAAACTTATTCAACTTATTAACCTTATTCTCATATCTAATCAATAACCATGAAAGCATAAATCAACAACACTTCAAAAACACACATAACACAAATATTTTTTACATGGAGACCCTGTTAGGGGAAAAACCTTGGTGGAGGTCAGTCCACAAGATTATACCCAGTTAAAAGTATAAAGAAATATGAATGGGGAATGGATATGTATTTAGGTGCACTGCCTAGAGCTCACTACTCAATTACAAATAGGCTTACTGCCCAAGGAAGACACACTATCTTACAAAATATTTGAATTACATCCACAAGATTTGAACTGAGGAAAAATAGCATATGCTAATGCCTAATTACAGTTTTGATTAAGCACATGAACAGTTCTTCACATTCTACTCACTCTTCTTCACACTCTGCTTCTTCCTTCAAAATATCTAAACATTATTCACACATAGGACTCACACACTTTGCATACTCATGCCTTCAAATGATAAAAAAATCGCTCTTATATATCCACAAGAAGAAATTACATTGCTACATGTCAACCTTAATAAAATAATAAAATGAATGCAAACTGTTGGCCCAAAAAAATAAAGATTATTAATGTGAATCAACCAAGGTTGGCCACAACATAGTGAAGACCCAAAATAAAATTATCAAACATGAACCACCTTCAAAAATTAATCCCTTAAGATCCACAACACGCTTCAACATCCTGTTGGCTAAGAACATGAAAAACATGAACACGTAAGAGAAAATCTCTAATCACGAGCACAAAAATCAATGTGAACATGCAACATAGATAGAGCATGATCTAGAAACATACAAAAGCATCATGAATCACTAGAGAATCATCCAAAAAAACTAAAATAACTAAAACTGCATCATCTTCATTCAAAAACACCAACTGAAGCAACATAAAAACTATCACAATATAAATCTTCATAACACAATAAAATCTTCACATGGATCTCTAAAACTTAATGTGGATAAACTAGATATACTCAATAGGAAGCCCTTTAATCCACAACCTCTTATCATCAATGTATTGAACTCACCAATAGAATGAACTTCACTTCACAACTGACAACCTGCAACTTATTTCATTACAATTTTCTCAATATCTTCGAGATATACAAACTCTAAGACATTAATGCCAATAGTGTTGACATAAATGACAACCACAACATCCAATAAGGACAAGGATAACCAACCCCTTTCTCCTACTTAGTGCAGGACAAGGTTGAGCCGAATAGGATAAAAATAAGTATTAGTTAGAGGAACTTGGTGCTTCAACATAAGGAAGAGTGTCACAATCCTTAAGATGTTGAATTTTGTTACTTGAAGCCTTACATTTATTAGTAGAATAACCATGAACTCTATGGTAGGTGCAAAATGAATTTTTGTAGTAAAATTTCTTTCACATTCTTGGAGGAAGGGATATCAAGTGATCTTGGAGGAGTCTCGACAAGATACCCTCTTGATCAATGGAAGATGTTTCTTTATTTTGCAACAAAGACATCTCTTTCTTAGTACAAGATATCATACATACGCAAGACTCTTTAGATTGTGAGATTTTGTTCTCTCCTTTATAGGAGTGTGTAAAATCTAACAAATTCAAATCATTAGTGTTTTTCTTGATGACATTGACATTATGTGAAGATTTACTTGTTTCATGTGTCTCTTTCAAGGAATCTTTTGTAATAGTGTTGATATTAAGTGAAGGCTTGATTGGTGGGTTAATTTCTATGAAAAGACAATAACCAAGACCATGATTTGTTTCTTGCATGTTAGGCTCTACAAGAACACAAATACCTTGTTCTCTAGCACCACATCCTTTTCCTTTGTAGTTGAGTTGTTTCATCATTTTATAAAATTTTCCATAAAGATTCTTCATCTCTTTTGGATTCGATGGTTGTTCATGATTAAGTTCATCAAAGCTTGTTGTGTAATTTTATTTTTATTCTAAAGTGGTTGAGGTGGATGCTTTCAAAGGGTCTATCGATTTTTTTGTTGACATTATCACTTTTTCTTTTTCATGCTTCTTTATTATAAGTTTCCCATCAAAGCTAGGTGTGAAATATAAGGAACCCCAATCATCATCCAATAGCTTTGTGACTTCCTCAATATGTTTTTATTTGTATTTTTGTTGCAAAATTTCCACTTGTGTATTTGGTTTTAATGTTTTCAAGGGGTCTTCTTTTTTTTTCTCAAGTTGTAAGACATTATAAGGCTCATGATCAACGTCAAGTGTTTACACTTTGCTATTGTAGATGTATTTAATTTTATGATGAAGAGTAGAAGGTACCCCATTCATTGCATGAATCCATGGTATTCCTAAAAGGAGATTAAATGAGAGATTGTGAGGCATAACATGGATTAGTGTTTCCAATGTGGCCTTTCCAGCTGTAATAAGTAAAGTGATCACAACGAGCGGTTTTTTTCTACATTGTCAAATCCCTTAATAGATAAAGAATTTGGTTGAATGTTTGATTTATCCACACCAAGCCTATCCAAAAGGGTTACACTACACAAATTAAGGGTTGAGCCATTGTCAATGAGGGTTCTATTTATCCCTTTGCTTTTGTATTGAGATATTATTATGAAAGCTTCATTTTTTTTTGCACTTCCAAAGGGGGGAGTTCACTTTGGTGGAAAACAACATCATCATTTATTCCTTGAATCATGGATGCTATGTCATTTAGTTGTGCATTAAATGGGATAGGAACTTATTGTAAGGTTTCTTGAGGCATAGTGTGATAATTAGGTGAATTTTTAAATTAGGTCCCATAGGGATATCCTTTTAGGAGTGTTTTTAAGTTGTTCAATAGGATTGTACTACTTTCCACTTTTTGGAGATAAACAATGAGGACTTGGTAAGATGGGGCTAGGAAATGGGAGGGATGTTGGAGGTGTTTCTCTTGGTTGTAGATTGTTCCTATTGTTATATCTATGAGCAATGGTATTATGACTCAGTTGTTGTGATACATCATTCTTAGGTGGGTAAAGGATGAGTTTAGGTTTATTTTGAGTTTTTGATTTGTGTAAAGGGGGGTAAAATATTAGAGGATTCTTAGGATGCCCCACAGGGTATGTAGGAGGTCCATTAATCAAGGGCAGTCTAATGAACACTTGCACATTCATAACCTTGGTGGTCTTGGTTTGATGTCTCTCTAAGAAAGGGAAATCTAGGATCACATGTTTGTCATCACCTAAGGAAGCCACCTTACTATTATTGTCACTTTCTTGCACCATGATATTCTCCCTAGGAGGAGAGATTTTAAGAGAACTAGAAACCAAATGTTCTTGACATTCAAGGATTGGTTCTTCCAAAATGACTTCATCACAAGTAGGGGAATGATCAATGGTTGGATTTCATTGATTATCAATAGTAGGGATATTAGGAGAAGGATCTATTTGATTGTCCTTTTTCTCTAAGGTCTCATTCTCTTGTACCATATTATCTACCCTAGTAGGAGAGCTTTTAAGATGTTCATCACATTCCATGTTTAGATTTTGTAAATTAGCTTCATCAAGAATAGGGGAGGGATCAAGAGAAGGAAAACTCTGATTTTCATGCTTACCAAATAGAACACACCAAATGGTAGGAGCGTTAGGGAAGGGAGGAACATGATTTCCATGACCTTTAATAGGTGCATCTTCTAACACTAACCTATCATCTTAACATCGCAGATGGATAGTAGGAGAAGGACAATTGTGATTGTCATGGTCATCTATGATATCATCCTCTTTGGCTAAAAAATTTTCATAAGAAAGGAATGAATGGAGACTAGGTAAGGTGATGTTTAGAAATGATTCTATGATTTCATCTTCTTGTTTTATAATATTTTCCAAAGGGCGAGGAGGAGAGGGAAAATCAAGACCCTGAATGCTTGTATCTTCTTTCACCAAGATACCTTCATCACTAATGGGAGAGGTATTGGGAGAAGAACAAGTATGATTGCTATTATTGTCTACACTTGCTTCCTCTTGTGTTATGACAATCTTACAAATCTAGTAGATATTAGGAGGGTATCCAACATGTTTATCAAGGGTTTTACTTTGCATTCCTAGATTATGCCCATGAGTACAGAGAAAACATAATCATGCAAGCCACTTGTTATTCTAGAAACACTAAATTCTTGAAAAGAACACATGCTAGCATGAGAAAGTAAATAAAGTGCAATGTAATGACTTAAGGTGAAATGCTTAAATGCAATTTTCAGATTTAAAACAAGGTATTTTATTGATTACACTATGCAATGATATGAAAATGGAATGCAAAGTTGAAATGAACTAGTTTAAGCTAGTTTTAGTCAAATGCATGTAACAAAAAGTCAACCAACTTAAACAGATAGTTAATGGAAGCAAACAGAAGTATATAAACAAGGTTTTCAATGCTATAAAAGGTTGTTTTAGATATGTTCTAGGATTGATTCGCCCAAGGTGGTGAATGAGCCAGTATGGATTTTTCTAAAAAAATTCAAGAATTTTGAATGGATTTTGATGCTTTGTATGTTGTATGATATGTATCCTAAGTGAAAATACAATTTTTAGATGATTTGCAATGATTTGAGATGCAAAAATGCAACCTATATACACTTTCACTAATGCAAAATTTTGAAACACTAGAATGCCAATTAACTAATGCAAACTAAATCTAGGATTATGATGGAATCCAAATAAGAAAAGAAGGTATTCTAAATGTAGGTTCACAAAATGAAAAGAAGAAAATGGTGTGTGTTGTGCTCTCTTTCACGTCTCTCCTTTTAGATTCTAAACCCTAAAAGTGAAAGAGAGACCCCACCATTTTTCTTCTTTTCAACACTTTCAATAATGCAAAATTTAGAAACCCTAGAATTCCAATTAACTAATGCAAACCCTAATGCAATGTTAATGCAAGCAAGATATAGGATGATGATGCACTCCAAATCAGAATTATGATGTTCTAACTGCATGTTCACAAAAATGAAAGGAATAAATTTTGTTCAAGATTCTATGCATGGGAGATAGAATAACAAAACTCAAACACTCTCATTCAAGGATAACCCTAGAGATCTCAATCCTATATGTCCAAAGGAGAGAGAGATATTGCAATACGATTGTCCTAGGTGATGATTGTAAACTAAGGAGGGGTTCACCACCAAACTAGGGATTGGAAAGGAAAATGAAATGCAAGATGTAATGCTTAAACCTAATATGATGCACTTTATCACTAAATGACTTGGAAATGCATTAAAATCAGATTAGAAAGGTGAGATATCAAAAGTGGGCACCTATAAATCTAAAGATGATTGGATGAGGTGTTGAAATGCTAAAAACACTAATTTTAATGTCTACCGAGACTCATACGCTAGACTAGGAAATTTAGTCCTAGATCTTGGTTTCTCTATAGAAATAAGAATCAAGCCAAAGGGTGTTTGAAACTACAAAAACCTAAAAAAATGACCTAAATTGGGACTCATACACTAGAACTAGCATATCATTCTAGTTAGGGTTTTTTGAAGCTCCAAAGCTTGAATATACTCTTGAATGTATGCTTTGTCCTTCCCAATTGATTTCCAGATATGAAACCCTGATCCGCAACTTGTAGAAGTCTTCTAAGTATCTCCAATGTAAGGTGACAACTTTGACAACTTTGGACACTTTGAAAACTTTCCCCAAACCTGCTCTTGAATGTGTCTTCAACCAAGACCTACTAATCAAACACTAAAGAGGGGAAAAAGTTGTTTTGTTAGTAGAAAGGGGTTTTCCTTGACCTCAAACCCAGTTTTGGTAATCAAACCTCATAATGAAATGAAATAGGAACAGAGAATGATGAATGAAAAAAATATGATGTTGCAACTCACCAAACCCTAGCAATAAAGTGCTGCAAACATGTATGAGATGGATCCAATGGATGTATATCTTGAATCTTGCTTTAATAGGATGGATCTTGAATTGAAAACTTGCTTGAATCATGAAACCCTATATCACAATTGTTAGCTCAATGAAAAAAATGATGCATGAAGACTTGACATGATGCTTTATGCTTGAATAATACTCTAAAATTCTTGATAATTTGATGTAGAGCCAAGGTGGAGAAGATTCAAAACTAATCAGACCTCAGTAAAACATCAGAGTCCTTTGAAATCACAATCAACCACATTGGATCAATTAACATCAACAAGGTTAAAGACTCTAAAACTAAACAATTAGGCTTATCTTTTAGAGAAGGATGCCAAAAGACCATCTCAACATCAATTAGACTTCAATCAGACCTCAATACCATACTCCAATTAGATTTCCCAATTTTATTTGCAACATCATAGAGAATCCTTAGACTGCCCTACAAAAAGGCTATAAGAATTAGCCCTATTTTTCAAACAAAGTGATCTTTAAACTTCTCCTAACTCCATAATCTCTAGGATAGTCATCAAACATGTCTCAAAATACCAAATTTCATAGGTCTTTGGCAATTTCCCATCCTCTAAGCCATCATTCTTCAAAACCCTCAATTTTCTCCCAAATACCTAGGGTTTTCAGAATTTCACCCTTCCAAGGCTTTCCAAGCCCAACCAAGACATCAAACTACTTGTTTAGGGTTTGCACAGGAATTCCTTACTATCCTAGACAATGCCAACAACAATTCAACAAAATTCATTACTTTCCCATCAATTCTTGCATGAATAATGCTTCATTTCACATCATGGTGACATCCTACTATCTACAACTCACCTTATTCCTATCTACAACATCATCCTTTGAATTCACAATCAACCACATTGGATCAATTAACATCAAGAAGGTTAAAGACTCCAAAACTCAACAATTAGGCTTATCTTTTAGAGAATTCCACCAAAAGACCATCTCAACATCAATTAGACTTCAATTAGGCCTCAATACCATACTCCAATTAGATTCCCCAAGTTTATTTGCAACATCATAGAGAATCCTCAAACTACCCTACAAAAAGGCTATAAGAATTAGCCCTATTTTTCAAACAAAGTGCTCTTTAAACTTCTCCTAACTCCACAATCTCTAGGATAGTCATCAAACATGTCTCAAAACACCCAATTTCATAGGTCTTTGGCAATTTCCCATCCTCTAAGCCATCATTCTTCAAAACCCTCAATTTGCTCCCAAATACCTAGGGTTTTCATAATTTCACCCTTCCAAGGCTTTCCAAGCCCAAAAAAGACATCAAACTACTTGTTTAGGGTTTTCACAGGCTTTCCTTACTATTTCCTAGATAATTCCAACAACAATTCAACAAAACTCATTACTTTCCCATTAATTCTTGCATGAAAAATGCTTCATTTCACATCATGGTGACATCCTACTATCTACAACTCAACTTATTCCTATTCTAGAATGAAAAGAAATATGTTCTAATCTAACTACATGCTACCCCACTAAGTAACAAGTTGAGATAATAAGTGGGGATGGCTTAAAACATGAAGGAAACTCAAACGGTACCCTCCTTTCCCTACACAAGCACACTCTACCAAATTTATTGTTAAGGATTCAATATGAATTCAAAAGTATGTTGCCACCATCCCCTATAGTAATCAAGAGAATTTAAAGCATTAATCTCTATGTACGACTTGTACAATGCAGGAAAAACACAAAAAATCAGAAATAGATGAAGGGAAACAATGAATAAACAGATAAATGTTGCTTTAATTGAAAGAATGTCCACCGCTATTGAATCATCATCATTCCATCGTGCCTTTCAAATGAATTTATACATTTTCAATTCATGAAAATCTTCCCCCAATGCCTACAACCACCTTAACCTTCATTTGTCTAAAAATTACTAATATTAACAATTATTTGCTAAATGAACACCATTATGCAAGTTTGTTGGTTAAGACACATAGAACCACTTAGACACCTTTATTTTACCCCTAATATGACTTATAAACTCTTTTCTTGCACTCCCATTACAAACTCATGAATTTTCCTTCAAAGGCTACAAGGACACTTCAAGTGCAAGATTAACATTTCACCCTTAAAGAACTCAACATTCTTCCATTTACATTATGATTGGTCGTTTTAGACCTTATTAAGCCTAAATGAACATAAAACACTCCTATATCACTTAGACACCCATCAATGAATTTCCATGACCTTTGGTTGTGCCCACAAAAGGATATGAAAATCAGAGTAAAACCTTTCTTGGGAATTGGACATTCTGACAGGTGACTAATATCTCTCTATGGACGTTCATTTACTTGTCAAACCAGGGGACGTATACTTTAAATGGCGTGGCAAAATATATGTACTAAGAACTAGTTTCAGTCAAAACTTAGCAGAAATAAATGCTGGAAAGGAATTCTATCCACGCTACATGAAGGTAATGCAAAGTTCTTTAACTCAACTGTGATTTGATTAAAATAGAAACCATAATAACTATGACTAAAACACAAACTGTGAACTGGCCTTATGCTGCAGGAACAGGCACATGGATGGATTCCCTATGCTGCAGGAGCAATCCAAGATTGAGTTTGTATGAAAACTTCAAAGATGAAAGCTAATTGAAGATCAACAAAAAAGAACAACTAACTAACTAGCTACAGATACTTACTAAGTGGGCCCCCTTAGCAAGCATCTACTAATTACGCAGGTGCTGAACTCAGAACTTCATCAAACTTCCTTCATGAAAACATAATGGTATACATTGCTTTGTTGATATGGAAACTAACAACAAACTCTGTCTCTTGTCAAATAGATTCTACTTTTCATTATCATACTGATTCTTACATGATATCTACTATCACTATGCTTCTATCTTATTCTAACTATCATCTCCCTTCTTACTCGTGCAAGAGAACTTTATTTAAAATTAGGAGAACAACTAACTAACTAACCCTATCAAAGAAAGACATGGAAGTAAAGTGTTTCCCAGAATCAAGGAACAAAATTCATATATGAATTTATGCATTCAACCCGATCCAGAGAGAATCTAGCGCTCCACTCTTTCCAGATTGACTATCATTAAAAATATTTCCCAACGGTTTTGATCAAAGAGTCTTCGTCAGAGCTTCCTTGAAGTCATGCAGGAAATGGACTTTACTGCAAGGCTGAGATCGGCTGCGCTTGAATCGATCATTCTTCAACAACCTGGGAAACAAAAGGTAACAGAAGTGAAGGAAAAGGCGTATGGCACATACACGATATCTATTGATTAATCACACATTTAAATCTATTTCATCATTCAAAAATTGTATGCAATATACTAGTCATTTAGGGAGTCAATGGGGCAATAAATGTAATCAAGTCAACACAATAAGCTGCAGGAATATGCAAATGTTTTGCTACAGGATATCCCCATAAAAGGTTTCAAAAGAGTTTTAAACAACCACAAATAACAAAAGTAAAGGCATTAAAAGTTCATCATAATATCCAAACTATGAGCATATTTTGGGCTCATCAACCTTCAAACATGGAAGTTTTTCAACTTGGTGATTAGGTGCTCCTACACCATAATCTACCCTTGAAGACACTTGACTTCTCTTGTAAACACTTGAGTGCTCTTGTGAACTCAATTTTTCTATTATGAATTCTCTCAAAAAAGTATTAGATGATCTCTTGAATGCTTAGGTGAAAATGAGTGAAAGAGCCTTGTATTTATATTTAATTATGCCAAATTTCCTAAAATTACAACACTACAAGCCAACATTAGATCTAGGAGGATAAAATCCTGTCAAGAATTTGAATTAATTTTAATTTTGGGCCACATGAGACTCATATTCCCAAGGTGGCATATGAATCCCATTAGGCATAATTTATGGGACCTGTATGTGTGAAATTGTGAGAATTAGAAAATCAATAAAAATCACAAAGATCAATGTGATGTATTACATTAAAGATTTGAATCATAGAATTAACCAAGTTAAAACAAAAAAAAATCCTAAAATTGTTCCATTGTTCTCTATTCTTAAGGATCCTATTGATGTGTTTTTTATACACTTCTCAACACAAGTAATGCATAAATGCATCACCTCTCTTGAAAGACAATCTTCCACAATCAAGTTGCAAAACACTATCCCAAGGTATCTTGGGTGCTAGGTCTTGAAAAGCTTGGAATATCTCAGTTGGTTGATGTGTTTTTCTAGAATCACAAGGCGATCTTATAGATGAGTTACAAAGCATGATAATTTGGGTCTGCAAATGTAGTTTCAAAGTACTGGAAGTGAATGAATAATGGCTGTCCACTAAAAAAAACAAGCTGAAACTCACCAAGTTCATCTGATTTGGCTTCATGGTGATGCTTGAGATCCTACTCTAACCAAGGACTAAAAGAAATAGCAAAAGGAGAAGGGTTGAGAAATTTGTTCTAATCCTAAGCTACAAATGAATAGTGACAATGGTGGTCGCTATAGTAGACAATCTTTCTAAATTAAGTTTTGCTTGACCAAGAGAAACCTACAGCTACACAAAACTAGTGCAATCTTCTAAGGTCTCCTAATTTTCATATTACACATAGACATCATGAACATGTAATTGAACTAGGTTGCAGCAATGACATAAAGAGGCCCAAGCTAACTTTGCACAACAAATTTTCATCAAGTGCTAAAAGTATGGGCTGAAAGCTCATCAAATACTATAACATCATTATAATAACCATTCAAGAAAATACACACTAAACTAATAGGGAGGTAGAACCATGCATGCATAGTGAACAAATTCAAGAGAAACACCCATAAATCATGTAATATTACTCTCTATTATTGTATAATTCCTTTACACTAGGTCTCCAACCATTTAAAAATGAAAGGGAAACCTCTATTTATAGTTTTCCAAAGTCCAAATGAATGGCTAGGATTGATTTACATCGAGTGGCTTAGATTGATTACAAGTTAGGGTTTCACCTAACACCCATTATCTAGCAATATAAAATATAGTTTTTTCCTCATTCTTAATCTATCCTGTAGTGCCCAGGTGTTGTAGCACTTTTGTCCTTGAGATGATTGCCCTTTTGTTGTAGCTCAAATTGTTCAAAAACTGCCTTCTTATTGGTGCATCTGTAATATCCTTCAACCAATTAAGTGCATCATTTTTACAGATTGGTGCTTCTAAGAAGTAGATATATCAGTCTTGATCTGGATGGACAACTCCTGACCATCATCATCATTGGGTGGAAAATAAAACAACTCCTTCTTGTTCCCTTGAAGGTCATCCTTTGTAGTTTTGTCACTGACTTCCTTGACATAGGCCTCCTATTGCCAACTCTGTTGATGGGTGCTAGGAGGAGAGGTGAGAATAAAATGAATGGTGACAAGAGCTATGTGCTTTACCTTATTCAAATTTCTCAATAGGCCTCCTCCACGGACCTGCGGTAGGTTCCATGAATCCTGCATACATGACATGTAGTAAGTGCTTTTATATGCAAATCAAGGCAAATGTTAATCAAATCCTACAAGCTCCTTGTCATATCCACCCATGCATCATTAAAAGACCAAAATATTCATATTTGGAACTCATTTGGACCATAAACATAAATGTCTGCTTAAGGGTGTGGGTTTCCCCTAGGTCAGAAGGATGACAGATGATGGGTAGCGGATGATGGGTGGTGAACGATGGACATACAACAGATGGATGAAAAACAACGGATAGCCAACAAACAACGGATGATAGGTAGACAATGGATGATGGGCGGTGGACAATGAACAACTTGTGGGCAGAAGATGGGCAAAGGATGGTGGATGACAAACGGTGGATGGATGGTAGGAAAAAGACAGGAGAAAGATGGTTAACAATGAACAACATATGGAAGGCAGGAGGACGATGGGTGACAAATGATAGACGATGGAAAAATTTCCACACGGGTGAACTTGTAAGCGACATATGGCATACAAATAGCTGGTGGATGATGGGTGATGAATGGAAGAAAGATGACAGGTGGACGACAAGCAACAAACATTGGATGATGGATGACAGATGAATGATAGGTGGATGACAAGCAACAGACAGCAGACGAACGATGAGCAAATGATGGACAACAGACAGACAATGGGAAATATATGGTAGATAGCAGATTACCTTCTGCAAGAGCAGACCCGCAAGTGTTGGACTTGGTGTACGAACGACAGGTGGATGACGGATGATGGATGAAAGATGGACGATGGACATCAGATGACCTTTCGCAAGAGTAGACCTACAAGTTTTGGACTTGGTCGCTTTACCATCTTGTACCTCAAGTCGCAGATCACTTATGACTTCTGTAGAATGCACAACTCAGGATGGTCATGAAGGCTTCATTGTTGAATGATAGTGAAAGGGGCGCAAAGGGTGCAAAGTCTACAATGTGGGGGGAAGTTAAGGGTCAGCTGCTACTTAGTGGAAAAATGGAAGCGAAAACCCACATGAGGTCACCTATAGCTACAGATCCAAGGTGCCTAATGGACGTAATGGTGAAGGCGGATGCAGAATCTATCATGTGGGTGGAAGCTAAAGCTTGGTTGTAGACAAAAGATAGAAAGCAGGTGGAAACCTGTATAAGGTGACCTACAGACAAAAACCTACAGCCAGAAAACCACATATGGAAACCCACAGCTAGCAACCCGCAGATAGAAACCCGTAGAAAAACTTCTGCAAAAGCAAAAGTCTTAGTGAAATTCAGGTAGGTGAATTTGGTCAAAGGTAATTTGACTATTTTAAGGCATGTGACCAATTTGGACTTGGGGATAGGGGCACACAAAATAAGAAAAGGGTGAAAATGACCCATTTGGAGCAAAAGAAAGTGGGTCCCTTCCTTCGATGGGGTGTGTGTGCAAAATATGCACAACAAATCCTTTAAATCATTAGTGCTCTCAAATTTTGTATGTGCACTATGACTGGTTTGGATGACCACCTAAGAAATGAGAAGCTATTGAATGCAATAATCTAAGTTCTTACATGGTATTGCATGATTGAAATGATAATGGTGATATTGACAATGGATAATGATGTTAGATTATATGATGAAAATGTTGTATGAGAGCTAAGATGATAAATAAAATGAAACTATAAACTAAGACATGATTCTAAATTAACATGATACTACAGTACTAAAATGATAAATCCTAAATACTCTAAACTCAAACTTTAAATGCTCCAATGCTATTCTTGCATAACAAGTTTACTCAAATATGTGATATTAAATGTTGTAGTAGGAGGTTGTATTTATAGGATTTCCAAAGCATCTTGTGATGTGGCAGCAACCAATAGTCAAGATTTCAGCATGAGGGATGAATGATGGAGATGGAAGAATCATGGAGGATGTTCCCTTGACCAAGGGAAACATGCCAAATGTATGAGAAAATAAAATGTGTGAGAAAACCAAGTGTCTAAAGTTTTTTTTGGAATTGGTTGAGAATAATATAATTTAAATATTAGTCATATTTAAATACATGTGGCATTTGATGGTGTGGCCAAAAAGTGTTGTACACATGTGACTAAATTTGAATTTGAAATTATTTAAACTTAGTGAGAAGATATTTAATTAAATAAAAACAAATTATATACATTTGTTTATTTAAATAAATTTAGAAGAATGTGGTTTAAGATGAAGAATTTAGAAAAGTGTGAACTATATAAATAAATTGAGAATTTATTTATAAGTAGATGAAATAGAAGAGGTCATTAATTAAATACCTAGTATTTAATTAATTAATTGTCTTGACGGATTTTAGGTGTATACATTTTGCCCCTCTTTGAAGTAATGTGTTTACACATTGCTTCAAAGAATAATTTATTTTTGATGCTGACAAAAAAAAAATTGATGCCCCAGACGTTGATTTTTGAGGTGATGGTGGATATATGACCCCTTAGGAGATAAATCAGTGAATTTTAGAATTTTTAGGATTTTTTAAATTTTTTGAAAATTTTGATGTTTTTTCGATGATTTAATGATGATTTCAAAATTTTATGATCCAAAAGTGATTTATCTCCCGAAAAATGTTGTTTGAGTCATCAAGTGATAATTTGATGAATCAAAGCCCCTTTGAAAACTAAAATAAATCAATCCCATAAAAATCCCACTTAATTAACCTTTAAAAGGTTAAAAAGAGTGATTAAAAGTTCATTTGAGCATTTGTACTTTGAAAACTTGAGAGTGATTAAGCAATTTAGCAATTTGAAGCAGAATGGTGATCCCTTAACACACACATCAATTCGAGCACGTCAGACATCACAACCACTCAATAGCGTATGGACCTCTAGTATGTACCACAAAAAACCTCCTCGTAACTCGTGCAATTCATTTTCTTGCTCTTTTTCCATGTTTTAATTTAGTTTAAAATTTTCTAGCACATAGAACACCCGATGTAGAACATAGATTAATTGTTCTAGCACAGAGGAAACTTTAGCGCATAGGGTTAGTCATTTAGCACATTGAATGACTATTCTAATGCATAGGTAGATTTAGCACATAAGTGAATTGAATTAGCACATTGAAGTATCGAAATAGTGCATACATATATTTAGTGCATTGAGGGAGGGGTTTAACACATTGAGCAAATGATGTACAACATAGGATGATACAACACATAGAAATTCTGGTATAGCACATTGAAATAATTATGCGGCACATTCATGGTTTTAGCGCATTGAAGCCCTATTCTAGCACATTCAGGAATTTTTCTGGCAGATAGAGTTTTTCAATGCATTGGTGAAATTTAGAATAGATTGATGATTTTTTTATTAGACTCCTTGATTTCCATGACGTTTGATCATGCCAGCCTTTGATTTGATGATGATTGATTGTGTTGATAGATTAGATGTCGATTGATCTCATGATAGGTGAGATTCAATTATTGATATTGATAATTAACCTCATGATAGGCAAGGATCAATGATAGTTTGATTGATTGATTGACTTCATGATAGGCAAGGTGCATTGGTAGATTGATTGATAAACCTTATGATAGGAAAGGTTCGATGATAGATTGATTGATAAACCTCATGATAGGTGAGGTTGGATGATAGATTGATTGATAAAACTCATGATAGGTGAGGTTGAATGGGAGATTGATGCTCATGAGATTTGATCAAAGTCTCACCAGAGTTGATTAGATTG
Source organism: Sequoia sempervirens (assembly GCA_007258455.2). Classification (NCBI taxonomy): domain Eukaryota; kingdom Viridiplantae; phylum Streptophyta; class Pinopsida; order Cupressales; family Cupressaceae; genus Sequoia; species Sequoia sempervirens. Next base: position 637,962,186 of record VDFB02270651.1, on the reverse strand, counting down.
AAAGGCTAATTGATTTTGATTGATTGACAAGATTACTGATTTGCAATATTTTGTGATGATAGGAGCCTTTGATGAGTCTATAGATTTGAGAGTGTTTCCCCAAGACATGGGATTTGATACCCCACCTAGTGTAGGCAAAGGTGGTTGTTATTGCATGATGTGGATTGTCCTCTTCGATAGATATGCCCCAGATTAGGAATAACAGGGGTCTATTGACAACTTTAGTAGAGAGGTGGCATAGTGAGCATAACACCTTCCACTTACCCACCGGAAAGATGACAGTGACTCTAGAGGACGTCCATCAAATTTTGTGAATACTTGTTGGAGAGCTAGTCTTGTATGATTCTACTGAGCAAGGTGGGACCGATGCACTAATGAGAGTATTTGAGGATGACCAGATATGTGGTTATGAGATTCCTTGGAGAGAGATGTTCGACGCCTATGCCACATTGCTGTTTGTTCTTGTTAGATTCATTGGAGGGTTCCTTTGTCCTGATCATAGGTCAAAGGGACTTTTAGTTGGATGGGGTAGGATTCTTGAGAGCATGATTGCTCAAGGTACCCGATATTCCTAGGGATGATGTATGCTCGCACATTTCTACCATGATTTGCATCAGGTTGTCTATTTTCATGGGGCCAATTTATCAACTAGGGTCACATTGCTTTAGATCTAAGAATGGGAGCATATAGTGATCACCCATCCAGTTGCAGACAGACAAAAACTCACCATGAGACCATATGTTCATGCTTATGTAGGCATAGTTGCTTAGCCTAGGCTAGGAAAACTGGAGTACTGGAGGTGGATACTTTATGATTTAGAGTTACTGACATGGTAGTCATATCTTGATTGTGAGTAATAGCCAGAGGATGACACTGAGATGTCATTTTTATGTACCTGATTGGCCGGACATGATTCATCATTAAGAGATTCTTGTTGCTGAGGGTAATGAGGCAGTATGGCAGGGTCTAGGGCATGCCCTAGGAGTGGCCCATTATGTTCAATGACATATGGATGTGATAGAGTAAGTACCTATTTTATCATATGATGTAGCAGTTGTAGTGTTCTAGGGTCTATAGGCCATCATTTGGGATGTTCATCCAAAGATCATTGAGGCTCTGATATCAGAGGAGTATGTACAGTACCTGTTCTTACATCTATTCACACATATCACCAGCCCAAATGAGCTAGTGCCATTGTTAGAGGAGGAGGAGAGGGTAGTAGTACATGGGAATAGGTAGAGGAGAGATGGGGGAGATGAGGAGGAGGAGGAGAGAAGTGATGACGGGGATGGTGATGGAGATGGAGGAGGCAAAGATTATGATGGAGGTGATGGTGATGGACGTGATGGGGATGGTGGAGGCCCAAGTCTAGGTTTGGATGTTCTAGAGTTCAAAGTGCCTCACAAGAGGTGATCATTGGTTGTGGCATCCCAACAACATGTGGAGATCAGGCTACCCTCACAACAGTAGCAAATGTAGATAGTTGCTTTACAGGTACAGGTTCAAAAATTACAGGGTTAGCTTGAGCTACTACATGATTTTCTTACATAGGTTTAGGGATAGATTATTGCACTGATGACAGAGAGGGATGCTATGCTATGAGACAGTAGTGTGTGCAGGCATAGGGGCAACTTACACAGGTCTAAGCCTAAGATGACACATGCATAGATGTAGGGGCAGTTTGCTACAGTCACTGTCGAGAGGGACAACCTAAGACTATGGGTTGATTAGGAAGAGGGCCTCACCAAGAGACTACATTGGGCTATAGAGGTTATTGGTATAATGGACTATTTCATAAAGGTATGTCATACCACCTAGGAGGTCAAGTTCTATAGACTAAGATATCATGAGGTCATTCTGCCAGAGCAGCCGAAGATTTTTTCACAGTCCCAATTAGGTAGGTCCTAGTCTTGGACCATGAGTAGAGGTGTGACACAATCACTTCCAAGAGATCCTCAAGACCTTGGTGCAGGTTTTTCTAGTGTAGGAGGTACTGGTCCAATGATGTTGGCACCATCTGGGCGGAGCATGATATAGCTAGGTATGTGTAGGATCATGATGGGCCAAAAAGTGGCAATATGATGGGTATGTGGCTGACAACCTTTTTTTACCCAAAATTGATGAAATGAAAAGGGTTTTTAAAGGAGATTCTCATCTTTCCACCAATATAAATTATGATTTACTTTGAATTTAATAAGTAATTATTATTCATTTTCTATTCAAATTATGACTAAAGTCCTTATTGATAGACTGATTGAAAAAAATATATAGCTTTCAAATGATATCATGTTTTTTTAATCCAAAACATGTGTCACATTCTATGATTCACATAATATAGGATTAAAAAAAGAAAAAAATGAATTTCATGAAGTTTTGACCAAGTTAAGGTGGTCAGACATATGAGTATTTTATATTTTTTAAAATTTGTAATAAAAAAAACATAATTAATTGTTTACTTGGAAAAAAATTACAAAAAAATATGCATCACATCGGGACATGAGTCCTCCACTTATATATAAAATATTATAAAAAAATATTATCATTTTATTGTGGTTAGGGTGGTCAGAATGACACCTACTTATTTTTTCCCTGAAATTTAAGTACTACTGCATTGAAACTTCAAATTTTCACCAAATAGATTTCATTTTTTTAAAACAAGCCAAGTACTTTAGAAACTACATTCAATTTGCTACAATTTCTATTGTTACACATTTTTAAAATAATATAGATAACTTATTCAAATTTTTACGTCAAGTTGCCTAACTCTAATTTTTCTAATTTTTTTGCCACTTAAGGGCCTATTTTTTCCATGATGATCTTGCACATACCCAACTCCAATGTGATGACAAATTTGTTGTATTTTGGGACATGATGTATACCTCTTTATTTAGTTGAGACACTATGATATACTACCATTTATGATGTTGATGTATCTCTTTATACCTTTGGATATCCTTGTACACTTTGACATTATGATTTTGAGGTTATATGATATGCGACAATGATTATGACTGATCTATGTGTCTATATGTGTTTATTATTTCATGATGGATTCATGTGATGGATGCATTTTAGTTTCTATGTTATGATGCTATGTGATGTTCTGTATGATGATGGTATGATATGCTATGGATGCAAATGATGGTGCAACTGATGTGTTATGATTCTATGATGCTTTATGAATGATGCATATATGATACGTGTGATGGATCCTATTATTCCAATGAAATGTGATGCATTTTATGTTTCTAATGCAAATAGATGATGCAATGAATGGATGAATGATGGATGAAATGATTGCATGATGGTGTATATTTCTATGTGTTTATGATGTTTATATGATGATGATCATGATGATTCTGATGGTTATGCAAAGATTATGTGATGTATACAATTATGATATGATAATGCATGATTGATGATTCTATATGCTTAATGGATGATGTTCAGTGCTATGTGAGATGGAATTGAATATGCAAAGGATGTGTGATGTTTATGTACATTCATGTGATGATTATGGTGATCTAATTAGTCCTTTTTCAGTCTTGGATTTGAGTAATAACAAATTCATCTTCACTACTAGTCTTAAATGTTCATAACAATGGAATTATATCTTTACTAGTCATGTTCTTCAACAATTTTTTCTTCTTGGAAATCTTACTCTACTTGATATGTCTTTCAATCATCTTAATGAACCATTTTACCATGTCATGTTTCTCAACAACTTTTTCTTCTTCTAAATCTTACTCTACTTGACATGTCTTTCAATCTTCTTAATGAAATGATTTTGATTATGCAAGTGAGATGTAATGCACCTCTTTTTGTGTTTTCTAATGTGGGTATTATAATGTAATGCATGGATGGATGAATGTGAATAATGATACAACTAATGTTTTTCCTAATGCATGTAAATAATGATGCAACTGATGTGTTTTCTAATGTATGCATGTGATGATGCAACCGATGTGCTTTTATTTAATGTCAAATGTACTCAATCCATTAATGCTAGAGATAACATCCTTTTGAAATTTGTTTCAACCTTAAAAATCCCATCAATACAGATACAAAACTAACATGAATGCAATCTAACTTAACCATGCAAATCCAATATGCAAAGGTTGTCATCACAACAATCAATTTGTCATGCTTTTTATCATCATTGAGCTTTTAAAACATTGAAAGTGAGTACAAACATCGATGTTATAATTAGAACATGATGACTTGAGTACTACTTCTATGATTTTTGATATTGTAAGCTAACACAAGCATCTAGGTATAATTAAACTGAGATGAAATGAGCATTCCTTGTGTAAATAGACAAGAGTTAATCATTTTCCTATTCAAATTCAAAATGTCATCAGTGATACTTTGTAGAGCACATCTCATGAAAATTTGCACAATAGTAGTGATCAACTCACAAACAACAGACAAAGAAAAAACATACTCCTTCCTGGCTACTCTAGTTCAATACATCATCGAGTTTCTCCAGAGATATGACAACAAAAATCAAAGTACAATAGTTGAACAAACATGCCAAAGTGCTAAAGCCATGATTCAAAAGGAACATCATCCATTTAAAGTTTCTTTTGGTTTGATTGATTTGGCTATTTGATTTGGATGGTTGATGTGTTATTGATGGTGATTGATGTTCAATGTTGGATTACACTATGATCATTGTGTTTTTTGTGTTGTCCTATTGATGTTTGTCTATTGGTTTAAGCTCAAATTTTATTTCCCCCAGTGAGTTCAAGATTTTTCTCCTAGTCTAGGGTGAGACACGATTGCAATGCTAGGATATGTACATGATGCTTTTTGATAATAAGCAGATTGATGGAGAAAGAAAATGGTCAACATGCTTCAATAGATGGAAAACCTAACCTATCACAAATAGTGCCTATTGCCAAGTTTTCACTACTTGTTTTTATTGCACTTTTTTAGATTTTATGATATTTTTTATTTTTTTTATTTTTCACTTTTTTTTGTATTTTTCTTTTTTTTTTTTTGTTACCAAGATGCCTATTTGCGAGGTTCTCATTAAGGCAACCATTTTCTGATGTTTTTGTATTTTTTAGGACTTTTTCTGATGCACTAGATGAATCAGGTGTAGAATTTCTTGAGATGCAAGCTATTGAGGGGTTCATCAAACAAATCCCCTTTTGGTGTGGACAAATGATATGCTCTTGATCCAAAGACTGATACAATGACAAAGGGACCTAGCCAGTTTGGTTCAAATTTCCCCTTCTTCTCTTGATCCTAATGATTACAGGGATTTTCTTTCAAGACTAAGTTACCTACTTGAAATTTTCTAGGCTTTACTCTATGATTGCAACTTTTGGATGTCCTCTACTGATAGGATTTAAAGTGATCAATGGAATTTTGATGATGTTCATCCAATAGTTCTAACTTTTGTAACCTAAAGACTTGATAGTCTTCATCTGAAATGATCCCCTTTAGTGATACATAGAGTGATGGTAGGTCAACCTCAATAGGTATAATGGCCTCTAATCCATATACTAGAACATAGGGTGTGGCTCCTGTCGGGGTGTGGATACTGGTTTGATAAGCCCACAAAGAAGGGTTTAGTTGAATGTTCCAGTCATGTCTAACATCATTGATGGTTATCTTCAGGATTTTGAGGATAGTTTTGCTCGAGGCCTCTACTTGGTTATTTCCTTAAGGATAGTATGGTGTAGAAAATTGATATTGGATATGAAACCTCTCACAAAGTTCTTGAACATCTTGATTCTTGAAAGGTCTATCATTTTCTATGATAATGGATTGAGGAATGCCATACCAACAAATGATATAATTCAAGATTGATGCAAGGGCATCCAAAAGTCTTCAGAAAATTGAGGCAGTTGGCAGTGAAGTTGTAGGTTGATAGTAGTGAAGTTTCGTATGTTGGATAGATCCGTATGTTGATGATCAGAAAATGTGGATTAGAGGGTTTATCGTAGAGTGTGTCTAGTTTATTCACTAGAAGTTTCAGAGGTCCACTTGAAGGATCGATCAAGTTGTGGAGATGTGTGGTGACAACCATTCAACTATTCTAGTTGGTGTTCTTGAGGGAAGATGATGTGATTCTAGTACATGGAGTTTTTTTGGACATTGTTGTGGTGATTCATGATGATCATGGATGTTTCCAGATTGTGTGTTGTTGGTCCACATTGATCTATGTGCCCACAATTGGTAATTTTCTCTTGTGAGTTCCTATTTACCTTGTTCTTGGCCGATAGGGCATTGTGGCGTGTTGTGGATCTTCAAGGAATAATCTAGAAGGTATTTGCATGATCAAGGATGTTGATTTGGGTCCTAGCTTTGTTGTGGCTGACCTTGGTTGATCCACATGGTAAATTGTTATTGTTTGGAGCTGACCTATCTGAGTTGGCACATTATTTTATTGGCCGTTGCATTTTGGCCGACATGTTAAGGGTTAGATGATCGACATATGATATAAATAGAAGTGAAAGGATTGTTACAAGGAATCAAAGGAGGAGATCAACAAAGTGCTCAAAGGTGTGAAGTATGAAGCACAGTGATGAAGTTGTTTGATCCAGAAGGATTTCAGACTAAAGTGTGTGGAGCAGGAAAATAAGTTGATGAAAATTGTTGTTATATGAATTATTTTTAATCCCTGGGATGTAGCCTAGAACTATAAGCCTGTGAGGCATATGCAATGTTTTTTTAGATTATAATATAGTGTGGATGATATTTGAAGGCTAGGTTTTTCCCTCTTAGGGTTTTCCAAGGATAAATCTTGTGTTTGGTGTTCATGAATTTCTTTGATCTTTCTGTGGATTAGCTATTAATATCTATTGTGTATCTATGTGATCATGGAGTTGGTGGTCTAGGCAGGTTAGATAGTCCTTAACTAGATCCTCCCACCTTGGTTGCATCAAATGGTATTAGATCTGAAGGTTACGAACTTGCGATTCTTGAGATGAGAGTTGGTTGTGAGTTTGTTTGTGAAACCCTAGAGGAGAGATTGAGGCAAGATTTGGTTGTTAATTTGATTTGCTACAATGGGGAAGAGTGGAAAGAGGATGAAGAAAGAAAATGAAACCCTTGTATGCAAAAGGGATACTTTGGAGGAGGAATTGTGTGAAATGAAGAACTAGAAGTAGAGTTGGATATGATGGAAGACCTTAAAAACAAATTTGTAGAAGAATTCAAGATTGTTCTATAGGAAAGTTTGAAAAAGATGAATAAGGAGAATAGTTTTTAGAGGAAGGAAATATCTAGTTTGAAGGAACATGTTGATCAGTTGGAGCAGTTACTTATTGAATGCCAGAAGGAGAATGAGAATCTAAGATATAAGCCTGAATGTTGTTATATTTCTTGTGATACTTCTGATTTGTGTGATGTTGTAGAAGTTTCTATAGGAGAAGTTGAAGATAACAAAGTCATGTAGCCTACAGTTGTTGGTGATGGTATTTGTTTCAGAATCATGCAGAGAATGGGATATGAAGGAAAAGGATTGGGAAAGTAGAAACAAGGAATTAGAAAACATATTGAACCAATGATGAGATCAAAGAGTGAAGGCCTTCGATATGACAAAGGTAAGAATGTTATTATTGCAAGTTTGAATTAGAGAAGAGAAGGTATGTACTGTTGACATTATAAAAGGCATCACCATGAGAAGGAAGTATGTTTGGATCTATATCCTTGTAAGTTAAGTGGATTGAGGAATCATTTAGAAAATATGTGTTGGGACAAGATGAGAAGGAGAAAGCCTATGACAGGTTATGACCAAATGGATTTTGAATGGATTGATGGAGAAGAGTGGAAACATGCTACTTGTATGCTTAGAAGATTGTACAGATGGAAGAACTCATATGTTGGAGGAAAAGAGGAATCAAGATGCAGACCTTATGTAGAGCATAGAGGAGTTTGGAGGAAGAAAGAATCAAGTGTTAGAGAACCTAATGAAAGAGAGGCAAAAAAGGATGTAGCAATAGTTTGTGTAGATAGAGAATAAGTTGAATTAATTTACCCAGAGAAAGGGGAACCTTTGGAGGAATCAAATTTCCTAGAGGAATCTGAAGAAGCTGAAGCATTGATCTTAAGGAGACAGTTTGTGAACCAAAGTAAAGTAAGTGTGAATAAAGGAATTGATCCTAAGGAAAATTTTATGGTGGCTTGCTTAGACTGCCAACTAATAGCATAGTGCAAGGCTTGAAAGTAGAGCACCAAACCTTGGAGAGTTTGAGGTAGTTTGTAGGGTGGACTTGAACAAATCACCAACCTTGAGGCAATTGCAAGTACCTATAGACCGATCACCAGACCCATTTAAGGAAGAAGTATTGGATTTGTTATAGTGTAGACCAAAGTGAAGAGGCTCACTTTTCAATTAACCCTGAAAGTTTGATTCAGGGGCATCTGGAAGTCTTAAAAAAATTGAGGCAGTTTGTAGTGAAGTTGCAGGTTGACACTAGTGAAGTTCTATATGTTGGCTAGATCCGTATGTTGATTATCAAAAGTTGTGGATTAAAGGGTTTGTTGTAGAGTGTGTCTAGTTTATTCACTAGAAGTTTTAGAGGTCCACATAAAGGATCAATCGAGTTGTGGAGATCTGTGTGCTAACAGTCATTCAACTATTCTAGTTGGTGTTCTTGAGGGAAGATGATGTGATTCCAGTACATGGATTTGTTTTAGACATTGTTTTGGTGATTCATGATGATCATGGATGTTTCTAGATCATGTGTTGTTGGTCCACATTGATCTATGTGCCATGATTGGTAATTTTCTCTTGTGAGTTCTTTTTTACCTTGTTGTTGGCCGACAGGGCATTATGGCATGTTGTGGATCTTTGAGAAATAATCTAGAAGGTGTTTGCATGATTGAGGATGTTGATTTGAGTCTTGGCTTTGTTGTAGCTGAATTGGGTTGATCCACATGGTAAATTTTTATTGTTTGGGGCCGAGCTATGTGAGTTGGCATGTTATTTTATTAGCCGTTGTATTTTGGCCGACATGTTAAGGGTTAGATGATTGGCGAAAGATATAAATAGAAGCGAGGGGATTGGTACAAGGCATCAAAGGAGGAGATTGACAAAGTGCTCGATGGTGTGAAGTATGAAGCATGGTGATGAAGTCTTCTAATCCTAAAGGATCTCAAACCAGAGTGTGTGGACTAGGAAAAGAAGTTGATGAAAACTATTGTTATATGAATTATTTGTAATCCCTGGGCTATAGCCTAGAACTGTAAGCCTGTGAGGCATATGCAATGTGTTTTGAGATTATAATATAGTGTGGATGATCTTTGAAGTCTGGGTTTTTCCCTATTAGGGTTTTCCAAGGATAAATCTTGTGTCTAGTGTTCATGAATGTCTTTGATCTTTTTGTGGATTAGCTATCAATTTACATTGTGTATCTGTGTGATCATGAAGTTGGTGGTCTAGGATGCAAGGGTTGATAGTCCTTAATTGGATCCTCCCACCTTGGCTACATCAAATGGTATTAGAGTTGAATGTTGTGAACTTGTGAATCTTGAGATGAGAGCTAGTTGCGAGTTTGTTTGCTGGTTGTGGATCTGACAGTGTTGAAAGAAGTGCAAAACCTTAGAGGAGAGATCGAGGAAAGATTTGGTTGTTAATCTGACTTGTTACAATGGGGAAGAGTTGAAAGAGGATGAAAGAAAATGAAACCCTAGTATGCAAAAGGGATAATTTGGAGGAGGAATTGTGCAAGATCAAGAAGTGTAATGCAAAATTGAGGGAGAGAAATGAAGAACTCGAAGGAAAGCTGGATATGTTGGAAGACCTTAAAAAGAAATTTGTAGAAGAATTCAAGATTGTTCTGGAGGAAAGTTTTAAAAAGTTGAATAAGGAGAGTAGTTTGCAGAGGAAGGAAATATCTAGTTTGAAGGAGCATGTTAATTAGTTGGAGTAGTCACTTATTGCATGCTGGAAGGAGAATAAGAATTTGAGATCTAAGCTTGAATGTTGTGTTGTTTCCTATGAAACTTGTGATTTGTGTGATGTTGCAGAAGTTTCTTTAGGAGAAGTTGAAGATAACAAAGTCATGAAGCCTACAATTGTTGGTGATGTTATTGGTTTTAGAATCATGTAGAGAATGGGATATGAAGGAAAAGGATTGGGAAAGTAGCAGTAAGGAATTACATAACCTATTGAACCAATGATGAGATCCAAGAGCGAAGGCCTTAGATATGACAAATGCAAGAATGTTATTGCAAGTTTGAATCAAAGAAGAGAAGGTATGTACCATTCACATTATAAAAGGCATGGGCATGAGAAGGAAGTATATTGGGATCTATATCCTTGTAAGTTATGTGGATTGAGGAATCATTTAGAAAAGATGTTTTGGGACAAGATGAGAAGGAGAAATCCTATGATAGGTTATGAGAAGATGGATTATGGATGGATTGATGGAGCAAAGTGGAAACATGTTACTTGTATGCTTAGAAGATCATATAGATGGAAGAACTCATATGTTGGAGGAAAAGAGGAATTAAGATGCAGACCTCATGCAAAGCATAGAAGAGTTTGGAGGAAGAAAGAATCAAGTGTCAGACAACTTGATGAAAGAGAAGCAAAAAATGATGTAGCGATAGTTTGTGTGGATGAAGAAGAACTTGAATTAATTTACCTAGAGGAAGGGGAACCATTGGAGGAATTAGATTTCCTAGAGGAAATGGAAGAAGGTGAAGCATTGATATTAAGGAGAAAGTCTATGAACCAAAGTGAAGTAAGTGTGAATGAAGGAATTGATCTTGAGGAAACTTGTAGGGCAGCTTGCTCAGACTGCCAACTAGTGAGGCAGTGCAAGGCTTGTAAGTAGAGTGTTGAACCTTGGAGAGTTTGAGGTAGTCTGCAAGGTGGACTTGAATAGATCACTGACCTTGAGGCAGTTGCAAGTACCTATAGACTGATTATATAACCCATTTAAAGAAGTAGTATTGGATTTGATACAGTGTAGACCAAAGTGAAGAGTCTCACTTTTCAATTAACCTTGAGATTCTAATGCAAGGGCATCAGGAAGTCTTCAAAAAATTGAGGCAGTTGGTAGTGAAGTTGTAGGTTGACAGTAGTGAAGTTCTGTACATTGGATAGATTTGTATGTTGATTATCAAAAGTCTTGGATTAAAGGGTTTGTTGTAGAGTGTGTCTAGTTTATTCACCAGAAGTTTCAGAGGTCCATGTGAAGGATGGATCGAGTTGTGGAGATCTGTGTGTTGACATCCATTCAACTATTATGTTTGGTGTTCTTGAGGGAAGATGATGTGATTCTAGTACATGGAGTTGTTGTGGTGATTCATGATGATCATGGATGTTTCTAGATCATGTGTTGTTGGTCCACATTGATCTGTGTGTCCACGATTGGAAATTTTCTCTTGTGAGTTCATGTTTACCTTGTTCTTGGCTGACAAGGCATTGTGGCATGTTGTGGATCTTCAAGAAATAATATAGGTGTTTGCATGATTGAGGATGTTGATTTGGGTCATGGCTTTGTTGTGGCCGACCTGGGTTGATCCACATGGTAAATTGTTATTGTTTGGGGCCGACCTATCTGAATTATCACATTATTTTATTAGTCGTTGTATTTTGGCCAACATGTTAAGGGTTAGATGATTGGCAGATGATATAAATAGAAGGGATATGATTGTTACAAGGCATTAGAGGAGGATATGGAAAAAGTGCTCGGTGGTGTGAAGTATGAAGCACAATGATGAAGTCTTTTGATCTGGAAGGATCTTAGACCAGAGTGTGTGGAACAGGAAAATAAGTTGATGAAAATTGTTGTTATATGAATTATTTGTAATCCCTGGGTTGTGGCCTAGAACTGTAAGCCTATGAGGCATATGTAATGTGTTTTGAGATTATAATATAGTGTGGATGATCTTTGAAGGCTGGGTTTTTCTCTATTAGGGTTTTCTGAGGATAAACCTTGTGTCTGGTGTTTATGAATGTTTTTGATCTTTATGTGGATTAGCTATTAATTTCTATTGTGTATCTGTGTGAACATGGAGTTGGTGGTCTAGGATGCAAGGTTGGACAGTCCTTAATTAGATCCTCCCACCTTGGCTACATCAAGGATGAAGGATGGAGTTTGTTTTCCTATGATGGTAGTTAGGGGAACAACTTCAATCCACTTTGTAAAGTACTCAATGGTTGTGATGATGAACTTGTGCCCATTGGAAGATGATGAATGAATTTTTCCTATAATGTCCAATCCCCACTGAAAAAAATGCCATGTTGATGCGAATGGTTGTAGCTCTTGTGCTGGTGCATGTATCAAGTTTTCATGAGTTTGACATTTTTGACACTTTTTGACATATTGAAATGACTCCTCCATATTTTTCCAGTAATACCCCAAACGTAGGAGTTTCTTAGCTAAAGTCAGGCCACTTGAATGTGTGCCACAAATACCTTCATGAACTTTGTGTAAAGAAGTTTCAATTTTGTTATGTTCAAGACATCGAAGGAGAGTACCATCAAGACCTCGTCGATAAAGTACATCATCTATCAGGATATGTCAAGCTACTTGTTGAATAAAGTTTTTTTTTGTTTCGGGATAAATCAGGTGGAGGGTATTGTCTTTTAGATAAGTGTATATTTTCCGTTAGATGGAAGCATGGGCCTCGGCTAGATGGTATATGACTTGGGATTTAGGGTTATCATAGACAGCATTAAACAGTTGTTGCACCATGAACTCATAACAGGCTCATTTTTTAGGTATTTTCAAGAGAGAAGCAATGGTAGCCATGGCATCAACAACTTTGTTGTCACCCCTTGGAATCTGCTCAAATTTTATCTCCATAAAGTACTTTTTAATGTCATCAACCATTCTTTTATATGGCATGAATTTATCATCTTTTGTTTGGTAATCATCATTCACTTGGTTAATGACTAGTTGGGAATCACAATAGACATACAACTCTATGATCTTCCATTTGACTACTACTTTGATTCCAATAATCAATGCCTCATATTTAGCTATGTTGTTAGTGCAAGGAAAAATCAATCTATAAGACTTTGGAATGGTATGTCCTTAAGGCGTGATAAACAAGATTACTGCCCCTGGTCCATGTTGTGGGTAAGAGTCATCAAAGTATAAAATCCATTGTTTTGTTGACACTGTTAGAACATCTGCGTCTGGAAATTTAATGCCCATTAGATGATTAGATCTTGTAATGGTACTTCTGCTAGTTGATACACTATGGCTTGACCTTTGATTTCTTTCCTGTCCACATACTAGATATTAAACTCGCTCACTATCATTACCCACTTGGCTAGTCTTCCTGTCAAGGTAGCTTGGTTGAGTAGATACTTTAAGGGATCAATTTTAGCTGTGAGTTTGATGGTGTGAGTTAACATGTAATGTCTTAGTTGTTGATTAGAAAATACTACCACCAAGCAATCTTTTCCAATAAAAGTGTAATTGATCTCATAACCATTCAAAGTTCTATTGATTATATAATAAATAACCCTTTCCTTTTCTGTAGAATCTTCTTGTGGGAGTAAAGGGCCCAAAGATATCTCTGTTGTTGCAATGTAGAGTAGAAATGGTTTTCCTTTGGTTGGTGCTACCAGTATGGGTGGCGACATCAGATATTGTTTTAGTTGATTAAAGGATACTTCACACTTTTCATCCCATTTGAAAGAGACATTCTTGTGTAGTAAGTGATTGAAAGGATGAGATTTATCAGCCAGTTGTGCGATGAACCTCTTGATAGACTGGAATCATCCCTATAAAGATGGGTATGTGTAGGATCATGATGGTCCAAAAAGTGGCAATATGTAACTGATATGATGGCCCATGTGGCTAATGACTTTTTTTTTACCCAAAATTGATGAAACGAAAAGGGTTTTTAAAGGAGATTCTCAACTTTCCACCAATATAAATTATTCTTTACTTTGAATTTAATAAATAATTATTATTCATTTTCTATTTGAATTATAACTAAAGTCTTGATTGATAGGCTGATTGAAAAACATCTATAACTTTCAAATGGTATCACATTTTTAAAATTTGGAACATGCAACACATTCTATGCTTTGCATACTATAGGATTAAAAAAAAAAAAAAATTATGAAGTTTTGACCAAGTCAAGGTGGTCAAACATACGAGTTTTTATATTTCTTAAAATTTCTAATAAAAGAATCATAATTAATTATTTTCTTGGAAAAAAATTACAAAAAAATATGCATCCCATCGGGACATGAGTCATCTACTTATATCTAAAATATTATAAAAAAATATTATCATTTTATTGTGGTTAGGGTGGCTAGACAGACACCTACTTCTTATTTTTTCCTTGAAATTTAAGTACTACTACATTGAAATTTCAAATTTTCACCAAATAGATTTATTTTTAAAAAAATAAACCTAGTAGTTTAGAAACTACATTCAATTTTCTATAGATTCTATTCTTACATATTTTTGAAATAATATAGATAACTTATCCAATTTTTTATGTCAAGTTTCCTAACTTTGATTTTTCTGAATTTTTTGCCACTTAAGAGCTTGTTTTTTCCATGATGATCCTGCACATAACCAGATCTAAGTTGGTTGATATCCTTAGGAGGAGGCATCTCCATGATGGCTTTGACCTTTGTAGGATCCACCTTAATGCCTTTAGACGATACTATATATCCCAAAAGCTTGGCTGATGTCATCCCAAATACACATTTCTTGGGGTTTAACCTCACATTGAATTTCTCTAGTCTAGTGAAGATCTTGTCTAAAATTTCCAGATGTCCCTCTCTAGTGAATCATTTTTCCAACAATTCATCAACATAGTCTTCCATAAAAGTGTACATCATGTCATGGAAGATGGTGGTCATCGCTCTCTGATATGTGGCTCCAACATTTTTCAACCTGAGAGGCATTATGTTCCAACAAAAAGTACCTCAAGGACATGTGAAGGCTATCTTATCTTGATCTTTAAGTGCTATTTTTATTTGATTGTAACCTGAAAATCCATCCATAAGCGATAACATTTCATGTCCAACTATCAAGTCTACGATGATGTCAATGTTAGGCAAAGGAAAATCATCTTTCAGACAAGCCTTGTTGAGATCTTTGAAATATGTACATATCTTGATGCTTTTGTCTAGTTTTGAAATTGGAACAATATTTGAGATCCACACAACATAGTCAATAGGTGTAATAAATCTCACATCTAGTAGCTTCTTCAATTCAAGTTTCACCAAGAGGGCAATATGGGGATGCATTTCTCTCAAATTTTACTTCACTGGTTTCACCCTAGGTGGTAGTGATAAATGATGCATGATAAGATTTGGATCTATTCTTGGCATGTCAATGTAGGACCAAGCAAAGTTGACTCACCTCTCTTCAAAGAATTTAGTGAAGTTGGGTTTTTCTTCCTTTGTCATGGATTGTTTCAGTTGTGCCAACATTGATGGATTGTGTGGGATCAATCAAAACTAATGATCTCTCATGATAGTGCTCAGGAAGAGTGTTAAATCTCCCATATTTAGGTGCCTCAGAGAGGTTTTCACCATTAGATGCACTCTTTATTTTTACTTTTTCTTGATCTAATACTACCATTAAATGGTTTTCAGCATTAGATTGATTTTTTATATTCATTGTTTTGTAGCTGAGATATTTGAAACTCCCCTTTTCTAAAGCCTTGTTATGAGATTTTTTGGTGGAACATGTTTCAATATTTTTAGAGCAAAGGAAGTTCACAATGGCGTCATCATTTGAAAAGATAGGTATGTCAAGCAACTCATTTTGGTCCCAATTAATCAGTTTAGGGTGTATCAATGTCAATAAATCTTTAGATTGGCTAAGGTCAAAAGGGGTATGTGTAATGATGGAAAAATCATGAAAGTGTGTGATAGAAATATCAAGGTATATGATTTTACTCTCTTCCAAAGTATCTATCTCAATCAAAGCACATTGATTGTCTTCACTTGAGTCATCAATATGCAGTGATCCAATTTCAATTGGTCTAGAACTCGAGCTCTGTCCCTCCATACGTGTTGGTGTATACTTTTGTATCACATCAATTTCCTTATCATGACAAGACTCTTTAGAGAGGGAATCCCATTCATATTCATTACAATTTATTTCAGAACTATCTCTGAATTGGAGGATTCTCTCAACAACCTACTGCCCGATTTCTTCTTTTGATTCTTCTCTATATCCTAGTCTCATTTTGTCCTTAGAATTCATTGTGATGGGTTGTATTGGTTCTATGATGCCTTCTTTTCTTTTACCAATAGGACCTTTTCCCTCATAGCCCATCTTTTCTATGATTTTCTTCCCTTTGCCATATTGCTCTATTTGTAGATTGGAGGTTGATGCTTGTAATTGTTCTTCATCCTTGTACAACCAATTCAAAACTTCCTTGTCATTTGATTCATTCACTAAGGTGCCTGCCTTTACAAACTTGCCATCAAAAAGCACTATTGGTTGTAATGATTGTTGTCTTGATGTTGATGGCTACCCATATGAATTAGGAGAAGACAACAACTATGAAAGACATAATGATTGATCAAATGAGTATTCCCCATGCCTTTGTCTTTCAATTGGATCTTTTCAACCTATTTTGATAAGGCATTGAGTTGACTTTCCTGATTTGATGAAATAAACTTACCAACAAATTTTTCTTTTCATTGGTCCCTTTTCTCAACCCACTTTGACAAGGAAGCTAGTTTTCTTTCATTTTTTGATGAGCTAGGCGTTGAAGCTTCCCTTTTGTGTGGCACAAAAGTGTCTTGGGTTTTTTTGAGTGTGTTGCAATATTGGGAATTGTTGGAATTAGCTGAAATAGTGATTTCTTTCCCATTGAAAGGAAATTTCACACATTGATGATACATTGAGGGCATTTCTTGCATCTAATGAATCAAAGGAAATCCCAAGAGTATGTTCTATGTAAAATATTTATCCAACACTTGGCAGATTATATCTTTGACAACTGGTCCTACTTGAATTGGTAAGACAATTAATCCTTGGGAGGATCTCTCTTCATCATCATAAGCCTTTATAGTTATTTTCCTTCTAGGATCAATAGCATTCTCTAAATATCCAAGTGTACCATGATGAGTTTCAAACTATATATATTTAGGCCAACTCCTCCATCTATTAGAACATGTTTGATGTGGTGTTTGTGGATTAAGACCTCAATGTGGAGGACAACGTTATGCAGATGGGTGATTGATACATCATAATGTTAGAAAAAAAAATAGGAAATGAGGTGCGGTAAAGTGTCCCACCATAGTTTGAAATTGAAAACTTCTAGGTTGTTTGGTACTATGGTGGCTACTAGAGCTTGTTCTAGAATTTCTTTGTGCGCTGGTGAAATCTTGAGAAGCTCTAAGATCGATATTTGAGCGGGTATTTTTTGCAATTGATCAACTATGTTATATTGATTTGGATGGACAACAGTTGATTTGGATGTAGAAGAGGAAGATCCTTTCCATGTTACTTTAGCTTTCCCTCTTGTGATTGCGTTGATTGGTGGATCGTCTTTATTTTCTCTGATTTTAATGACATTAATTTTATTATCACTTGTGGCAATGTTTCTGATCAGATTTATTGGTGTAATGTCATTAATATGATGTGGTTTAGTGTTAATTTCATGGTGATGATTTTCAAATGTAGCAATGTTTCTTTGGCCCTTGATTTTGATGTCCTTGGTTTGTGTGAGAGAGGGGGACCACCACATGCAAGACCCTAGGTCACAAAGGGTCGAGACGCTAGAGGTTGCCCTAACTTACCTCAGCTAAGTGTATGTTTTAGGAAATGAGGATAAGAATGATAAGGATTTTAAAGTCCTACAATCACTATGCAATCCTGAGTTTCAAGGTGGGGCTAGGCAAGTCAATTTTTAGGTCCAAGCCTACATCTCAGAGAGCTCTTTGTCTGAGGACGTCACTACAGACTTCGAATGACAATGTGGCGCACTGGTCTCATAAATGCACTATAGTCCGTATAACCAGACAATAGCCGAGACAAGGTTCAACACACCAAAATGACTTATCAGCCTAGCTATTTAAATAAAAGGCTAGAATGATGTAAATAAATAGATTAAGTAATCTCTAGTGCTATAGAGAAAATAAAGAAAAGTGATAAAGATGAGGAGAATCTCATCAATGAACTCATTCACCAGCTGATCCTCCAAGAGCTCATACACCTACACACAAAAAGAGAGAATTTTGGGGGTGGCTGTTAAGGGGTCTTCCATAGTCAGACCCTTGTTTAGGTGTTCCCACCTCCATAGACATCCAATGGAAAAGAGATAAAGAAGTGATAAAAACACAAGCACTACAAATAGTACTTTGATACTCAACCAAATGATAGAGGAGAGGAGAGGGAAGCTTACCACCTCCACCAAGAGAACTCAAGGCTGCTTAGGGGAGAGATGAGAGGAAATAAAGCCTCTGCTACAATGGCATGGTCCCAAACTTGCTCTATTGACGTGGAGTGAGATATTGCTACTATCGAATGCTTGGAATGCTACAATGAGCTTCAAGTGGTGTAGAGTTCTTCCAATCCTTCATCTAACCTCCTAATGCAGGTTCCAAGACTTGATTATGAAGGAATGAGGAAAGAAACAACCATATTCAAATTAGGTGGCTGAAGGAGGTGTTACAACTTTGTTGCCATTAGGAAGAGTAATGCCTTTGCTGGCTTAGCCGTAGGGATTTTCTAGGGATGTAAGCGCATTGTGCGAACGTCTATGCATCATACATGCATCTCTGATAGAAACGCCTCCACCGACACACAAAATAGGTGCCAAGTGGACTGCTATCAGTAGACTTAAGTGAATTTAAGCCTTTGACTTAGATTTTCTAAAGTGCAATAAGGAAAAAAGGGGAATTGCACCTAGGGTGCAAATTTTCTCTTATACATTTTTCCCCCATTTTAGGGAGCACAAGTACTGATGAGTGCTTAGTAAAGTAGATCAAAAAGAGAGTAGGGTTAGAAAAGTATACCTAAACCATTGAGGATGAGGACTACAATCTGGCGAACTTGAAAATATAGGGAAAACAAAAGACTCCATAGCTACGCGGAACTATGAAGTTGGAACAACAAGGCATCTTATAGGCCCTCAGACCTACAAGGAGGCAACCCCCAAGATATCTTACATGGAGGAAGCCCCAAGGAAGTGGCCTCCACTAAGTCAGGAAGCGATGCAATGTCTACCTACAGATAGAACATGTCTAAAGTTTTGATGCATCTACCCATATATAGGACACATCTAAAAGCGATGACATGTCTACCCACAGATAGAACATGTCTAAAGTGTCGATGCATATACCCGTAGATAGAACACATCTAAAAGTGGTGACATGTCTACTCACAAATAGAACATGTCTAGAGTGTCAATGCGTCTACTTGCAAATAGAAAACACCTAAAAGTGGTAACATGTCTACCCGCAGATAGAATGTGTCTAAAGTGGCCAGTCAGGTAGATTGAGAAACTTTCAAAGGGATCCCTCAAGAACCCTTCAAAAGGAGAGGGGTCCACTCAAGGGATGCACAGTTTGAAATAGCAAGGTCTAGTTAGGCTGCCACCAAGCTAGATGTGAAAGGATGAATAGAACGAGTCTAGTCGGGCTCCCCCTAGACCAGACATAGAGGAGTCCATTCGTTACAAAGGATTTTGAATAAAGGTTCCTTCAGGAACCCACCATGAAAGAGATGGGGTCCACTCAAGGGACACGCAGTTCAAAAGTTGCCACCTTAGAGTGATTCGTCATCAAGGGATCCTTTCAAAATATGTTCACTTCATCAAGGAATTCAAAATGGTCATGCCCCCATGCAAGGGGAAGTCAAATTAGTTCCCACTTCGGAGGAAGGTCTCCAAGTCCTTTCTTTATGAACCCATTATGAAGGAAACACATTCCATTAGGATTCTATTTTGAGAATGTGCTTCCAAGGAAAGGGTGTTGCAAGGACTTTTGAGAAAAGATTCATTGGTAGAAAGTTCATTTTCTAAAATTTGAAGTGTTAAAGAACATTGTCACACATAGGATGGACAACTCAAGAAAAGAGAGAAAGATAAAGAAAAAGTGAAAAGCACAAACAAAGGGCACAGGGGGATCTAGTTTAGCAAGGTCAAATCTGTCCAAGCTCATATAATAGTAGGTAATTGTAATGCAAGGTGAAAGATCATCAATCCCAAACAAAGTCGAGAAGAATTCACGGAAAACAAAGTAAAAATAAAAAAATTGGGTTAACATGGAAGGGAAGCCTAAATTTCCCCGATGCTTTGCATCGAGCTCAATTTAACGAAAAATTAAGCACAAACATGGAAGAATGATGGTTCAAATAGAAGAAGGTTTATGACATAAAAACCACTCCTGTATCCAAGCACCAACAAGGGTGACATAGGTCATCCAGGCACACATTGTATGAGTATGGGGGAACACGTCACAAAACACACACAAGATCAAGAAAAGAGGGCCTCCTCCTAACACTGCTTGACCAAGAGGTCGTCTGCTTCCCAATCCAAATCCTCGTAAGGGAAAGGAGGATGGATCTGAAAATATGGAATGTTAAGAGGAGGGGTATTCGACCCTCCCACGACAAGGACCAAGGAAGAGGGCCCCTCAAGGTCCTCTCCACCAAGCTCCTGTGGAGTCAAAGTCAGCGATTTCATGAAGATCACTGATAGGGTCAGGACCTCATCCATAGAGTTGGAACATGCACCCCATGGGAATTATATGTATTACTTTAGTGGATGGGATGGGTTGTGCCTAAAATCCACCACTAGGCTCACCAACTGATTCGGAAGCAGTGACAAACTGAGGAGAGGTCAGGATTATTTTTGTCACAAGGACAAAATAGGTCATCATAGGGCCACCTTGCGAAGGTGGGATCTTCCTATTCCCTTTATCACAAGAAGGAATATCCCCTACCTCCTTCTTCACAGGAGGGGATGAACTCCGCACATTCGAAGCTAAAGGTGTAGAGGAAGATGACAAAACCATAGTGGATACGACCGAAGTGTTAACCATATCCATGGGTTTTGGGAAGGGCTAAATATCCTAAATGGACATCAACAAAGGTGGATACATTGAGGGAGTGATAAACACTTGTACCTAATTAGGGTTTGGTGCTTTCTTGCTTGCAACGGAAGTCAGGAATGGATCAAGAAAAGGAGACACAATAGGAGAAGAGGAAGACGATGCTGCATAGGGACCTGAAGCAGGGGTAGTCATTTCTTCTTCCTTCTATTGCGAAGCAACCTGCTTGGCCAGGATAGCCTTTCACTGAGGATTGCACTCTCCTACAAGGTGGTTCCTATGAATCTTAGAGTTAGAAGCCAAATCTTGTGAAGGGACATGAGTTTCCTACTTGATGATAGGGATGTCTAGTATGGCCATTTTGAGTGAAGGAATGGGTTCTTATGTAGGAGTAGGGGGAGAAAGCTGAGGAGTGATAGGAGGATTCAACTCAAGATCCTCGACAACGGGTCTCTTTCCACTCACTACCTTAGGAGCAGGAGTAGTAGGAGGCTACCACAATTGAGATAAGGAGGACTCTCTTCAAAGGACCTTCTTCCTTTCATATCAAATAGGTCTAGGCTTTGTCGGCAGAAGAGGAAGTTCGATTGTGGGATACTTTGACTTTCACAAAATAGGCATCAAAGGGTTCTCCTGCAAATGAGAACACTAGCTATGATTTTTCCATTGATTTGTGTAGGAATATAGAGGGGAGATGGTTGCTTACTAAAGCCCACTAGGAAGTCCTTCAAGTAAAGGTTATGCCAACACTTTTCTCCATAGGTTGCTCGAAGAGGATGGTTTGATGCAGGAATGAAGCCATTACACACACTAGACAATGCTTTCATAGAATCCCTAAAGGTTAATGGATAAGAAAGTGACCCAATTAAGGTTTCTTCATGCAATACCTTTGGATCCTTCCAACTATGCCACCTAGGGGTCGTAGGTTGGGTTGGAAGGTGACAGCTACACAACACTCACACCTACAACACTCCTAGAGTACAAGGAAAGGAACTGTCGGTATCACAAAAATGGAACCAAAATGGTTCACATCGGGTTCACCAAAAATGTAAGAGAGGGGGACCACCGCATGTAAGACCCTAGGTCATGGAGGGTTGAGATGCGAGAGGCTGCCCTAACTTACCTGAGCTAAGTGTATGCTTTCTAAAATGAGGATGAGAATGATGAGAATTTTAGAGTCCTATGATCACTCTACAATACTGAGTTTCAAGATGGGGCTAGGCGAGCCAGTTTTAGGTCAAACTTTGCATCTCAGAGAGCTCTCTGTCTGAGGACATCAGCATGGACTTCAGACGACTATGTGATGCGCTCACATCTCAGAAATGTATTGTAGTCTGTATGGCTAGACAATAGCCAAGACAAGGTTGAACACACTAAAATGACTTATCAACCTAGCTATTTAACTAAAAGGCCAAAATGATGTAACTAATTAGATTAAGTAATCTCTAGTGTTATAGAGAAAATAAAGAAAAGTGATAAAGATGAGGAGAATCTCACCAATGAACTCGTTTGCTAGTTGATCCTCCAAGAGCTCACACACCTACACACAACAAGAGATAGAAAGTTGTGGGGTGGCTATATAGGGCTCTAGCTTAGTCAAACCCTTGTTTAGATGTTCCCACCTCCACGAACAACCAATGGAAAAGAGATAAAGAAGTGATAAAAACACAAGCACTACAAACAGTACTATGCTACTAAACCAAATGATAGAGGAGAGGAGAGGGAAGCTTACCACCTCCACCAAGAGCATTCAAGGCTACTTGGGGGAGAAATGAGAGGAACTCAAGCCTCTGCTATAATGGTGTGGTCCCAAACTTGCTCTACTGAGGTGATGGAGTGAGATATTGCTACCATCAAATGCTTGGAATGCTAGAATGAGCTTTAAGTGGTGTAGAATTCTTCCAATCCTTCATCCAACCTCCTAATGCAAGTTCGAAGACTTGATTATAATGAATGAGGAAATAAACAACCATATTTTGGTCGTGTAGCCGAAGGAGGCATTACAACTTCGCTGCCAATGGGAAGAGTAACCCTTCTACTGGATCAATTGCAGGAATCTACCAGGGATGTAAGCATGTTGCACAGATGTCTGTGCATCACACGAGTGTGTCTGATAGGAAGAACTCCACTAACACACAAAACATGCGCCACTTGGACTGCCATCAGTGGGCTTAAGTGAATTTAAGCCTCCAACTTAGGTTTTCTAAAGTGTAATAAGGAAAAAAGGGGAATTGAACCTAGGGTGTAAATTTTCTCATATAGATTTTTCTCCCACTTTAGCAAGCACAAGTACTTATGAGTGCTTGGTAAAGTAGATCAAGAAGAGAGTAGGGTTAGAAAAGTATACTTGAACCATCAAGGATGAAAATTATGATCTGGTGAACCTAAATATGCAGGGAAAACAAAATACTCCATAGTTTCTCGGAACTATGAGGTTGGAACAACAAAGCATCTTATAGGCCCACAGACTTGCAAATAGGAAACCCCCAAGATCTCTCATAGGGAGGAAGCCCTAAGGAATTGGAATCCATGAAATCAGGAAGTGGTGACATATCTACCCACAGATAGAACATGTCTAAAGTGTTAATGTGTCTACCCATAGATAGGACACATATAAAAGTGGTGGCATGTCTACCCATAGATAGAACATGACTAAAGCATTGATGCATCTACCCATAGATAGAACATATCTAAAAGTGGAGACACATCTACCCAAAGATAGAACATGTCTAAAGCATCCATGCGTCTACCCACAAATAGAACACATCTAAAAGCGGTGAAACGTCTACCTGCAAATAGAACATGTCTAAAGCAGCTGGTCACACAAACCAAGAAACTTTCAAAGGGATCTCTCGAGAACCATTCAAAAAGAGAGGGTTCCACTCAAGGGTTGCACAATTTGAAATAGCAAGATCTAGTTAGGCTACCCCTAAGCTAGACATGAAAGGACGAATAGAACGAGTCTAGTCGGGTTGCCCCTAGACCAGACATAAAGGAGTCCATTCATTATAAAGGATTTTAAAGAAAGGGTCCTTGAGGAACCCACCATGAAAGAGAGGGGGTCCACTCAAGGGACACACAATTCAAAAGTTTCCACCACAGATCAATTCATCATCAAGAGATCCTTTCAAAAAAATTTCACTTCATGAAGGAATTCAAAAGGAAGGTCATTCCCCCATGCGAGGGGAAGTCAAACAAGTTCCCACTTTGGAGAAAGGTCTCCAAGTCCTTTCTTTATGAACCCGTTATGAAGGAAACACATTCCGTTAGCATTCTATGTTGAGAATGCACTTCTAAAGAAAGGGTGTTGAGAGGACTTTTGAGAAAAGATTCGTTGGTGGTCAATTTGTTTTCTAAAAGTCAAAGTGTTAAAGAACATTGTCACACATAGGAGGGACAAATAAAGAAAAGAAGAGATAATCCCCAATATAATAGTAGGTAACCACAATGCAAGGTGAAAGATCATCAATCCCCAACTAGATCGAGAAGAATGCATGGAAAACAAAGTAAAAATAAAAAATTGAGTCAATATGGAAGGGAAGCCTAAATGTTCCTGATGCTTTGTGTTGTCCCCAATTTAATGAAAAACCAAGCACAAACATGGACGAATGATGGTTCAAATGGAAGAAGGTTTACAACACAAAAACCATGCCTGTATCCAAGTAGCAATAAGGGTGATGAGGGTCATCTAGGAACACATAATATAAGTACTAGGGAACATGTCACAAAACACACACACACGCACACAAGATCAAGAAAAGAGGGCTTCCTCCTAACACTACTCAACTAAGAGGTCATAAGCTTCCCAATCCAAATCCTCATCAGGGGAAGGAGGATGAGTCTAAAAAGATGGAATGTTAAGAGGAGGGGCATCTGACCCTTCAGCGACAAGGGCCAAGGAAGAGGGTCCCTTAAGGTCCTCTCCACTGACCTCTTATGGAGTCAAAGTCAGCAATTTTGTGAAGATCACTGATAGGGTTGAGACCCAATTACAGAGTTGAACATGCACCCCATGGGAGCGCTATGTCTTACTTCAGTGGATGGGACAAGCTCTGCCTGAAATCCACTTCTAGGCTCACCAAATGATTTGGGAGTGGTGAAAAACTCAGGAGAGGCTAGGACTGGTTCTGTCACAAGGATAGAACAGGTCATCATAGGGCCACCTTGCAAAGGTGGGCTCTTCCTATATCCTTTATTGTGAGAAGGACTATCCCCTACCTCCTTCTTCACAAGAGGGGTTGAACTCCCCATAGACAAAGCTAGATATGCAGAGGAGGAAGAGGAAAAAACCATATTGGATACGACTGAAGTGTTAACCATATCCATAGGTTTTGGGAAGGGATAAATATCTAGAATGGAGATCAACAAAGGTGGCTCCACCAAGGGAGTGATAAAAAATTGTACCTGATTAGGGTTAGGTGCTTTTGTGCTTATAACGAAAGCCGAGAATGGATCAGGCAGAAGAGACACAAAAGGAGAAGAGGAAGACAACACTGTAAAAGGCCCTAAAGCATGGGTGGTCATTTCATCTTCCTTCTATTATAGAGTGGCCTAATTAGCCAGGAGAGCCTTTCGCTAGCACTTGCACTCTCGTACAAGGTGGTTCCTATGACTCTTAGAGTTAGAAGCCGCAGCTTGCAAAGTGACAAGAGTTTCCTAGTTGACCATAGAGATGTCCACTATAGCCGTTTTAGGTGGAGGAATGGGTTCCTGTTTAGGAGCAAGGGGAGTAGGCTAAGGCTCTTTATGCTCATTTCCTTAGGAGTAGGAATAGTAGGAGGCCGTGACAGTTGAGACAAGGAGGACTCTCTTCAAAGGATCTTCTTCCTTTCATACCAAATGGTTCTAGGCTCCATCAACAGAACAAGAAGCTCGAATGTGGGACGCTTCAGCTTTTGCCAAGTAGGCATTGAAGGGTTCTCCTACAAATGAGGAGAACTTGAGGGTACCACAGTTGAGCAAGAAGAAGCATCAGGCTAGGTGGCTGAAGAGGAAGGAGGACCACGAGACTGCTTTTCTTCTTTCCTCTTTCGAGCCTTAATATCATTGCTATCATCCTTCAAGCAGGCCCTATGTGAAATAGAATAAGGTTAGGGAGGGTACCTCAGTTTCAGCCTTAGACATCCTTTCTTATAATTCTAATATGTCTTGTGTAAAAGGTTTGTCCTAGATGAAAGGGGACCCACAGGCACAGGCCATGGGTGATCTAGGGAGTAGCTGCCATGTGCAGCCAACAGTTAATAACCGGTGTCATGAATCACATGTATAGAACCTCCGTGGATAAATTTTAGACATTTATGCACAATGAAGGGTATCACTTTTATCGCTACTAATTAGGTGATACCCAACTTTAAATGGAAGATTTTGGACCCAAGAATGATATCAAACAAGAGCTTCATGGCCATAGGTCTGACTAGGACTGACAGGGAAATGCTACCTAAAGGAGGTATGGAGAGACTGTCATGTGTGAATGAAACTTTTAGGAGCATCGTATACATCCTTATGTAAAAAATTTATAAGCATGATATCCTCCATTATTATGTTCAACTATGATGTCGCATCAATGAGAACACCGTCTATGATGTTTCCATTGATCCATGTAGGAATATAGAGGGGACATGGTTCCTTATTCAAGCCCACCGATAGGTCCTGTGAAGTAAAGGTTATGCCAACACTTTTCTCCACATGCTGCTCGGAGGGGATGGTTTGATGCAAGAATAAAGCCAATACACACAATAGAAAATGATTTCACATAATCCCTAAAGGTTAATGGATAAGACAATGACCCAATTAAGGTATTGTTGTGTAATACCTTTGGATCCTTCCAACTATGCCACCTAGGGGTTGCTGGTTAGGTTGCAAGGCGACAACCTCACAACACTCACACCTACAACACTCCCAGAGTACGAGGAAAGGAAATATCAATATCACAAAAATGGAACCAAAATGGTTCATGTTAGGTTCACCAAAATTGTAAGAGAGGGGGACCACCGCATGCAAGACCCCAAGTCATAGAGGGTCGAGAGGTGAGAGGCTACCCTAACTTACCTAACATAAGTGTATGTTTTAGGAAATGAGGATGAGAATAATGAGGATTTTAGAGTCCTACAATCACTCTACAATCTTGAGTTTCAATATGGGGCTAGGCAAGTCAGTTTTAGGTCCAACTCTGCTTCTCAGAGAGCTCTCTATCTGAGGATGTCAGTGCATACTTTGAACAACAACGCAATGCGCTGGTATCTCAGAAATGTGTTGTAGTCTGTATGACCAGACAACAGCTGAGACAAGGTTAAACACACCAAAAAAACTTCTTTTCCTAGCTATTTAACTAAAATTCCAAAATGATGTAACTAAATAGATTAAGTAATCTCTAGTGTTATAGAGCAAATAAAGAAAAGTGATAATGACAAGGAGAATCTCACTAATGAACTTGTTCGCCAGCTAATCCTCCAAGAGCTCACACACCTACACACAACAAGAGAGATAATGTTTGGGGGTGACTATATAGGGGTCTACTTTACCCCCTGTTTAGGTGTTCCCACCTCCACGAATAGCCAAAGGTAAAGAGATAAAGAAGTGACAAAAACACAAGCACTACAAACAGTACTATGCTACTCACCCAAATGATAGAGGATAGGAGAGGGAAGCTTAGAACCTCCACCAAGAGCACTCAAGGCTGCTTGGGGGAGAAATGAGAGGAACTCAATCCTCTACTGCAATGGCATGGTCCCAAACTTGCTCTACTAATGTGATGGAGTGAGATATTGCTACTGTCAAATGCTTGGAAAGCTAGAATGAGCTTGAAGTGGTGTAGAGTTCTTCCAATCCTTCATCCAACCTCCTAATGCATGTTCCAAGACTTGATTGTGAATGAATGAGGAAAGAAACAACCGTATTTGGGTCAGGTGGCTGAAGGAGGCGTTACAACTTTGTTGCCAATGGGAAGAGTAATGCTTTTGCTAGCTCAGCCGCAGGAATCTACCAGGGACATAAGCGCACCGCATGGACATCTGAGCATTGTGCAAGTGTCTTCAATAGGAACGCCTCCACCGACACACAAAATAGGCACCAAGTGGACTGCCATCAGCAGGTTTAAGTGAATTTAAGCCTCCAACTTAGGTTTTCTAAAGTGTAATAATGAAAAAAGGGAAATTGCACCTTAGGTGAAAATTTACTCATATACATATTTCCCCCACTTTAGTGAGCACAAGTATTGATGAGTGATCAGTAAAGTAGATCAAGAAGAGAGTAGGGTTAGAAAGGTATGCATAAAATATTGAGGATGTAGGGAAAACAAAAGAGTCCATAGGTGCTCAAAACTATGAGCTTGGAGCAACAAAGCATCTTACAGACCCGCAAACCTACAAGGAGGTAACCCATAAGATCACTCACATGGAGGAAGCTCCAAGGAAGCAAACTCTACAGAATCAAGAAGTGACAACATGTCTACCTGCAGATAGAACATGTCTAAAGCATCGATGCATCTACCCACAGACAGGATGCATATAAATGTGGTGACACGTCTACCTGCAAATAGAACATGTCTAAAGTGTCGATGCATCTACCCATAGATAAAACACATCTGAAAGTGGCGATAAGTCTACCCAAAGATAGAACATGTCTAAAGCATCCATGTGTCTACCTATAGATAGAACACATCTAAAACCGGTGAAATGTCTACCCACAAATATAACATGTCTAAAGCGGTCAATCACGTAGACCAAGTAACTTTCAAAGGGATCCATGGGAAACCATTCAAAAGGAGAGGGGTCCACTCAAGGGATGCAAAATTTGAAATAGAAAGGTCTAATCAAGCTAACCCCAAGCTAGATGCGAAAGGATGAATATAACGAGTCTAGTTGGGTTGTCCCCATACCAAATGTAAAGGAGTCCATTCGTTACAAAGGATTTTGAAGAAAGGGCGCTTGAGGAACCCACCATGAAAGAGAGGGGGTCCACTCAAGGGACACACAATTCAAAAGCCACCACCTTAGAGTGATTTGTCATCAAGGGATCCTTTTGAAAGATGTTCACTTCATGAAGGAATTCAAAAGAAAGGTCATGCCCCCATGCGAGGGGAAGTCAAAGTAGTTCCCACTTTGGAGGAAGGTCTCCAAGTCCTTTCTTTATGAACCCATGATGAAGGAAACACATTCCGTTAGGATTCTATGTTACGAATGCACTTCAAAGGAAAGGGTGTTGTGAGGACTTTTGAGAAAAGATTTGTTGGTGGTGAATTTTTTTTCTAAAAGTCAAAGTGTTAAAGGATGTTGTCACACATAGAAGGGACAAATCAAGAAAATAAGAGAGAAAGATAAAGAAAAAGAAAAAAATTACAAACAAAGGGCATACCTGGGGTTCTAGTTTAGCAGGGTCGGATCTATCCAAGCTCATATAATAGTAGGTAACCACAATGCAAGGCGAAATATCATCAATCCCCATCCAAAGTGAGAAGAATGCATCGAAAATAAAGTAAAAATAAAAAATTGGGTCAACATGGAAGGGAAGCCTAAATGTCCCTGACACTTTGCATCATCCCCAATTTAACAAAAAACCAAGCACAAACATGGAAGAATGATTGTTCAAATAGAAGAAGGTTTACGACACAAAAACCATGCCTGTATCCAAGCACCAACAAGGGTGACGAGGGTCACCCAGCCACACATAGTACAAGTAATGGGGAACACATCACAAAACACACACACACGCACATAAGATCAAGAAAAGAGGGCCTCATCCTTACACTACTCGGCCAAGAGGTCATCCACTTCCCATTCCAAATTCTCGTAAGGGGAAGGAGGATGAGTCTGCAAAGGCAAAATATTAAGAGGAGGGGCATCCGACCTTCCAGTGAAAAGGGCCAAGGAAGAGGGCACCTCAAGGTCCTCTCCACCGACCTCTTGTGGAGTCAAAGTTAGTGATTTTGTGAAGATCGCTGACAGGGTCAAGTCCTCATCCACATAGTTAAACATGCACCCCATGGGAGTGCTATGTCTTACTTTAGTGAATGGGATGGGTTATACCTAAAATCCACCACTAGGCTCACTTGAATGATTTGGGAGTGATGACAAACTTGGGAGAGGTAGGGACTAGTTCTGTTACAAGGACATAATAGGTCATCACAGGGCCACCTTGCAAAGGTGGGCTCTTCGAATTTCCTTTATCTCAAGAAGGACTAGTCCCTACCTCCTTCTTCGCAAGAGGGGTTGAACTCCCCAAAGAAAAATCTAGAGGTGCAGAGGAGGAAGAGGAAAAAACCACAGTGGATATGATTGAATTGTTAACCATATCCGTGGGTTTTGGGAAGGGCTGAATATCCAGAATGGACATCAACAAAGGAAGCTCCATCGAGGGAGCAATAAAAACTTGTATCGATTAGGGTTAGGTGCTTTCGTGCTTGTAACAGAAGCTAAGAACGGATCATGCCGAAGAGACACAATAGGAGAAGAGGAGGACAATGCTACAAAGGGCCCTGAAGTGAGGGTGGTCGTTTCTTCTTCCTTCTATTGGGAAGTGGCTTGCTCAGCAATGAGAGCCTTTCACCGACACTTGCGCTCTTGTGCAAGGTGGTTCCTATGACTCTTAGAGTTAGAAGCCACAACTTGTGAAGGGACAGGAGTTTCCTACTTGACCATAAGAATGTCCACTATGGCCATTTTGAGCAGAGGAACAAACTCCTCTACAAGAGCAGGGGGAGTAGGCTAAAGAGTTTTGGGAGGAGTTGACTCAAGAGCCTCGATAGCGGGCCTCTTTCCACTCATTTCCTTAGGAGCATGAGTAGTAGGAGGCTGCGGAGGTCGAGACAAGGAGAAATCTCTTCAAAGGATCTTCTTCATTTCATACCGATTGGTTCTAGGCTCCATCGGCAGAATAGGAAGCTCGAATGCAAGATGCTTCAGCTTTCACCAAGTGGGCACTCAAGGGTTCTCCTACAAATGAGGTGAAAAACTCGAGGGTAGCACAGTTGTGCAAGAAGAAGTGTCAGGCTAGGTAGTAGAAGAGGAAGGAGGATGATCATGAGACCAGTTTTCTTCTTTCCTCTTTCTAGCCTTAACAACATCACTATTAGCCTTCAAGCAGGCCCTATGTGAAATAGTATAAGGTGAGGTAGGGTACCTCACTTTTAGCCTTAGATGCCCTTTCTTATAATTCTAATATCTCTTGTGTAAAAGGTCCATCCTAGGCAAAAGGGGACCCACAGGTGTAGGCCATGGGTGATCCAGGGAGTAGCTGCCATGTGTGATTGATAGTCGATAACTGGTGTTGTGGATCACATGTACGAAACCTCCGTGGATAAATTTTAGACATTTATGCACAACGAAGGGTACCACATTCATCGCTACTAACTAGGGGATACCCAAATTTACAAGGAAGAGTTCAGACTCATGAATGATATCACATAAGAGCTTCACATCCTTAGGTCCGACCAAGTCTGATAGGGTAATGCTAACTAAAGGGGGTACGAAAAGACTATCATGTGTGCGAATGAAACTTTTAGGAGTATCGTATTCATCCTTATGTAAAAAGTTTATAAGCATGATATCCTCCATTATTATGTTCACCTATGATGTAAGATCAACGAGAACACCAACTACGATGTTTCCATTGATTTGTGCAGGAATATAGAGGGGAGATGGTTCCTTATTAAAGCCCATCGATAGGTCCTATGAAGTAAAGGTTATGCGAACACTTTTCTCTAAAGGCTGCTTAGAGGGGATGGTTTGATGCAAGAATGAAGCCATTATGCACACTAGATAGTGCTTTCACAGAATCCCTAAAGCTTAATGGATAGAACGGTGACCCTATTAAGGTTTCATCGTGCAATACCTTTGGATCCTTCCAACTATGCCACCTAGGGGTCGCTGGTTGGGTTGCAAGGCGACAAACTTACAACACTCACACCTACAACACTCCTGGAGTATGAGGAAAGGAACTGTCAGTATCGCAAAAACAGAACCAAAATGGTTCACGTCAGGCTCACTAAAAATGTAAGAGAGGGGGACCACTGCATGCAAGAACCCAGGTCACGAAGGCTCGAGAGGTGAGAGGTTTCCCTAACTTACCTAAGCCAAGTGTATGTTTTGGGAAATGAGGATGAGAATGATGAGAATTTTAAAGTCCTATGATCACTCTGCAATCCTGAGTTTCAAGGTGGGGCTAGGCGATTCATTTTTTAGGTCCAACTCTACATCTTAGAGAGCTCTTTGTCTGAGGATGTCAGTGCAAACATCAGACGACATTGTGGTGCACTAGAATCTCAGAAACACATTGTAGTCCATACGGCCAGACAATAGCCGAGACAAGGTTAAACACACCAAAATGACTTATAAGCCTGGCTATTTAACTAAAAGGCTAGAATGATGTGACTAAATAGATTAATTAATCTCTAGTGTTATAGAGAAAATAAAGAAAAAGTGATAAAGATGAGGAGAATCTCACCAATGAACTCATTCACCAGCTAATCCTCCAAGAGCTCACACACCTACACACAACAAGAGAGAGAATGTTGGGGGGTGGCTGTATAGGGGTCTGCCATAGTCAGACCCCTGTTTAAGTGTTTCCACCTACATAGACAACCAATGGAATAGAGATAAAGAAGTGATAAAAACACAAGCACTACAAACAGTACTGTGCTACTCAACCAAATGATAGAGGAGAGGAGAGAGAAGATTATGACCTCCACCAAGAGCACTCAAGGCTACTTTGGGGAGAAATGAGAGTAATTCAATCCTCTGCTCCAATGGTGTAGTCCCAAACTTTCTCTACCGATGTGATGGAGTGAGATATTGTTGCTATCGAATCCTTGGAATGCTAGAATGAGCTTGAAGTGGTGTAGAGTTCTTCCAATCCTTCATCCAACCTCCTAATGCAAGTTTGAAGACTTGATTATGAACAAATAAGGAAAGAAATGGCCATATTCAGGTCAGGTGGCTGAAGGAGGCATTACAACTTTGCTACCAATAGGAAGAGTAAAGCTCCTACTAGCTTAGTCGAAGTAATCTGATAGGGAGGTAAGCGTGTTGCACAGTTGTCTCCGACAGAAACACCTCCATTGACACACAAAATAGCTGCCATGTGGACTACCATCAGAATGCTTAAGTGAATTTAAGCCACTGAATTAGGTTTTCTTAAGTGTAATAGGGAAAAAAGGGGAATTTTACCTAGGGTGTAAATTCGCTTTTCTACATTTTTCCCCCACTTTAGTAAGCACAAGTACTGATGAGTGCTTGGTAAAGTATATCAAGAAGAGATTTCGTTTAGAAAAGTATACCTGAATTGTCGACGATGTAGACCATGATCTAGTGAACCTGAAGATGCAAGGAAAACAAAAGACTCCATAGCTTCTCGGAACTATGAAGTTGGATCAAAAAAGCATCTTATAGGCCTGAAAACTTGCAAGGAGGCAACCCCCAAGATCTGTCATATGGAGGAAGCCCCAAAGAAGCGAACTCTGCAAAGTCAGGAAGTAGTGACATGTATACCCGTAAATAGAACATGTCTAAAGTGTCGATGCGTCTACCCATAGATAGGAAGCATCTAAAAGTGGTGACACATCTACCCAAAAATAGAACATGTCTAAATCATTGATGCATCTACCCATAGATAGAACACATCTAAAAGTGGTGACACGTCTACCCGAAGATAGAACATATCTAAAGCATCGATGCGTCTACCCGTAGATAGAACACATCTAAAGTCAACAACACATCTACCCATAGATAGAACATGTCTAAAGTGGCTAGTCACATAGACCAAAAAAATTTCAAAGGTGTCCCTCAGGAACCCTTCAAAAGGAGAGAGGTCCACTCAAAGGACACATAGTGCTACGCCCTTAATATTATTGTACATTGGGTTATGAATAGTTGGATTGTGGCTATCTTAACTCTCTATTAAGTCATATTATCATTAGTATATTGTTATTTAGTTGTTTAGGTTGGCCTAATTCTTATATAGGTGTGTCTAAGTCGGCCTAGGTGATATCCTTGGCATAAATAGGTATATATAGGAGGTTGTGAGCCTTATTTCATCATCAAGTTGTGAAGTGTGTTCTCATTAGAGATATATGGAGGTTTTCGTCCTTGAAGTGGCTTGTTATTCTCAGTTATTATCAAGTATTTGCAGCATATTTCATATCATATTCTTCTATTGTGCAAGTTATTTCATAACAAGTGGTATCAGAGCATGATCTTGGCACCATAGAGGCAAGGTTTTTTCTCAATTTTGGAGGCGATTTTGGGAAGAGCATATCTTTCAGATTTTGGAAAAAAAAATTCTGATTTTTAAAGGGTTTTTGAAGAACATATTGAAGAAGCTACAGTCCATATTTCAGAAGACTTGGAGTAGAATTAAGCGAAGTATTGCAGAATTAGGGTTTCTACACTATTTTTTTGGAATCTACATATCTTGAACATATTGTTGAATTGGAGTCTGATTTTTGTTGGGTTTTTGAAGACATAATAAAGGAGATTATAGTAAAAATTTGAGATAATTTAAGTTTCATTTGTGTGATTTATTTCAACATTAGTGGTTTCCATCATGACGGGGCCTGCAACAAGGGGTAAAAAGAATGTTGTCACTCTGGGGAAGACTCCTAATAAGGATGGTGAAACAATCAAGGATATTACTCATAATGAGGAAATAAATAAGGTCAAGGAAGAAATTTCCTCAATTAAGATGGATATGGGTGACCTAAGAGGAGATATATCAGATATACAAAACATGTTAAGCACCTACATGGCTGAATAAAGAAAAGAGTTCTCAAGTAGCCAAGGTGAATATTCTAGGTCAGCTACTACTGACACAAGCTTTATTACTCCTATGGGATCTAGGAATTTATTTCCAAAGGTGGATATGTGCAAGTTCGATGGTAAGGATCCTCTAACATGGATAAACCAAATGGAGAATTTTTTTGAAGTACACCAAATCCCAAATGGACAAAAGGTCACGATGGTTTCCTTATATCTAGAACCAGATCAATTCATTTAGTATCATTGGCTTTGCACTCATTGAAGTAAAAAGGGGCTCACCGTCTCATGGTCAATTTTTATAGAGGAAATCCAAGCACAATATAGCAATAGCATCACATACAACTTCTTCAGCCAGCTAGATAAACTTCAACAAACAGGATCAGTTAAGGATTATATTCAGCAATTCCAAAATCTATCCTTAAGGGTGGATACAATTACAGAGGAAAACTTGAATGACTTATTCTTGGGTGGTCTCAAGGATCACATTCAACATGAGGTATGCATGTTTAGCCCTAGTTCCATAAATGAGTCTTTTATCTTAGCACGCAGGGTAGAGGAGAAGTATTTAATTCCTAAGAATCAAGGGGCTAATGTGACAAGAGAGAAAGGATATTCAACACAACCTACTAAGTTGACTCCACAACAAATTAAGGAGAAAAGAGAAAAAGGCTTATGTTTCAATTGTGATAGCAAATACAGTCAAGGACATAAATGTAGTGAAAAGAAATTTTTTTATATTGAAGGTCCTAATGAGGAAGAAGAGGAGGAACCCATACTAGAAGATGAAAGGGAGTCAAATGAGGAATCACATGATTCTCAACCAATAATTTCTTGTCATGCACTCTCAAGTTTCAGTGCTTCACAAACTCTCAAGGTGGTGGGGTTCCTAAAGAAGAAAAAGGTAATAGTGTTGATCGACTCAGGTAGTACTCATAATTTCATCAACAAAAAGTTAGCTACTCGTCTAAATTGTTTCATATATCCAGCTCCAGAGTTTCAAGTTTTGATTGCAGATGGTGGTATAGTTAGTTGTTTAGGGAAGTGTCATAGCATTAAATTATCCATGGGAGATTATCAACTTGATACCCCAATGTATGCGATATCCATGGGTGCAACAGATATTGTTTTGGGAGTACAATGGCTTACTACATTAGGAACAATTGAGATGAACTTCCAGGAACTATTCATGAGATTTCAATCAGAAGGAAGGCTAGTAGAGCTAAGGGGGTTGAAGGAAAAATCTCCACAAATAGTAAGCTCTCATCAAATGCAAAAGTTTCTTAAGAAAGGAGTGGATGGATTTGTGGCCCAACTATGTTCATTAGAAGTCTCTCAATCTAATACTCCTACTCATCCAGATTTGCAAGCTATAATTGATCGTCACTCACTTGTTCTTGGAGATATTCCTAAAGGACTTCCTCCTAAGAGGGATCATGATCATGCCATACAGTTAGTCCCAGGGAGCCAACCATCGAACATCAGGCCTTACAAGTATCCACACATACAAAAGAGTGAGATAGAAAAAATTGTTGAAGAGATGCTAGAGGTAGGAATCATCAGGCATAGCCAAAGTGCTTACTCCTCACCTATGGTGATGGTACGTAAGAAGGATGATGCTTGGCACATGTGTCCAGATTATAGAGTGCTCAACATGTACACCATTAAAGATAAGCTTCTAATTCCAGTCATTGATGATTTGCTAGATGAATTAAATGGAGCTATGTTTTTTACCAAGTTAGATCTTAGATCTGGTTATCACCAAATTCAAATTAAGGAGGAAGATATTTGTAAGACAACATTTCAGACTCATGAGGGTCATTATGAATTTTTGGTAATGCCATTTGGTCTTACCAATGCACCATCTACATTCCAAAGTTTGATGAATTCCATTTTTAAGAAGTTCTTGAGAAAGTTTGTGTTAGTATTCTTCGATGATATATTAATTTATAGCAAGACTTGGGAAGAAAATTTGCAACATGTGGACCAAGCATTACAAATACTTGAAGATCATAAACTTTATGCTAAGCCATCCAAGTGCGATTTTGGTCTTATAGAGGTGGAGTATTTGGGACACATAGTTTCACATGAAGGAGTAAAGGTGGACCCTAACAAAATTAAGGCTATCATGGAATGGCCTATTGCAAAAACCATTAAGAAACTGAGAGGATTCTTGGGATTGACAGGGTACTATAGAAGATTTGTGAAGAATTATGGTAGTATAGAAGCACCTCTCACCACTCTATTGAAGAAGGATTCTTTTCATTGGAACGAGTCTGCCAATACAACATTTGAGAGATTGAAGGAGGCTATGTGTACAACTCCAGACTTGCCACTCCTGACTTCACCAAGGAATTCATTGTGGAATGTGATGCTTTTGGAAATGGGATAGGAGCAGTGCTCATGCAAGAAGGTCACCAATTGCTTTTCAGAGTCACAATTAAAAGGTAAGAATCAACTAAAACCTATTTATGAGAAGGAAATGCTAGCAATACTCCATGCAGTGAAACAATGGCGGCCTTATCTATTGGGTAGACATTTCAAGGTTAAGACAGATCATGATAGCCTAGAATATTTTTTGGAACAACGACTATCTTCTGAAGAGCAACAAAAATGGGTCACTAAGATGTTAGGATATGACTTTGAGATTGTATATAAGAAAGGGAAAGAAAATATTGTCGCAGATGCATTGTCAAGGAAGGATGAGAAAGAGGAAGCCTTATTGTGTTCCCTTTCAATATTACAAGAAAATTGGGTAGAGGAAGCCAAAGTAGAGTGGCAAAATGATGTTGCGACAAGTAATCTCATCGAGCAATTAAAAAGTGATCCTAGTAGTTCAGATAAGTTTTGTTGGAAGGGTGATACTCTTTGGTATAAAGAGCGTTTGTATCTCTACAAGAATTCCAACCTTAAAATCAAGATTCTCACATAGTTGCATGAGTCTCCAGTGGGTGGTCATTTAGGATTTTTGAAGACATATCATCAAGTCAAGCAAGATTTCTTTTGGGAGGGGCTAAAGGGTGATGTTCAAAAATTTGTGGCTCAATGTTTGGTGTGTCAAAGGCATAAAGGGGAGACAATTAAGACACTAGGTCTCTTGCAACCCTTATCTATTCCTAGCCAGTGTTGGGAAGAGGTATCCATGGACTTCATCACAGGGTTTCCCAAATCTAAAGGTCATAATGTCATCATGGTGGTAGTTGATCGGCTCACTAAATATGGACATTTCATTGCATTAGCACATCCTTTTACAGCAAGTGTAGTGGCTAAAGATTTTTGGGAGAATATCCAAAACCTACATGGTACACCTAAAGTTACTATTAGTGATCATGATCCTATCTTCACTAGTCACTTTTGGAAAGATTTGTTCTCATGTTTGGGTACTCAATTGGCTCTTAGCTCTTCATACCACCCTCAATCAGATGGGAAAACAGAGGTTGTTAATAAGTGTTTGGAAGGATATCTATGTTGTTTCACTTTAGAGAAACAGTCTCAGTGGGTAGATTGGCTACCACTTGCGGAATGGTGGTATAACACTTCTTTTCATAGCTCATAAAAAATGTCTCCATTTTTGGCACTTTATGGATATCATCCTCCTTCCATCACATCATCAATTAAGGTGTCCCCAAGAGTTCAGGTAGTAGAAGACCACTTGATTCATCAACAACAAGTACTTGATAAGACTTGTTATTCTTAGTTTGAAATAGCAAGGTCTAGTTAGGCTACCCCCAAGCTAGATGTGAAATGATGAATAGAACGATTCTAGTTGGGTTGCCCCCAAACCAGACATAAAGGAGTACATTTGTTACAAAGTATTTTCAAGAAAGGGTGCTTGAGGAACCCGTCATGAAAGAGACAGGGTCCACTCAAGGGACACATAGTTCAAAAGTTGCCACCTTAGAGTGATTCGTCATCAAGGGATCCTTTCAAAAGATGTTCACTTCATGAAGGAATTCGAAAGGAAAGTCATGCCCCCATGTGAGGGGAAGTCAAAGCAGTTCCCACTTTAAAGGAAGGTCTCCAAGTCCTTTCTTTATGAACCCGTGATGAAGGAAACACATTCCAATAGGATTCTATGTTGAGAATGCACTTCTAAGGAAAGGGTGTTGCGAGGAATTTTGAGAAAATATTTGTTGGCAGAGAATTCATCTTTTAAAATTCAAAGTGTTAAAGAACGTTGTCACACATAGGAGGGGTAACTCAAGCAAAGAAGAAAGAAACATAAAGAAAAAATGAAAAGCACAAACAAAGGGCCTAGGGTGATCTAGTTTAGTGGGGTTAGATTTGTCCAAGCTCATATAATAGTAGGTAACCACAATGCAAGGAAAAAGATCATCAATCCACAACCATATCGAGGAGAATGTATGGAAAAAAATAAAAAATAAAAAATTGGGTCAACATGGAAGGGAAGCCTAAATGTCCCCGACACTTTGAATCATCCCCAATTTAACAAAAAATCAAGCACAAACATGGAAGAATGATGGTTCAAATAGAAGAAGGTTTATGACACAAAAACAACACCTGTATCCAAGAACCAACAAGGGTGATGAGGGTCATCTAGGCACACATAGTACAAGTACTGGGGAACATGTCAGAAAACACACACACGCACATAAGATCAATAAAAGAGGGCTTCCTAACACTACTCGGCCAAGAGTTCATCTTCTTTCAAATCCAAATCCTCGTAAGGGGAAGGAGGATGAGTTTGCAAAGGTGAGATGTTAAGAGGATGGGCATTCGACCCTCCTGCGACAAGGGCCAAGGAAGAGGGCCCCTCAAGGCCCTCTCCACTGAGCTCCTATGGAGTCAAAGTCAGCAATTTCACGAAGATCACTGACAAGGTTGGGACCTCATCCACAGAGTTGAACATGCACCCCATGCGAGTGCTATTTATTACTTCAGTGGATGGGATGGGTTATGCTTGAAATCCACTGCTATGCTCACCGAATGAATTAGAAGTGGTGAAAAAATTAGGAGAGGCTATGACTGGTTCTGTCACAAGGATAGAATAGGTCATCATAGGGCCACCTTGCGAAGGTGGGCTCTTCCTACATCCTTTATCATGAGAAGAACTAGCCCCTGCCTCCTTCTTCGTAGGAGGGGATGAACTCCCCATAGACGAGGCTAGAGGTGTAGAGGAGGAAGAGGGAAAAACCATAGTGGATATGGCCAAAGTGTTAACCATATTCACAGGTTTTGGGAAGGGTTGAATATCCAGAATGGACATTAGTAAAGGCTGCTTTGTCGAGGCAACGATAAACACTTCTACCCAATTAGGGTTAGGTGCTTTCGTGCTCGCAATGGAAGCCGAGAATAGATTAGGCATAAAAGACACAACAAGAGAAGAGGAAGATGATGCTATAGAGGGCTCTAAAGTAGGGGTAGTCATTTCTTCTTCCTTCTATTGTGAAACAGCCTGCTGGGCTAAGAGCACCTTTCACTATTACTTGCGCTCTAGTGTAAGGTGGTTCCTACACCTCTTAGAGTTAGAAGCCACAACTTGCAAAGGGATAGGATTTTCTTGCTCGACCATAGGGATGTCCACTAAGGCTGTTTCATGTGAAGGAATAGGTACTTGTGTAGGAGCAGGGGGAGCAGGCTTAGGAGTGATGAGAGGAGTCGACTCGAGAGCCTCAGTAGCAGGCCTCTTTCTGATCACTGCCTTGGGAGTATGAGTAGTAGGATGCCGTAATGGTTGAGACAAGGGGGAATCTCTTCGAAGGAACTTCTTCCTTTCATACCAAATGGGTTTAGGCTCTGTCAGAAGAATAGGAAACTTGAACGCAGGATGCTTGGGCTTTTGCCAAGTAGGCACTGAAAGATTCTCCTGCAAATGAGGAACAAAACTTGAGGGTACCATAGTTGAGTGAGAAGAAGTGTCAGGCTAGGCAACAAAAAAGGAAGAAGGAGGATCACAAGACTAATTTTCTTCTTTCCTCTTTTGAGTCTTAACAATATCACTGCTAGCCTTCAAGTAGGCCCTATGTGAAATAGCATAAGGGGAGGGAGGGTACCTCAATTTTGGCCTCATACGCCCTTTCTTATAATTCTAATATGTCTTGTGTAAAAGGTCCATCCTAGGCGAATTGGGACCCAGAGGCACATGCCACGAGTGATCTAGGGAGTAGCTGCCATGTGCAACCAGCTGTCGATAGCTGGTGTCATGGATCACATGTACGAAAGCTCCGTGGATAAATTTTAGACATTTATGCACAACGAAGGGTACTACGTTCATCGCTACTAACTAGGGGATACCCAACTCTACACATAAGAGTTTAGACCCAGGAATGATATCAAACAAGAGGTTCACGGCATTAGGTACAACCAAGATTGACAAGGCAATGCTACCTAAAGGGGGTACGGAAAGACCATCATGTGTGCGAATGAAACTTTCAAGAGCATTGTATCCATCCTTATGTAAAATTTTTATAAGCACATGATCTCCTCCATTATTATGTTCACTTGTGACATCGGATGAACGAGAACACCAGATATGATTTTTCCATTGATTCACATAAGAATATAGAGGGGAGATGGTTCCTTATTAAAGCCCACCAATAGGTCCTTTGAAGTAAAGGTTATGCCAACACTTTTCTCCATAGGATGCTCAGAGGGGATGGTTTGATGCAGGAATGAAGCCATTACACACACTAGACAGTGCTTTCATAGAATCTCTAAAGGTTAATGGATAAGACGGTGACCCAATTAAGGTTTTTTTGTGCAATTCCTTTAGATCCTTCCAACTATGCCACCTAGGGGTTGCAAGCTGGGTTGGAAGGAAACAACCTCAAAACACTCACACCTACAACACTCCTAGAGTACAAGGAAAGGAACTATTAGTATCAAAAAAATGGAACCAAAATGGTTCATGTCAGGTTCACCAAAAATGTAAGAGAGGGGGACCACCACATGCAATACCTCAGGTCACAAAGGTTCGAGACGTGAGAGGCTTCCCTAACTTACCGCAACTAGTTGTACGTTTTAGGAAATGGGGATGAGAATGATGAGTATTTTAGAGTCCTACGATGACTCTACAATCTTGAGTTTCAAGGTGGGGCTAGGAAAGTTAGTTTTTATGTCCAACTCTGTCTCAGAGAGCTCTCTATCTGAGGACATCAAAGTAGACTTCAGATGACAATGCGGTGTGTTGGCATCTTAGAAATGTGTTGTAGTTTGTATGGCCAGACAACAATTGAGACAAGGTTAAACACATCAAAATGACTTATCAGCCTAGTTGTTTAACTAAAAGTCCAAAATGATGTAACTAAATAGATTAAGTAATTTCTAGTGTTATAGACAAAATAAAGAAAAGTGATAAAGATGAGGAGAATCTCACCAATGAACTCGTTCGCTAGCTGATCCTCCAAGAGCTCACACACCTACACACAATAAGAGAGAGAATGTTCAGGGTGGTTGTATAGGGGTTTTCCTCAGTCAGACCCCCGTTTACGTGTTCTCACCTCCATGGACATCCAATGGAAAAGAGATAAAGAAGTGATAAAAACACAAGCACTATAAACAATACTACGCTACTCAACCAAATGATAGAGGAGAGAACAGGGAAGCTTACCACCTCAACCAAGAGCACTCAAGGCTACTTGGGGGAGAAATGAGAGGAATTCAAGCCTTTGTTGCAATGGCGTGGTCCCAAACTTGCTCTCCCAATGTGATGGAGTGAGATATTGCTACTATCAAATGCTTGGAATGTTAGAATGAGCTTGAAGCATGGTGTGGAGTTCTTCCAATCCTTCATCCAACCTCCTAATGCAAGTTCCAAGACTTGATTATGATGGAATGAGGAAAGAAACATCCATATTCAGGTTGAGTGGCCGAAGAAGGCGTTACAACTTCGCTGCCAATGGGAAGAGTAACGCCTTTGTTGGATCAATCATAGGAATCTGCTAGGGATGTAAGTGAGCCATGCGGATTTCTGCACACTGTGTGGGTGTCTTCAATAGAAACACCTCCACCGACACACAAAACAAGCACCAAGTGGACTACCATCAGTGAGCTTAAGTGAATTTAAGCCTTCGACTTAGGTTTTCTAAAGTGTAATAAGGAAAAAAGGGGAATTGCACCTAGGGTGCAAATTAACTCTTATACAGTTTGATCTTCAACTACCTCCACACAATGAATGGTAGAATCATAAATATAGTTCACATTTTTTCCCTTGGTATTTGATGAAGAGGACTCCCCTTTTTTTGTAGTTTTTTAGAGGATTCTTAAATGCTCCATGATCATTGTTTTTTGGGGGTCCTTCAAAAAATGTGGTGTTGTTGTCAATCAATTCTTTTATCAAATGTTTCAATTGCATGCAATCATTGGTTTTATTTCCTTTGTTTTTGTGGAAGTCACAATAATATGCATCATTCCACCATGGAGGTTTAAATTGTGGTTCCCAATTTCTTGACTCTAGTAATGTTATAACCTTAGTTGCAAGAAGCTCCTTTAATGTTGATTCTAATGATTGTCCTAATAGTGTGAATCTTCTTCGATTGGATGATGTTCGATATGGTGGTCTTCTAGATTCAGCATTACCTTGATTATTGTTTTGATTGACATTTTGGTTG
Organism: Sequoia sempervirens; assembly: GCA_007258455.2. Classification (NCBI taxonomy): domain Eukaryota; kingdom Viridiplantae; phylum Streptophyta; class Pinopsida; order Cupressales; family Cupressaceae; genus Sequoia; species Sequoia sempervirens. The sequence continues at coordinate 637,918,906 of VDFB02270651.1, read as the reverse complement.
TTGTTTTGATTGTTGGTTGGATTGTTGTTTTGATTGGTTTTGGTGGCCGCTGTTATCAAGTTGAATATTGGTTTTGTATTTTGTGTTTCAACTACAACATCATTGTTACCAACATTTTTGTTTCATTTCCAAAACTTTGGTTTATCACTATTGTTATAATTGTTAAAGGAGCTTGATGCATTGTTTTCATTGTAAATTTTTATGACTCCTCTTTTGACCAAAGATTCTTCAATTTTAATCCCATTTTCAATCAATTTTTCAAAGGTATTTGGGAATTTTAATTCCAATCTATAGCTCATCTTTTCATTTAGGTTATCAATAAATATTTCCATCTTTTCCTTTTCAGGTACAGGACGAGAATATCTTGCAAATAACCTTCTCCATTTTTGTAGAAAAGTGAGGAATGATTCACCCTTTTTCTGCTTCAAGTTGAAAAGGTCTTTCATTGTTATATCATGTTGGATGTTATAAGAGTACCAAGTGATGAATTTGTTAACCAACTCTTTAAAGGTTCTAATTGAGGGTGAAAGTTTGGAAAACCATTCAAGGCATTGTCCACCTAGGATGTGTGGAAACAATCTCATCAAGTATGTTTCTTTGTGTGCAAATTCAAAACTCATGGTTCTAAATTCCCTCACATGATCTATTGGATCAATTTTACCATTATATTTATCATACTTTGGGAATTCACAATGTTTGGGAAAAGGAATCATGTTGATATCTTTATCAAAAGGATATGGGAAAATGTCTTATATCAAGTATCATTTTGAGGTTCCCCTTTGCATGCCAAGAATTTTTTGTTGGAGGCTTTTCATTTGATGAGTTTAGGAAACCACTTGTTCTGTATCTTGTGAATCATTTTCAGGATTTTTAGGAGGTTCTTTCAATTGATTAACATCAAAGTCATCAGGAAATTTGACACCTTGTTTAGCCAACATTAGGAGGTATTTTTCCCCATTTCTTTCAAAAATCTTTTCTAAGCACTTGTGGAAATTTGGATCTTGTTCAACATGTTGGATGTCTTCCTTAGTTATTTCTTCACCTTCAATGTTGTGGATTCCATGTAAAGGATTTTCTTTAGGTTCGACCATGGTGTTTTGAGTTTCAATGTTTTGTGTTTCGATGTTTTGAGTTCCTATGTTTTTTGTTTCAATGTTTTGATTTTTGAATTATTTTTCCTTGATTTTCTACTTTTGTAATCTTGTTTGAACGAGCGTGCAAGTGTTATAATCTAACTAAACTTTGATCTTTGTTTGGAGGAGTTCCAAGGATGAAAACTAAGTCAAATAGAATGACAAATTCTATTGGTGAGACTAAGTTTAATTTGATTATACAACTTTGTTTCATGATGAAAGGATGATAAATCATGATGATGAAAATTGGCTTAATAATCAAAGGTGTGATAAGTTTGATGATTTAGGCTCTTTGAGATGCTAGATATTGGTTTAGATTGAAGAGTTCCACTTGTAGAGGTCAGTTTTAACAAGTTTAAGAATCTGTTGTGCCTGAGGAATGATTCTGGGCTGAAGAAGATTCTAAATTCTAGTTCAAACTGTGGAACAGGGGATAAATTTACTCTTAGGTTTAGCATTTACTGGATGCGCTAAAACAAAGCTTGAATGTGCTAAATGACTACACAGATGCACTAAAACAAAGAATGGATGCACCAAAAGATTTCTCAAATGCATTATAAAACTTTATAAATGTGCTCAAATAGTGAATGGATGTGCTATAAGACTGCTCAAACATGCTAAAACAACGAATGTATGCACTATAAGACTGCTTAGACACACTAAAAAAGTGAATGGATGCACTAAAATAGTGGATGGATGCACTGTAGGACTATTTAGATGCACTAAAATAGTGAATGTATGCCCTCAAATAGTGGATGGATGCACTGCTAGATTGCACAGATGCGCTAAAACATAGGATATATGCGATAATCTAGAAATTTTCAATTTTTTTGACAGTCTGTCTAGTTTTTAATTCAAAGATTTAAATGTTTGCAAGGTATGGTCAAATGGACAGAAAGTTTTACTTTTTTTCTAGTTTGCAAGTTGTGAGAATCAAGTGTTCAAATAGATTATATCTTGAATTATGACGTCAAACATGGTAGCAAGTTGTCAAGCAGTTGTGTCAATCCTACTAAATAAACATGGAGTGTGTATTTAAGAATTTAGTATGAGTCTTTCGATTTCCACATGTATAACACAGGAGAAGACAGTTTAAACACTTTTCTATTCACAAGGGTCACTTAAAATACCATAGCTAACATCTTAAAACCATGTCAGCTCACACAACCATGTCACCCCCTAGAGGGTGCTCATGTTTTTTCCTTTCCTGGGTATTAACCAAAGCCAAATCCTCCGCTTTTGGCAAGTAATCCCTTATGGTTATATGGTGAGTGTCTTGGGGGAAAATTATTCCCTCCCCTTGCACTATGATATAGAAAGTGTTTGAAAACTAACTCGGTTGGATTTTGCACTAAAGTTCATAGTAAGGGTTTCTGTTTGGTGCAACAATAGATAAAATTCCTCAAGAGACCTCCCAAAATTTAGAACAAAGACTTTGGGGATGGTTTTCTTGCACACTACCATCAAATTGTGAACTTTCCTTGAATTTTCTTTTGATTATAGTGGGCTGGAAAACCTAGCTTTGGTTGTTCCCACTTAGGTCATTCCCATAGGGTGAGTAGTTTTTCCCATTATGATAGGCCTTCTATAGCATTTAATAAAGCATAAAATAGTGAGTTAAGCATTTTGGTCACCCAGTTAAGGGGAGAGCATAGGCCTATCACTTCAAGCATGAAATACAAGGGGTTCTTTAACCTTTGAATTAAATTAGGTTCCTAATTCAATTAAAAGAAAGCATTCAAATATCTCCATCCCCAACATGCATCATTAGTAATTGCATAATTTTATCTTTGACCGGTGTATAAAAGTACCTGCAAGCATAAAACATCAATTAGTTCTCATGATTTTAAGATTTTTTAAATTTAAACTGATGTGCTAAAATAGTCATTGTATGTGCTAAAACATCAATTCCCTAAAAGAACTATCCAATGCGCTAGAAAAACTAATGGATGTGCTAATGGAACAACTCAATATGCTATAATAGATACTGAATGCACTAAAATACTCCCAGTATGCACTAAAATAGTTGTTGGATGCACTGAAAGACTCTCTGGATGCACTGTAATAGATATCAAATGCACTGAAAGATTTGTCGTATGCGTTGTAATAAAAATTGAATACGCTGCAAGATTTGTCGTATGCAGCGAAATAAATCATGGTCGCACTAAAAGATCATGTCTAGAATCTGCGAGACAACTTTTCTAGAAAATGTTAACAAAAAGGGGGTTGGGCCCCACGGTGGGCGCCAATTTATGTATGTGTGAAATTGTGAGAGTTAGAAAATCAATAATAAAAAACAAAAACATCAATGAGATGTATTACATTAAAGATTTGAATCAAAAAATTAACCAATTTAAAACAAAATAAATCTCTGAAATCATTCCATTTTTCTCTATTCTTAGGGATCCTTTAAATCATTAGTGCTCTTAGATTTTGTATGTGCACTATGATTGGTTTGGATGACAACCTAAGAAATGAGATGCTATTGAATGCAAGAATTTAAGTTCCTACATGGTATTGCATGATGCAAATGATAATGGTGATATTGACAATGGATAATGATGCTACATTATATGATGCAAATGTTGTATGAGAGCTAAGATGATAACTAAGATGCAACTATAAACTAAGACATAATTCTAAATTAACATGATACTACAATACTCAAATGATAAATGATAAATACTCTAAACTCAAACTTTAAATGCTCCAATGCTATTCCTTCATAATTAGTTTACACAAAGATGTGATATTAAATGTTGTAGCAAGAGGTTGTATTTATAGGATTTCCAAAGCATCTTGTGATGTGGCAGCAACCAACGGTCAAGATTTTAGCATGAGGGATTAATGGTGGAGATGGAAGAATCATGGAGGATGTTCCCTTGACCAAGGGAAACATGCCAAATGTATGAGAGAATAAAATGTGTGAGAAATCCAAGTGTCCAAAGTTTGTTTTGTAATTGGTTGAGAATAATGTAATTTAAATATTAGTCATATTAAAATACATGTGACATTTGATGATGTGGTGAAAAAAGCGCTGTAGACATGTGACTAAATTTGAATTTGAAATTATTCAAACTTAGTGAGAAGATATTTAATTAAATTTAGAAGAATGTGGTTTAAGATGAAGAATTTATAAAAGTGTGAACTATATAAATAAATTGTGAATTTATTTATAAGTAGATGAAATAGAAGGGGTCATTAATTAAATAACTAGTATTTAATTATTTATTTATCTTGAATGATTGTAGGTGTATACAAGACCAAATTTAAAAATACTTAGAAAGGTGTAAAATCAAGATCAAGACCTAAAACCCTAGGTGGCCCATATGCCCAAGGTGGCGTATAAGTCCCATATCACTAAATCTGGTCCACACAACTTAAAAACACTTGAATTATGATTGGATATTGATTTATGTAAGGATTATCCTTAAAAAGATGCATAAATTAAGGCTCGTGGATGTAAAATAAGGCCAATTAAGGCCCAAAGAAGCCCAATTATTTATGAAAACCCTAGAAAAGTGTGAAAGTGTGTTACAACACTTTACAACATTCTAGATAAGGTACAATTAAGTTTATTTAATTCACAAGGGCCCAAGACCTAATGTGAGTGTGTTAAACATATTACAACGTGCTAATTCAAGGAATCATTAAGCTCAATTTTGCAAGGAGGGCCCAAACAAGTGTGAAAATGTCATTAATGGCATTTTTCAACACTACATTCCCATCTTAGGTTTTCCATGTAAATCTAGTGTTCTCATGTGATTAGATGTGTTTTCATTACTATTTATCATGTTTATGTTTTGCTAATGAATGATAAGGGTTTAACAGTTGTTAAGGGTTTGAGGATTAATGTTGATATGGATGTTATTGAGATTTTGATGTTTTAATGTACAACTAATTCACCCCCTCTCATTTGTCTTTTTCATTCAACATCAACATTATTATTGATATCATAGTTGGTCATGTAATAATATCTCTCATTGATGGATTTTTGGATATAATAAAATCCATATAAGGGAAGAGGACCAACATAAAACCAACTTCATGATTCCTTAAGGTACTTTATCTTACTAGGTGATGCCATTTTGTCTCAAGAATGTTATATCAACCAATCATGAGGGGTATTTTCCATTTTTTATTCATATTATCATAAAATAATATGTAGATGAAATCCTTAGGAAATAAATGATGAGAGATGTCCATCCTCATATTCTTGAGTGTATTTTAATTGGATTGCTCACTATCAATTGCATCTAAATCCAAAAATTTGTGTCTTTGATATCACTTTTAGAAAGTTCTTATCATGAAGAAGAATTGAATTTGATATAGCTAAATTCCATAATATATTGTAAATTCCCATAATAATTACTTTAAATCAATTAAGAAGTATTCAAATTAAACCTTAATCCATCAAGGAGTTCATTGCTAAATCTACAAATAAATGTTAATCATTTACTCATCTCCTCTACAAGGATAATACATTTCAGTGGGTTACTTCTTTCCAATAGGGATTTGATAAAACTAAAGAATATATAGTCTCTCCACCTTTTCTCATTCCTCTTATTAGGATAAATCCCATTTTACTATATATATCGGCAACATCAATCACATTGGGGGCACTTTTAGCTCAACATGATAAAAAGTGAAAGGAATATATGTTGTGTACTACATTAGTCATCCTTTTGTTGGCTATGAGAAAATTTATTCTCTAATGGAAAATACATGTTGATCTATCATATTTAGCTCTCAAAATATTAGATACTACATTTTTAACCACCAAGTCAAGCTCATTTCCACCATTGATCCACTCAAACATCTCCTTTCAAGGACTAATCTCACAAGACATATGACCAAGGGGCTAAAGTTAGTGATTTTATCATTGAGTATGTGGATCAAAAATAAATCAAGGGTCAAGTGGTCATAAATAAACTTGTTGAGGCTCCTCTCAGAGATACACATCCCTTAGTGATTGATTTTCTAGATGAGTCCATCTTTACGATCCATAAAGAATTAGTGTGAAACATACAATTCTATGGATCATACACATAACATGATTCTCATGCAAGTATCTTCTTCATTTCCTCTCAAGTTGAATTCATACCTATGGATTTTAGATTTTTGTTACCATGCGCAAATAAAATAGTAGAATATGAGGCCTTAATCACTAGATTGTAGATGGTTTTCTAGTGTAAAATTACCCCATTATAGGTCTATGAAGATAAACATCGTATTAAATTCAAAATATTAATAATGAATATAAAAAAAAGGATATTAACCTCCTTCCCTAAAAATGGATAGTTGATAGCTTCAAAAAATATGTTACACACATTCAATTTGACCAAGTTCCTCACCTTATCAAAAAATAAACTAATCATAGTCACAAATGTGAGTTCCTTAGGGAGGAAATCTTAATGCTAGCTTATGAAAATCCTAATTTTTGGATGGTATGTGAGATTTTTGGTCCTGAATCATGCTGGTACCATGATATCTACACCTACCTACATAATGAAACTATTCCACCTAATCTAACATGCAAGCACCAAAAGTTCTTTATGCAACAAACACCACTACACCCTCATGGTAGAAAAAATTTATTGTAGATGCTATGATGGTCCCTTATTATTATTTTAAAACTCTATGGAGTCTCATCTTGTATTACAATAGGTCCAAAATGGTATTTTTGGGGCTCACACTAGTGGAATGGTACTAGATAGAAGATTCTAAGAATGAGATATTATTGGCCTACCATGGAGCATGACACCTATTACCATGTTAAGAGATGTTTAGTGTGTTAGTAGAATGGATATCTCATTCATGTGTCATCAAAACCATTACAACCCATTACATTCCCATGACCCTTTTCTCAATAGGGGTGTTGATTTGATTGGTAAGGTCCATCCCTCATCATCTAATAGACACAAGTTCATTATCACTACTAATGAGTACTCTACAAAGTGGGTTGAATCCATCCCTCTCATCCTCATTACCAATATATAAACATCTTAATTTATCCTTACCATATTATTTATTATTACAACATCCCTTCTACCATCATCATCATCAATGGTAAACCATTTAAAAAACAAGATGTTCACAATCTTTACAAACAATTTCATACCAGCATGGTTGGTCTAATCCATAGTATCCACAAGGTAATGGCCAACCCTTTCTCAAAATCCTCAAGAAAAAAAAATTCAATGATAGTGGTCATGATTGAAATCTCCATCTCATCCTCGCCTTATGGGAAATACTATACTAACATATGTACGCTAACTACAACTATCCCATACTCCTTTATCTTTGGTAATGGACACTTGTATTAGTTGGAGCTCCTTGATGAATGGAACCTCAATGTATTTAATCATCTTTATTATTACAATAATAGTCTTTATTGAAGCTATAAAATGAATATCAACCCTAGGGAAATCCAATTCAGTGATCTTTTCCACAAGGAGAATCATTAAAAGCTTCTAGATAGGGACAAGAAATGTAAATTTGAGCCTAATTGGTTTGGCCACTTTGAAATCAAATATAAATATCAATTAGGGTAATATTAATTAGCTAATTTTGAGTGAGAATCTATGGGTATTCCACTAAACATTGTCCACCTCATGCGGTTCTATGCCTAAATCTACTTAATATCCCAATATTCAAAATTAGAACATACAAAAAAGAAAAAAAAGTAAATATATAAAAGAGAAATAATCCATCCTATGATGAAAACCACCTTGTGTGGTGCCTTGGAGTCACCAAGTGCTTGTATTTGTGTCCAAGGAATGCATAGTTAAGATCAACACCAAATATAGTGCATCAAATTGGTCTCATGAAATTACACCCTACTAAAACTAGTCCAATATTCCAATGGTATAATTGGAATAATCTCAAGGTTTGTGACCTTTCATTTGAGATCAAACATATAGAGAAGGTCAAATTCTTCTCTAAATCTAAATGCACATTGTTGATCAAACTCAACATCAAATAAAACTAAAAACCTAATACTATTCTACTAATTTTGTAGGAAGAAAAGGAGAAGAAGAAATGAAAAAATAAATGGTGATTCACCAAGATTTAGATGTGTTTCCTCTTTTTGAGAACAACACAAGAAACCAAATATGCTTACCAAAAATTAGATAAGTCTCTTTTCATTAACTATCCTAGACAAGTATGGAGGCAAGAGAAGGATTATGCATAACATACATGTCTAAAATTCAAATAGCACATGCAAGTACGAAGGCAACAATGATTCACAAAACACATCAAAAAGTGAGAAGAGGTAATATAGCAATCTTAAGGATTCAAAGTTCTAAGATTATTTTCAATATCAAATAAATACCAAAATATATGTCCCTAGTAGAGAAATGAAAGATGGTTTCCAAATTACTAAGGGGAAGTTCTCAAGGGAAACATTCAAAATGACTTGCTTTATAATCATGGTAATGACTAAGGACAACAATATTTAAATATGCAAATAATTTATAATGGTTATGTAAATTTTAATTCATTTTAGTGCATCAATTGAACTCTTTTCAGAATGCTCCTACAAATGATATCAAAGTGATGCTTGGATGCTCGATATGATGATAAAGGGAAAGCAATCAAATGTCTTTAAATACAAGGACACGGTAATGAATCATGTAAACATGTGTTTAGTTGGCTCTAAATAGGATAAAAATAAATAAAATTTGATTAAAAATGAATTTAAATTTTAGAATGTTAAGGATTAGATAAGTAAGCATAAAAGTGCCCTTGTATTCATGAAATCAATCATAGAAATAAATCATAAAATAAGATAGATAATAATATATAAAGATGAATGTCATATCAATATATATATATATATATATATATATATATATATATATATATATATATGAATGAAAAGATTAAAAAGATAAACTATTATGTAAAAATTTAAATAAAATACAAATACAAATAAATGAATAATAATATATTAAAAAACCTTGCATTTAAAAAAAATAAGTCATTTATAAGTATTTGATTATTTCAAACAGTTTTCTCAAACAAAATGAGAAACTAAATGAAAATGATCATTTGTCAAAACAAACAATTCCTGGTTAAATAGATCACTACGTTACAATTCAAGGAAATTAATTATAGAAATAGGACAATTGGCATGTCATCCTAAGTGGCTTCCATTTTTCCTTTAAATTTTTAGAATGTTAAAGATTAGATAAATAAGCATAAAAGTATCTTTGTATTCATGAAATTAACCGTAGAAATAAATCATAAAATAAGATAGATAATAATATATAAAGATGAATGAAAAATTAATAAATAATAAAATACTATTTAAAATTTTAAAGAAAATACAAATACAAATAAATGAATAATAATATATAAAAAAAAAATACTTGAGTTTATGAAAAATAAGGTATTTATAGATATTTGATTATTTTAAATGGTTTTCTCTAACAAAATGAGAAGCTAAATGAAAATGATCATTTATCAAAACAAACAATTCCCAATATCCTTGGAAGGCGTAGCGATTAATATTCACGCTTCTAGAAAGAACGAATCATTCAATTTTATTTGTTTTAGCTAAATAAATTTTCAACTATCAATTTCCAATATTCTTAAATGGTTAATAAAATTTTCCTGAGGCCGGTTCTACCAAAAGCCTAGCCGTCGAACTTCTCTTGGACATTGATTCAACCACTAAAATCCAATGCGGAGATCATCCATGGTCTCGAATTATAAGTATTGATTCGACAGCCTCCATTCAAAAACTGTTAATTTAATATTAATTTTTAAAAAATAAGCACACACCTACTTAGATGTAGAATACCTGGTTATCTAGAAAAAGCATGCTTTTAAAAAAATATATAACCTTTTATATAATAATAATAACATTTAAGTCAATTCCCTATTTTCATTTTAAACCAAATAAGTATAGTCAGTTTGTGGAGAAGACATTTTCACCGAACCAGTCAATGATTTTTTAATGTACAGTCTGATGCCTGAGTAGACGTTGCCCTAAGTTCGGAAATCTACGTTTTTAAATAAATTTATTTTTGTTTTCCTTACGAAACTACTTGTAAACTTCATATGTGATAACTGTATTTTTGTATTTTCGCGCGGTTTTGTAGAAATTCATTTTCCTTTTTATATCTCTGGACTTATTCACTCAGCTTACATTCAGACTTTTCGCCATGGTGCGGACAAAATAATTGTTTAACGTTAATATCCAGTAATTTGCGGTATTTTCTTACGATCATAAGATATATTTGTTTTCACTGAATAAAATAATGATGAAGTGTCAGTGTCAGCCCTGAGCGGTGGGTATTTCGCAAAGTCTCCTGCTGTTACCCAGTCAACCACGCACTCTGCTATTTATTTACACGCAATTTTTCATTCGTTAACATCTTCATGTTGTTGTTGTGAAGACTGAGTAGCCGGTTTTGCTCGCACAGAAAATGTTGTTGCGAACGCAAATGGATTGTGGAGTGTTGGTTCGCTTTGTAATTTGTCTCTGTTTGGTGGGCTTTACTGCTGCCAAATGTGTTCCGGAAATATGTGGGTCGATGAATGTGAGTTACCCTTTTTGGATTAACAATTCTCATTGTGGATTCCCTGGTTTTCAAATCACATGCAGGAACGACGAAAAGACTGGATCGATGGCTCCATATCTTCCTGCCTCCAAGGGTAATAATCCTTCCAATCTAACTTTGGATTATTTTAAGATTATGAAGACCGATTATACGGGTTACCTTACCGTAAATTCGACTTCTCTCAAAACCTGGTCATGTAAAACTAACACCACTGCAGTAAAGTTATTCCAGTTACCTCGTGACGGTCCTTTCGCGATTTCCATGTCCAATAAGTTCGTGGTTATTGGCTGCAACACGCTCGGTACATACAGATATGATGACTGGGGAGAGGTGAGCTGCGTATCAACATGTTACCCTCCTCACCCTCAACTTGATCCACAATACTGCCGGTACGGCTGTTGTGAAATTACCCTTCCAGATAATTGGAAGTGGTTAAATTTCACAGGCGGAGGTTTGTTTCCTTTGAGAAATTATGCTACCAACATTAGTGGTATCATGTGTGGCTTCTCCACCATATTAGACCCCTCCACCTTCACCGTAGTCGACAATAAAACAAGCCTCTTTTGGGGAGAAGGCAGGAAGGCTTATTATGGTCTCCGCCTTAACTGGGGTATCGGCGTTCAGAATTGCTCCACGGCCATAGGAACTTCCAATTATTCTTGCTCCATCAACGCAGAATGCATTGAATCCCCTTCATGGGAAGGGCACGTATGCAAATGTCATCCTGGGTATGAAGGAAATGGTTACTCTAATGGCACAGACTGCACAGGTATTATTAATGACAACAATTATTAGTATTATGTATTCTCTTTTATAATCATTTCTCTTTCAAATCTCAATGCTTCTAACGATAATGATGGTGAATGTTTAGACATAGACGAATGCAGTCGTAAAGAGTGGAATATGTGTGTCGGAGGAGAGGATGGAGGAATATGCCATAATTTGGCAGGTTCCTACAATTGTTCGTGTGCAAAGGGATATGAGGGAAATGGCTTTGAAAACGAGACAGGATGTGTACCCAAAAGCTCTAACTCCCTCAAACCTGCAATCATAGGTGAGCATACGGCTTGTCTTTCTTTGTTTTTACATTTTCAACGTCATTGTTAATAAAAGTTTCTGTTTGGCGAGAACGCAGGCTCTGTTTCTTCATCCTTTGGAGTTTCTGTGGTAGCATTTGGACTATTTTGGTGGCTTAGGATGCGTCGTATAAAACATGCGAGAGAAAAGAATTTCCGTCAGAATGGCGGGATGCAGTTGCAGGAACGCATCGCTTCCATGGGGGGAAGAGAAAGCCTCAGAATTTTTTCCGAAAGAGAATTGGAAATAGCTTCCAATAATTATTCAACAGAGCTGGGCAAAGGTGGCTTCGCAACTGTGTACAAAGGAGATCTTGTGGACGGCACGCCTGTGGCAATCAAAAAACCCAAATCAATTTCCGATGAGTTTATCAACGAAATTATAATTCTGTCCCACATTAATCACAGGAATGTAGTGAAATTGCTTGGTTGCTGCATGGAAACTCAATTTCCATTGCTTGTATACGAGTTTGTGCCAAACGGGACAGTTTTCGAGCATCTACACTCGGCAGAGAAGCAGTTGACATGGGAAACAAGGCGGCAGATTGCCATCGAAACGGCAGAGGCGATAGCATATGTGCATCTCCAAGCCTCCCAGCCCATTTTCCATCGCGACATAAAATCCTTAAATATTTTACTGGAGAACACATTCACTCCAAAAGTAGCAGACTTTGGTATTTCTCGGCTCCGCCCTGCTGATGAAAGGCACCTGAGCACCATGCTTCCGTCGGGCACTCCAGGTTATGTAGATCCTGAGTTCGTGAGGAGCAACCGGTTCACAGATAAGAGTGATGTTTTCAGCTTTGGTGTAGTTTTGGTGGAGCTTCTTACGGGTTTGATGCCGTTGCTGTGTATAGAAGGATCTATGTGTGCTTTGTACGAGCATTTCCTCTCCGCAATTAATGAGAACCGTCTTACTGAAATTTTAGATCCTAAAGTGGTGAATAAGGAAAACCAAGGGCAGATGGAGAATATGGCAAGGTTAGCAAAAGCATGTTTGCAAGTGAAAGCAAGAGCAAGGCCGTCCATGAGAGAGGTGGTGGAGGAGCTTGCTTGGATAAGAGCAGCCACAAGACAGCGGAATCTTTATGGTAATGTGAGTCTTGTAGAGCATAGGGGTGATCCAAAACATGCAAGGCTAAATTATAACGCCCTGCCAACAACATGTGATAGTGTTTGTATGGATCCCGCCGAGGATTATTACTACAGTTCTCCATCTGTTACGGCAATTTCTTCAGAGGGCCCATCCACTGCGTTGATTCAGATTGAAATGTCAGATACGTATGCGCGATGATCAAGGCAATGCACGACAAAGGAAGCAGACAAGAGTAGACAATCTTGATTTGTTGCTCTTAAGAAATGAAAAATAAATCCCTACTGTAATGAGGTGCGGTTGAGTGGTGGACACGCATTCAATTACAGTTATATGCTTTGTTTTTAGCAGTGGATAAATTGGGTAGCTCAGTCCTCCTCTGCCTCTGTTGTTCTTCTTGTTATTGAGTGGTTTGTTTTTATGGGCATGGTTTTCTTAGTTTCAGCTATTTGTTTTTTATTGGATTTTAAGAGCATGACTTCTTGCATACGAATTTATGTAATACTATTTTATAAAGGGTAATTTAGAGACTTTTCATGCTGTACATGTAAGAAATATTTTATTTTTTTATTAATGAAAATTATTGTAATGCAGTAAATTATGATTTCTACACTCATACAATATAATTTTGTATAAAAATTTTAAATTGTAAATATGATAGTATCATATTATTTATTTAATTTTTTATATATTTAATGTGATTAAGATAGATATTTTAATATTTTGAATATTTTAGTGTATTTATACATATTTAATATTTGAGAACTTTCTTGAATAGAAATGTTCAAGTCAAGAAGATAATGCCATTTTGGATATGTAACTTGATGACACATATTTTTCATGCATCATTAAATAATTAATAATATAGATATATTTATCAATTATTCATACATTTCATTTGGTAAAAATATTATATATTTACATTGCATAGTAGAAAAATATTTAAATGGCGAATAATACAATTATGTACACCAACTAAATAATCAAATTTGTTGTGCATCTTACTATTTTTGATAGAAATATTTAAGTATTTTATTGTGTATCCTTATCACAATTAATTTCCATTTAAATAAATAATTGATATATATGTTATGTTTTACACTATTCAACTTTAAATTAAAGTAACTTAATGCTATATTTAAGTTGAGTAGTATAAGTATTTAACTGAAGCAAGAAATATTTTCTTCATATAGGGTCTATAGAAGAATGTGATGGCAATGGGTGGAGTGTGCATAGCCTCCAATGGTCAATTTTAAAATTTCATAGCTACTTTGTGTCAAAATTTTGCTCTAAGTAAGTTGCAGAATGGAAGAGTATGACCACAAATTAGAAAGAATGTTGGTCAAGGTGGAATAATCACCATCACTTCACATCCCTATGGTTCATTCTATCAAAGAATCTTTGTTGCTAAACAAGGAAACCCTAACTATCATGAAGGAAGTTCTTGATTCCAAGATAATCCTTTGCAAGAGGAGGATGCGTCAAAAGCTACTAAATGGGGTCCCACCCCTTATCCAAATATTATTCTCCTTTTAGCTACATTTCCAAATAACATTACCATTCCAAAAGGTGCCCCCTTCAATCAAAAAAATGACAATCATCAGAAGCTTCCTCCAACTCGAACCTCATCAAAATCCCTACCAAGAACAAGTGCAAGGCGAAAATGGGTTCCAAGTGTTGGAAATTGGAAGTGTATATGAGCATGAAGTGTATATATTGATTGATCCAGTGTTTTCATTGATGTCAACATTTTTATGGTCATCCTAGCATATCTTGGAATTATTTTTGATGACATATGTATAGAGAAATTTGGTCTAGAAAGTATGGTTATACAAGAAATTGGCTAAGTATTTCCTTTGGCAGTGTTGTAGTTCAATGTATCAGTTTTTGGGTCCGCAGTTCATGGCAAGTGGATATATCAATCTTCAATTTTAGATATAGTTTTGAGATCATCAGTTGCAAATATATTCAATATTTTGTGACATTCTGTGAAGTTTCCAAAAAGTTATGAATGATATTGTTCAACCCTATATACTGCAACTATTTTTCTATATAGTGTAACTGTGTGGGAGATTCTATATTTCTTTGCAGATAACTATTTTGATCTACAATGATGAAGACAAGCTAATAGATGTTGGTTGAATGGGAATAAGAAGAAAGATCGACTCTTGAAGCATACATTTGGTGAATTGTATGTACATTTGAATGATTTGTGTTTAGGTCTCATTTTTGGGCTAACCTAACATGTTTGATGTTTTGAAGAGGACATGTAAGTAACTCTATCTCATGAGCAATTTATAGTAGGGCCATGTTGACCTACCTTGATGTATTTTGAATTAAGTCACAAAGCATGGTTGAAATGTTTTGAGGATGACATGCTTAATCTTACGTGTTACTTCTAATTAGGCTGACCTAATTGAAGTTACACTTGGAATCTGTATATGTGTGTGTGTGTGTGTGTGTGTGTGTGTGTGTGTGTGTGTATAAAATTAAATTGAATGATTAAGGCATAAAAAAGGGTGTAGATGACATTGAATGAGATATGCTGAGCAGATTATATGTGAGTATTGAGCGACATATGACATGTATGGTGTTCCATCTACATGTGTGTGATGTAGAATTAAGCAGATTGTGAGTAGAGCAAAGTATTGATTAATAGTAGTGAGAATATCATTTTTTACTTCATTGGAACTATAATCCAACATATAATAGATGATATTATATCAGTTCAAATAGGTTGTATAGCCACCCCTTCTCTATTCCTTCTCTTTCTCTGTGAGCAGTGAGTTCACTTGGATAGTGAGTCCACCCAGTAGTGAGCCTTTTTGTAATATACTATATCCAGATATAATATATTGTTATCTAACCATCACCTTGGTTTTTTTCCATTTTGGGTTTTCCATGTAAAAATATTGATGTTTATGTGCTATGTGATCTTGTGGATGTTTCATGTTTTCTTTCACTATTGTTGTTGGATGTATGTTAATAATTGGATGGCTTATTCTTAATTGGTTTAAAGGAATACTAATTCACCCCCTCTCAGTATTTTGAGTGTTCAACAATTGGTATCAGAGCTTGGTTCCCTAGAAGGAGCTTGAACGCTTTGGGAAGATCTTGGAGTTTGAACACATGGCTCATAGAAAGTATCCTATTCCCTCGAAAGAGATTCTTGCCATTGAATACATAGAAAAATATTGCATGATTGACAAAGAAGAAATCAAAGTGGCCCTTGAAGATCTTAACAAAGTTGAAGATGAAAATAAAGATCTAAAGGAAAATCTACAAGAGAAAAATTAGTGCATCAAAAAATTGAGAGAGTAGATCGATAAATTCAAAGAAATGCATAAGGAAGTCAATGAAAAATTGAAGCAAAAAAATGAAGAAATCACCAGATTAATAGTGCAAGTGGAATAAAATAAAAGAATTGAGGAATGCCTAAATACAATGATAAAGAAAAAATATAATGAGTGCACTATACTTCAACAAGAAGAGGTAAATTTGAGATCGGATCTAGAGAAGCAAATAATTCATGAAGAAAAAATTAAGACAAGCTCTACAATACTTGATGAGTTGATTGCTGGTTAGAAAGCATCTAAAGAAAATGGTGGTCTAGGACTTAGAAAAGGAGAAATCTCTAAGACAGATTAAACGTCCTATGCAAGGAAGATTAGTGAACCAAAGAAGATTGAAGACAGAGGGAACTATGGAAAGTTTTGGAATCAAAGAAAAAATGCTAGAAGGTCTCCTATTGGACAACAATATGCTCAAAGGTACCCATATTTCAATGGTTTTTGCTATTTTTTTCCATAAATATGGACATAAACCTATGGAATGTAGAAGCATAATGAATATGAATGTTTCACCCTTTATTGGTCAATGCTTTACACGCAAGAAATTTGGACATAGAGGAAATGAATGCAAAGGTCAAGTGATGAATAGTGTGGACACAAAAAAAGTATCACTTCTACTTTTTCTCATGTTCAAGCTCTCCTAGTGGACTTTGGATTGATTTTTCCTAGATTTAATGTTGTAATGTGGTCAACACATTCACATTAGGTCTTGGACCCTTGTGAATCATTAAGACTTCTAGGATGTCTTGTAAAAGTGTTGTGAAGTGTTGTAACCCACTTTCACACTTTTCTAGGACCCTTTCATTATAATTCACTTAAATAACCCCTTTGTATCACTTACCATCTTATTTCAAAGTGTTGTAAGGAGTTGTAACAAACTCTCATGCTTTTCTTGACTTATCTTCACTAAATCAACCCTTTCTCGTGTTTAAATGACCCCTTAATGCACTTTTCGACCATACTTAAGTGTATTTTTTAGAATATTTCCGTTAGACCTTATTTAATGCACTTTAATTTTTGACACCTAGTAAATTTTCCCTGGTGGGACCAAGTCACCAGATGGGGTGACTTAGTCCCACTGGGCACAAAATTCAAAATAATTTTAATTACTTGGCGGGATTTTATTCTCTTACCCTTAAGGTCGGCCTATGATGTGTTATTTTATAGAAATAATGGAAAATAAAGTATAAGTAAAGGGTTTTTTCTCATTCTAATCCCCCATTCATTCACTCAAGCAATTCATCCATTCACTTAATCATTCTCAAGCATTCAAGCACTCTAAGCATAATCAAGTCATTAATTGGAGCACTTCATTGCATATCTTCAGATTTCCACATCAAGGGTTTGGTGAGTTCTTGACAATGAGTGTTGTTTATTCCTCATGCTCTTCTCATTTCATTTCATTTCATAGGGTTTAATTACCAAAGTGGGGTTTGACCAAGGCAAGCCCCTATACTCTAACCCTTAACCCCCTTTATGTCCTTGCATGTGTGTTTGCAGGTCTTGTATGTAGATTTGTCAAAGAGGAAAGTGTCAAAAAGGTGTTTTCCATCTGTCAAAGTCATCAAAGTCAACATAACCCTAATTGAAGCTTGGAGACCTTTTTCAACCCATTTTTTGGAGATTTAGATTTAGTCACCTATCAGAAAAGCAAGTGCAAACCTAGAGCTACAAAATACAATCCTAAAATTCTAGAAATCTCTAGGTGGACTAAGTCACCATCTGTGGTAAACTAGTCCCACTTTCAGGCTTGAAATTTTACTTTTTACGTTTCTGAGCACCCATTTGGTAGATTCTCGTTCCAATAGATTTTCCCCAAAACTGGACTAAGTCGCCCAACTTGGCATAAGTGTCCCATTCAACATTTCTAGTCAACTCTGGAAGATTCTAGAGCCTCTCTGCATCAGATTCCAAATTCTAGGTGCACCTCTCTAGTTCTATTTAATTATTTCATCATTTACTTGCACTCTTAGGTGTTTTTGCATACATCACTTTATTTTCCAGCACTTTGTATTTCTTAGGCTTAGCATCAATAAATCATCTTTATTTTAGTTTATTTCATTTAGACATCATAATTAGGCATATTACACCCCACATCACATCAATCTTTGAATGTGAACATTGAATTTTGGCCCAATCTTTCTCCTTTTAGGTGAAAAACCCTAGAACGACCAAAGAGCATTTGGGTGCCAAAATCTTTTCTTACATTTTTGTGAACCCAACTTTTGAACATTTTATTTTTGATTTCAAGTGAATTTTCATCCTAGGTTTAACTTGCATTAACATTGCATTAGGTGTTGCATTATTTAAATTGCATCCTAGGGTTTTAAAAAATTGCATTAGTGAAAAGCTCATATAGCTTGCATTTTTTCATTTTATTTAATTGACAAACAACAAAATTTTGCATTTTCATACTATAGTTGCATCTATGCATTTGAAAGACATACAATTACATTCAATTTTTTTGAAAAAATCACAAGAAAATCCTCATAGAGACTGATTCACCACTCTGGGCGACTTAGTCCTTCTGCATATTTCGCATTGTAATTTCTGACATTTTCTACATATTTTTTGCATTCCTATTTTCTACTATTGCATCTATGTTACAGTTTCTAGAATTTTTGTTATTAGCATTTGATTACTCCTAGTAGCCCTTGTATGAGTGTTCGGTGCCCTATTGATAATACTTTAGTGAGAAGAAGTTCACGACTCATGGCATCTCGCGATAACATACTTGTTGTGGACCTTGGGTTGTCCTGAGCTACTACTCCTGGTATTGACAATAGTGTATTAGGCATGGACCCTACCTTTAGCAATACCATGGCTTCTAATAATATGCAAATTGACACACAATATGATCACATTCTGCAAGACAAAGTCATTAACATTCATGAGGATTTAACACATTTAAAACAAAGCTTGTGTCTTGAAAAAAATTCAACCACTACGATTCCTACTATGGAAAATATCCAACACCTAATTGAAAGTGACAAAGGCCTAAACATTATGAAGCAAATTTCTGATATATACAACAAATATGCTCCTTGCACCTCTAACACATCTCAACCCTCAAAAACTATGGTTATTCAAGGAGGAATTAACACTCCTCCTCCTTCCACAGTAGCATACATACCTACTTACACTACTCCACAAGTCACAACCATAGTGCAACAGGTTAGTAATGTGATTCCTTCCACAACTATTCCTGTTAGCATTCCTAATTCTTCTGTTGCATCAAATGTTCTCTCCTCTTCCACCATACCATCTATTAGCATTCCATTCACTTTCCCTACCACTACATTCACTCCATCACCACTTTCCATTCCACCTCATACAACTTACACTGACCCTCTCATCACACAACTTTTCCAAGCCATCTCCTCCATGCAAAAATAAAAATCCACCATCAATCAAAACCATAATGGACCACCTACCTATTATGTCTGAAGTAGCCCATTCTCTTTAGAAATCCTACAAACATCAATGCCACAAGGAATGGAAATTCCTAGATTTAAAAAGTATGGAGGAAAGGGTGATCCTACTAATCATGTTAATGCTTACACAACATTGTGTAGTGACTTTTTCCTTGACGATAAACTATTGGCCAAACTATTTCCTAGCACTTTAAATGAAACTACCTTAGACTGGTTTTCATCCTTACCTAGTAATTCAATTCATTCATTTAACGAACTAGTTGATGCATTCATAAGTCATTTTCAAGTGCATATGACTCCAAATAAGACATTGGCTGATTTAATGAGATGTAAACAAAATTTGGATGAAAAAGTAACTGATTTCATCTCATGCTATCAATCACTTTATGCTCAACTCATTGTCAAAGTTCTTGATCCACATCTCCAAAAGATGTTCATTAAAAATTTACAAAGTCACATTTAGGATAGATTGGCCATGATGAAATTTTCCTCCTTTATGCACTCGTGTAAAACTCTTTGCGATTATCACAATTCGATTAGCAGTCGTGATGCCAAGTCCACTTCCATTCGAGTAAAAAAATATGAACCTAGCACTTCAAACAATTCACAACCATTTCAAAAACCAAACAAAGGGTTCTTATAGTTCAATCCCCCTCAACAACCAACTCAACCTGTAAACAACCAAGTAGCAACCGTTAAAGCCATGATGCCTTATAGTTATGGAGATCCAAAATGACAGTTTAGACCATTATCAGACACTCTTCATAACACAATGACCCAACTTATACAACAACAAATGATTTCTTTACCTACTGTTAAACCATTGGATCCAACTAAACCTTTGCCTCCAAGCATTCAACCTAACGCCTATTTCCATTATCATAGAAAAAATGGACATGACACATAATAGTGTAAGCATCTTATAAATATAGTGCATGACCTCGTTGATTTTGGCTATTTATCCATTTCAAATGTTAATCTTAAAGGCAATACATCTATTGCCCCACCCAATCAAAATTTGCAAATTTTTACCAATCCAATGCCTAAACATCATTCATCAAAGTTAGTGAAACTCAAAAAAATTATGTGATGATTGTTCATAAAGCTATTGAACATATCGATCCTATTCCAGATACCACTACTATTGATCCTATAAAGGAAATTCTAAGTACGATAAACATTATCCCTCGTAAGGGCCAACCTAAGAAAAATAATGATATTACTTTCTCTTCTAAGGATATTCTTCTAAATCTTCCCGATGGTCCTCTTTACATAGCCAACCATATTTATGATAAGCCCACTAATGGGATACTCATATATCTTTCCTATGGTGAGAATGTGATCACTGAGGAATTTTTTGGTATTACATGATCTTTATCAAGATGATTATGACAAACCAAGAGCATGGATCAAAACACATAATGGTTTTGTGTTCCCTGTGATAGGATCGATCCTTCTTCCATTACAAATAGGACCTAAGAAAATGGATGTTAGATTCTCTATCATTCCACAATTGGATCAGTTTCATCTATGGCTAGGCCATCCATGGCTTCGCTCAATGAAAGTTGTCCCTTCAATCATACACACATGTTTGAAGTTTCCACTTCACAATGACATATTCACTGTTCACCATAGTGGCTTTAATCCTTTGTCTTCTAAGGGAAATTTCTCCTTAGAAGCCTTTTGGATTGAGCCCATGGAACCCATAACACCTCACAAATAATTATTTTTCATTGCTTATCAAAATTTTAAAGCAAAGAAAATTGTCGGGTATGTGTAGGATCATGATGGGCCAAAAAGTGGCAATATGATGGGTATGTGGCTGACGATTTTTTTTAACCCAAAATTGATGAAATGTAAAGGGTTTTTAAAGGAGATTCTCAGCTTTCCTCCAATATAAATTATGCTTTACTTTGAATTTAATAAGTAATAATTATTCATTTTCTATTCAAATTATGACTAAAGTCCTGATTGATAGACTAATTGAAAAACATCTATAACTTTCAAATGGTATCACACTTTTTGAATCCAAAACATGTGTCACATTCTATGCTTTGCATACTATAGGATTAAAAAAGAAAAATTGAATTTCATGAATTTTGACCAAGTTAAGGTGGTCAGACATATGAGTTTTTTATATTGTTTAAAAGTTGTAATAAAAACTTCATAATTAATCATTTACTTGGAAAAAAATACCAAAAAAAATGCATCACATCGGGACATGAGTCCTCTACTTATATCTAAAATATTATAAAAAAATATTATCATTTTACTGTGGTGAGGGTGGTCAAACAAACACCTACTTATTTTTTCTGTGAAATTTAAGTACTACTAAATTGAAATTTCAAATTTTCACCAAATAGTTTTTTTTTTTTTAAGAAAACCTAGTAGTTTAGAAACTACATTCAATTTGCTACAGATTCTATTCTTACATATTTTAAAATAATATAGATAACTTATTCAAATTTTTATGTCAAGTTTCCTAATTTTTATTTTTCTTTTTTTTTGCCACTTAAGGGCCTATTTTTTCCATGATGATCCTGCACATACCCTGTTGAATTGTCCCTCCACAACCAATCCTTGTCCACTTCTGACACTCACATCCTCAATGAGACAATGCTTCAACTTGAACCTAAACCAACAACTCAAGATCAACCAATAAACACTTCACCTTCATCATTCAAAATCCCAAGAGATAATGAAATCAACCCCATCATGTCCCCTCACATAAAACAAGTTTATAGAGTAAAAGAGAATGTAATTGACCCACCTCCCATGGTTCCTTTTGTTACTCCTTGTAGGGAAGAAAAGGAGGCTATGGTGGATCAACCCACTCTACACCAACACAACTCAAAAATAGAATCAAAAGAAATCAAGGTGGTAGGGAGTGTAGCCGTCAATGTCGTCTCCTTGCTCATCAATTACAAACTGAAGAAAATAAAGACAATAAACATCTGCATTTGATAGAAGCCATCAATTATGACCTGAACCATAGATTTTTGGAAATGAGGTTTATAGGCTATTCTTGCACTCTTAGGATGTTTCACCTAAAAGGAGAAAGATACAACTCACTCAAAATTAATGTGGTTCGCTCAAATTAGGAAATATATGATGTGATTAAGACTAAATGAGATGATCTCAATGCAACTAAGCTATAAAATTAACTGATTATGAATGCAAAACCTAAGATTTTTGGAATGTTTGAAAATAATGAAAATTAAACTAAACAAAAAGCTAAAGAGGACTGGAAAATAATATGGAACTCTAAGAAATCTGATTTTGAGCTGACTGGGACTCATTAGCCACCTTGGTCAAATCAGTCCCAAGTTAGGGTTTCTCTATATAGAAACTATTTTTTTCTAACTGGGTATCTGGATCTGCATCTAACTCAAAAGGTCACCTCAGGAGGGACTCATTCTCCATGTGTGGAGAATCAGTCCACTTTCAAGTCTCTATTCGACACTTTGACACCTATACAACAATTTTTGATGAAAACCCACATCAGGATCTCAAAAAATTCCTATAAAATAGCTTAAAAATGTTTTTCTAATGGGGGGTTTGCCTTGGTCAAACCCCTAGTTGGGTAATTAAACCTTAAATGGATAAAAATCTGCATAAAACCCTAGCCTTAAGTGTATTAAAGACTAAGAAAGTATGAAGTATGGCAAAAACCCTATTCTATTGTGCTAGAATAAGAAATGCAAATGTGATTTGAGTGATGCAAGACCTCAACCCTAGAAATCTCACAACACATCAAAAATGGAGATAAAATGACATGTAAATGGAATGTAAATAAAATGAAAACCTTAATATGAAGATAGAGAAGAAATCAAAGATGGAATCACTTTGAAAAAAAAGTCTTTAGGTGTGATTTGATGGCTAGTTGCATCTCCTCAACCTAGATTTCTCCATGATTCACCATAGACATCCATCATCAACTCCTTGCAATGTTGAACTTTGATCCAAAAAGTGAGCTTCAAGACTTGCAAAAACCCTAGTTTGCTTCCCTAAAACTTCAACTTTAGCAATGAAACTTGTTGTAGAAGACTTGACTTTAGTATTTTCTTTTGTGAAATGACTAAAAGATGTGTAAAATGACTTAAAATGAGTATCTATAAGCAACAACATCTAATTTTCCTATTATTTAAACCTAAAAAGCTGACATTCTCCTAAAAAGTAAGTTGAATTAATTGAATTCCCGCTCAAAATTGAAATTTCCCTCAAAAAGGACTCATTCGCCACCCTTGGTGAATGGGTCCCACCAGAGGGGACTCATTCTCCCAAAGTGGTGAATGGGTCCCACTAGTGGTTTTTGAAGGTGGGTTTTCAAGATATGGATGAATTGAATGTTGTTTGTTGGGATTTAAGTGATTTCTCAAGTGAAACGTTCCTCTAGATAAAAAATAATGGGTTTTAGGGTCCTATAAATGCTATTTTGATGAATGAATAGTGTAGGGGTACTCAAAAGTAGGTCTAATTATGCATGAAATTTTCTCTTTTCTCAAGAGTGTCCAATTTCCTATGTCACATTTACCCCCCACTTTAGCGCCCATATGACTCTACGTGCATATGTAAGCTAAAGGACTCTAAACGGTGCACTTTATTACATAAAAGGATACTTATTCAAAAGGTGGGAGAATGAAGCCCACAGTGTAGTTATCTGCAAAACTACAACATTAGGAACCGCATCCTACAACACACATTCATTAATTGTCCAAAAATCCTTTTATCTAGATCCTAGGAATCTAATTCGAGGGTAGATGTATGCCCCCTCTTGATTCCACTTGCTTTACATAGGTGGAATCAAGGTAGCAATCTAGCCATGTCAAATAAGGAACATCATATCATAGGGAATTTCCAAGTACCATGCCACATAACGGTAGAAAATTGATGATGTCAAGTGTGGAATCATTATTCTAATGCATCAAACAGTGTCAAAAACATATTTCCCTAGCTCCCATTACATTGTTTTGAAGCAAAGATGCTTTATTAACTCTTAAGAAAAATTACCCTAATTTAATGCATAAGAGTAAAAGTGATGAAAATAGGTTAAAAGAAGTAGAAGAAAGTAATTTGTCACTTACTATTGCATTGTACCTTATTGTAGCTTACGAGTGACAATTGAGATGAGAAGATGCCGAGTAGATGGGATTACACACCTTCGCAAATGGATGAGCTTCGAGAGCAGGTAGCATGCGGTGTGCTGTATTATGAGGTGAGTCAATTCTGCAACTTTCACAATGTTATTTTTTAATAATTTAATGATTTTTAATACATGGATAGGTTAATTTAGGATCTTGGAAAAAATTTCCCAAAGTTTCGGGCCCTTTTTTCCAAAGTGTCCTATTTATTCACAAAGTGTCCCTTTTGTTTGCAAAGTGTCTGACCTCTTCGCAAAGTGTCTCATTTCTTTGTGAAATGTCCTAAAAGGGTTCTAAAGTTCCTAGGGCCATTAGAAAAGCATACTAGATCTACTTTAGTACATTTTCATGATGAAATGTGTGAAAATTGAAGATATTAGATGGATTTTAAAGAATTTTGTGATGATTTTGATAGGTCCCTACCTAGTTGCGACAACAGCTAGGGGCAAGGAAGCTTACTTTTCTTAGAGATCATGCTCCAACACTATCAATAGTAGAGACAAAGCATTTATAGATAATCGACATCTATTGGGCATATCTTATTCTACATATGAGATACCATGATGCCATGCTTATGGCCCTATGCAAGTGTTGGGACGTTGATACTTGTACGTTTCATCTTCCTACCAGGGAGACAACCATCACTCTTGAGGATGTACACCATATTCTCTAAGTTCCTATTTGGGGAGAGCGGGTATGTTTCTGGGGGGGATCGATCATTCTTTTAGAAGAAGGTGGATATGCAGTATTTATTAGGTCATGTTCATGATGAGTGCGTGAGAGCATGAATCAAGCTTCCATTGCTTCTATATTTGTGAGTTCCTATTGTTAGATGGATTGTGATGCATACAATGGCTCTTGTTCTCAATCCTGATGGATGAACGACACACTTAGATGGAGTATTTTTACACTTGATTCGAGGGATGTACGAGCACATGATAGTCTATGCATGGGGCCACTGCATCCTTGCACACTTATATTATGATCTTGGAAAAATTGTGTTTCGAGAGATCGATAGCTCTAGAAGATTAGTTACTACATCTTTACCTATAGTAGGTATGAAGAGAAGAACCATAGAAAGTCCTTTGGTAAGGGAGAGATCCCCTCCGGAAGCTCCCAACATCAGGGTTGAAGCAAAGAAAATTACTAGGAGAGTTAAGTATAATTCCTTAAGGGGGTGATCCCACAATATTGGTTTACAATTTTTGGCCAAACTAGACATTGAACTAAATTTTTTAAACTAAATCTTCAATTTTGGGCACCTATAGTGGCTAAACCATGAGGAATTTGAAGATGATGCAAACTAGTGATTTGTGACACTTTTTCTATAGATTCTAAATGTAATTTTTTTCAATTTTTTTGGAATTAGATTGCACTTCTTTATCCATCTCCTTCAAAAACTAGTTTTTAATAGTAAACACCATTTTTGAAGACCAGTGTTACTGGCTAACACATAAATTTTCCTCTATGAAGGATAAAATTCATTTTTTTTCAAATTTTGATTTGTAACTACAATATCTAGTGCTTGGAATTGGTTTCATGGTATTTCATTGAATATTTTTTCTTAATTAATTTTTTAAGTCAAACCAGTTACAATTTAGACATGATTTAATGGCTAAAACATAACTTTTTTTATATGTATCAAAATTCTTTTTTTTTTTATCAAGAACATCAATATCTAGTGCATTGATATTTTTCACATTGTTTTTTGATAATCTACTATTTTTCCTCATGTGTACAACAAAGAGCTCAATATTTTGTGAAAAACCTACATTCACAAGAAATAAAAAATAAATATAAGAATAAAATTCAATTTATTTAAAATTATACTTTTTAGGAAGCTTATAATAAGGACTACATACTTACAAAAAATAAATTTTAAATGAATTCATTTTATCTTGCAAAAGGTAAATCAACAGTGGTTTTTTATCAACATTTTGATAGGTATAAAGGAGACTTTGTTATAGGTATGGTTTAAAACTAGCAAGGTTCTATCTAGGGGGGTTTGATCTAAGGTGGTTTGATCAAACCCTCTTCAATTGGAATCCTTTAAATGGAACTTTTCAAGGCTTAAATCATTATATTTTCTAAAAATGTGATTTTAGCAAAAATTGGGATCTCCCAAAAATTATAAACTAGTATTGTGGGATCACCCAAGGAAAAAGGATATTGGCACCACTGTGACAACTAAAGAAGATATGAAAGGACATATGAATACAGATGATGCTCAACATGAGCATGAGACTATTAAATTAGTGGGTGAAGCTACTGAAACATACCTCAAATCATTGACTAATTCCTTCAAGGAATACATCTCAGGGTTAAAGAACAAGTTGGAAGTGAAGCTGGAGCATGGTCAACAAAAAATATTTTTTTGGATATTACAGAGAGGTGTGCAACTACACACAATAAATTAGAAGATAGCTTGAAGGATGTTCAATCTTGTGAAATGGAAGCAAATAGTTTATTCTTATTTTGCATGAAGTGGCCTGAAACTACTCAAAGTATAAAGGATGCCATGAACACAATTGAGACACAAATCAGAAGTGCATCAAGCGATTTTGATCCAATACAAGATAGAGATAATAAGAGCTAGAATGCTTTGGTGATCTTAGAAGAAGAATACTTTACTTTATAGAGTCAAAAATATGAATTAATCAAATAGTTTGAGAATCTAAGGGACTTGGTGAAGATGAAGTACATACCTATCTCAAGTGCCCTTGTAAATCTTGATATAAAAGTTCAAAGATAAATCTCACTCTCGGTACTCTAGAAGAAGGAAAGAAAATCCTGGTAAAGCTTGAATCATAATACAGGACATTAGTAGAAACAAAGAAGTTATGGGAAGAAGGAAAATCTACTTGAAAAGAAATCTTGCAAAAGCTCAAAGAGTCAACACCCTTAGGTTGATAGTTTTCACTCTTATGCATTTTCTAAATTTTTAGAAATTTTTTTTTGCATTTATGAAGGTATGGAAGCTTTTTCATTAGAGGTATTTAGCACATTTTTCACACATATATCTAATGGGGAGTATATAGATTTTTTGCACATCCTTTTCCATTGATGTCAAAGGGGGGGAGATATTAGGAAAATTTTTAAAGAGATACTTGGAGAGATACTGGGAGAGATCCTTGGAAAGATATTTGAGATGGGATACGAGTAAGGAGGAGAGAAGGAAAAGTTTTTGAATGCATGTTTCCATCAATGAAAAATTAGGAGATTTTTGGAAATTGGAAGTCTATCATTGATGATACAGTCTGGAAACATCAGCATGAAGTGTGTGTGTGTGGGGGTATGTGTAGGATCATGATGGGCCAAAAAGTGGTGATATGATGGGTATGTGGTTGACGACTTTTTTTTACCCAAAATTGATGAAACAAAAAGGGTTTTTAAAAGAGATTCTCAACTTTCCACCAATATGAATTATGATTTATTTTGAATTTAATAATAATTATTATTCATTTTCTATTTGAATTATGACTAAAGTCCTGATTGATAGGCTAATTCAAAAACATCTATAACTTTCAAATGGTATCATATTTTTTGAATCTGAAACATGTGTCACATTCTATGCTTCACATACTATAGGATTAAAAAAAATGAATTTCATGAAGTTTTGACCAAGTTAAGGTGGTTAGACATACGAGTTTTTTTTTTTTTTTAAAGTTGTATTAAAAAATTCATAATTAATTATTTACTCGGAAAAAAATTACAAAAAAATATGCATCACATCAAGACATGAGTCCTTTACTTATATCTAAAATCCTATAAAAATATATTATCATTTCATTGTTTTTAGGGTGATCAAACATACACCTACTTATTTTTTCCCTAAAATTTAAGTGCTACTGCATTGAAATTTCAAATTTTCACCAAATAGATTTTTTTTAAATAAACCTAATAGTTTAAAAAATACATTCAATTTGCTACATATTTTATTCTTACATATTTTTGAAATAATATAGATAGCTTGTTCAAAATTTTGCGTCATATATATATATATATATATATATATTTCTTGATCTAGTGTTGTCATATATGTCAACATTGTTATGATCCTCCTAGTATATCTTGGAAGTATTCTTGATGACATATGTACAAAGAAATTTTGTTTGGAACTTAGTATGGTTATATAGGAAATTGGCTAAGTATTTCCTTTGGTAGTGTTGTGGTTTAGAGCATCAATTTTTGGGTTTGCACTTAAATGCAAGTGGATATATCACTTTGTGA
This sequence comes from Sequoia sempervirens, assembly GCA_007258455.2. Classification (NCBI taxonomy): domain Eukaryota; kingdom Viridiplantae; phylum Streptophyta; class Pinopsida; order Cupressales; family Cupressaceae; genus Sequoia; species Sequoia sempervirens. Next base: position 637,889,877 of record VDFB02270651.1, on the reverse strand, counting down.
TTTTAGATATAGTTTTGAGATCATCATTTGTAGCTATATTCAAGATTTTCTGACATTTTGTGAAGTTTCTCAAAAGTTATGAATGACAATGTTCAGCGCCATATACCCTAATTATTTTTCTGTATAGTGTATCTATGTGGGAGATTTTGCATTTCTTTGTGGATAATAATTTTATCTTGTGATGATGAAGAAAAGATAATAGATTTCAACTAAATGGGAATTTGAAGAGAGATCAAGTCTTGAAGCATACATTTGGCGAATTATATGTACATATGAAGGTTTTGTGTTTAGATCTCTTTTTCGGGCTAACCTAACATGTTTGATGTTTTGAAGAGGACAAGAAAGTAACTCTATCTTATGAGGGATTTATATTAGGTCCATGCTGACCTACCTTGATTTATTTTGAATTAAGGTTAAAAGTATGGATGAAATGTTTTGAGGATGACATGCTTAATCTTGTGTGTTACTTCTAATTAGGTTGACCTAACTGAAGTTACACTTGACATGGATATATATGAGATTAAATTGAATGATTAAGGAAGAAAAAGGTGTGGATGATATTGAATGAGATATGCTAAGTAGATTATATGTGAGTATTGAGTGGCATATGAAACATGTATGGTGTTCCACCTACATGTGTATGATGTAGAATTGAGTAGATTGTGAAAAAAGAAGAGTATTAACTCAGATTAGTGAGAAGATAATTTTGTACTTCATTAGAATTGCAATCAAGCATATCATAGATGCTATTGTATAAATTTAAATAGGTTTTATAGCCACCCCTTTTGTGTTTCTTGTCTTTCTCTATGAGGAGTGAGTTCACTTGGACAGTGAGTCCACTTGGTAGTGAGCCTTTCTATAATATACTATATTCAGTCATAATATATTGTGAGCTAACCCTCATTGTGGTTTTCCACATAAAAATATTGGTGTTCATGTGTTATGTGATCTTGTGGATGTTTCATGTTTTCTTTTACTATTGTAGTTGAATGTATGTTAACAATTGGATGACTTATTCTTAATTGGTTTAAAGGAATATTGATTCACCCCCTCTTAGTATTCTAGGTCTTGAACACCAAGAAGAGGTGCAAGGAAAAAATGGGTGCCAAAGCACTCAAATTTTTAGGTTCAATGAGAAAAGAAATGATTTGCTAACTTTCTCATCCCTCGACAGAGTATTCCAAAAGGGAAAATGAATGTTACATTCCTAGATGATTTCTTTTCTTTGTAGAATAAAGATATCCACAAAAAAGTGCTAATATGTAGGTTCGAGAACTTTACCCTAAGAAAATGATTTTAAATGAATGGATATTTGATGAATGGTCAAGACTAAATAAAGTATTTTGTATAGATCAAGGGAAAGGTTTCTTTGTAGTTATTTTTTCTTCTAAGATCTATAGGGATGAGGTTTATAAAACTAAGTCTTGCATTCTAGAAAGCTAAGGCCTGTATATTTAGCCATGGACTCCAAATTTTAACCCATCTTCTTTTGCAATAAAATTTACTCCATTTTGGGTCAAACCTCACTCTCTTCTAATAGAATATACAAAACCAAAAATTATAGAAATTTTGCATAATCGACTATGTAATTTTATCAATCCAGATTTCAAATTCTTTAACAACCCTACCTACCCAGTAGGTCTATGTGTTCTTCTAGATGAAACAAAGGAATTTCCATCATCATTTCAAATGCATTCATCAAATGGGGTGTGGGAATATTTTTTTTTATAAAATCTCTAGAATCAATTTGTGCAACATGCCATCTATTTGGTCATTTTAGTAAAGAATTTCCAAATATAGAAGTTCATTCACACATGCAACACCAGGAAATGCTAAATAATGAGCATCTAGTTGTAGGTCATTCAAAGGATGCCATTATTTTTCTTGAAATAAACCATGAAGCAACTACTATAAATAACAATCACTCATCCATATGTTATAAATCTATTATTTCAAATTAGAATAAACCAAGATTAAGGCTCCTACAATTTTTTTAAAAATTTATTATGGGAATATAACACTCGATGGTATTTCAGGTCCTCCCCAAATGAGAAAAGTTCAAGTGGATAAGTATCCAATTCCTAAAATGAATGATGGGGACAATGTAATATCTTTTCTGATGAGGTGGTTATGTATTTTTCCTCTCAATGTTTCTCCTTCATCTCCTTCCATAATTGTTTGTCAACTAAAGGATACTCTCCACACATTAATTTTTGGGAACAAGGGTTTAAATCAAAAGGGAAAAGGGGAAAAGTTATCTATAATGTGTAAGGATCAGTTAGGGGGAAATCAAATTTTGGCTATTAGAGAGACATGGCTGGCTAATTATGAGCATTCTTTTCCTAAAAAAGAGTTACTACGCTTAGAAAATAAACAACTTTGAAAAATTGAATTTTCCTTTAACCAAGATGACACACACCAGTATTAAGAGGGGGGTGAATAAGTATCCTCAAAACCTTAAACCCCTCTGAAACTTAAGACCTTCAACATAATTCAAGCTTCTTAACCAAACTAGAAACCCTTAAGTAGATTAGTAGCAATGAAAGATATAACAATTTAATCTCTTAACAAGTTCAACAATCATTAACCAGATCAGTAGCAATGAAAGATGAAACAAAGAACACACATCCACAAGATGACACTAGATTTACATGGAAAAATCCAATGAGGGAAAAGCCATGGTGAGAGTTAACTCACAATATAGAAGCTCACTACCAAGGACTTATAGGTTGACATGCACAACATTAGGAAAATATACAAAGGAATTATAGAATTGAAGCACATAAATCCATGAAAAGATATAAGGACTTGATGAGATTCACTATCTTAGAGCAGGATTAAAAAAAAATAGGAAATTTTATAATATTTATTATTAATTCACCCTATTAACTGGGACATTAAAGTGCATCTGATCTTTCTTCCACACACTTTAGCACTATTCCTATAAGATATTTAATATATTACACACTCTTACACTTTACAACTGATTTGATCTTACATTTATATCTTCTACAACATTACACACCATCAATTAGGTTGACCACAAAGAAGATAAACAATAATATCAACAACTCAACCACCAAAACATAATGCAATCATATCCAAACAATAGAGAAGACCAAAAAAACCTTATTACATAGTTGAATGTAATCCCAAAGAACTCACATGCTAGTGCTCATCAACACAAATCAACAACAAGGAAACGTGTAAATGAAATGTGTAGCACATAACTAGTTTGTCCAAAAACATACTTCTAATTAACTTAACTCAATTTGGTCTTCAACAAGATAAGATAGGACCTAAATCCCTATTAACACAACTTCATATACTAGCATAAACCAACAAGCACATAGCACAAGAAATATGACAAGCCTTTCCAACCAGACATCCAAAAATAACCCAAAGAACCAACTCAAACACATTGCAACACCAAAAGAAATAAACCAATGATGTGCAGATCACAAGGCGATGTTCCAAGAAAATCCAAAAACACTTCAAGACACTTCTTTAACATTTTCATGCCATCAATGTCCTCCGCAAACCGAACAAAAATAGAATACTTCTTTCCAAAAGAACATAATGCATAAACATGAGATACAACATTAACAGATCAACTTGCAGACCACTTCAACACACGAAACTGTTCAACCAAATATTTTTAGGATAGGGGACTCTCTTACACTTCTAGGGTTTTGCACCTAAAAAGAGAGAGGAATCCCAAAAATCTTTGATAGCTCACTCAAGAATATGCCCTTGATATTCTAATGCAAATATGATTGAAATGTATTGATGGGGAATGTCCTGGATGCAAACAATTGATATAATTTAAGATGGAATACTAATGCAAAACTAAGGAAATGTAAATTGTTTGAAAACATAGTGTAGTATCCAAGCATACACTAAATGACCTAGAAATGATCATGAAACAAAACAAAAAATTGTAGAACTGAAGATGTGCACCTAGAAATGTGTTGAGGACTGGAATGAAGACTGGAAACACTGTTGATTCTAAAATTTTGACCTACTAGGACTCATACGCCATTCTGGGTGACTTAGTCCTAGATTTAGAAAGTTGTGCTAGGGCCTGTTTCAACCAAATGGGTATCTAAATCTATAGAAATTTATGAAAAACATGTATAGTGGAACTCATACGCCATTAATGGAGACTTATTCCACTTTGGATTTTTGGAAAATCTGAAAGTGGAAATGGAAGCTCTCATGGTATGTGTAGGATCATGATGTGCCAAAAAGTGGCAATATGATGGGTATGTGGCTAACGACTTATTTTTACCCAAAATTGATGAAACGAAAAGGGTTTTTAAAAGAGATTCTCAGCTTTCCACCAATATAAATTATGCCTTACTTTGAGTTTAATAAGTAATTATTATTCATTTTTTATTCAAATTGTGACTAAAGTCTTGATTGATAGGCTAATTGAAAAACATCTATAGCTTTCAAACGGTATCACTTTTTTTGAATCCAAAACATGCATCACATTCCATGCTTCACATTCTATAGGATTAAAAAATGAAAAATTAAATTTCATAAATTTTTGACCAAGTTAAGGTGGTCAGACATACGAGTTTTTATGTTTTTTAAAAGTTGTAATAAAAAATTCATAATTAATTATTTACTTGGGAAAAATTACAAAAAAATATCCATCACATCGGGACATGAGTCCTCTACTTATATCTCAAATATTATAAAAATATATTATCATTTTATTGTGGTTAGGGTGGTCAGACAAACACATACTTCTTATTTTTTCCCTGAAATTTAAGTACTACTGCATTGAAATTTCAAATTATCATCAAATAGTTTTTTTTTTTTAAATAAGCCTAGTAGTTTAGAAACTACATTCAATTTTCTACAAATTATATTGTTACATATTTTTGAAATAATGTAGATAACTTATTCAAATTTTTACATCAAGTTGCCTTACTCTGATTTTTCTAATTTTTTTTCCACTTAAGGGCATATTTTTTCCATGATGATCCTGCACATACCCTTTGATCTGCACTTTCTATTCCTCTAGGCGTCTAGATTTGAAATTGCCAAATTTAGGCTTGTAAGTGACTTTTTGTGGATATTTTGACCTAGCCAACAAGGAGATGTCTTCAATGATTTCCAAGTCTTCAAGGTACCGAAATCTACAAACACACAAAGAAAGAGAAAATGTTGAATCTTAGGGAATAAGTCAAACCCATTTTAGGTAATTAAACCAAATGAAGAAATAAATGGAAGCATGAACATGAAATGAAGGAATTAAAAACTTTCCTTGATGATAGATCTTGAATTTCTGCAACAATGGATGAAGAATCTACCCTTGAATGCCTTAGAAAACTATCTTGATGACTTAGAATGCAAAAACCCTAGTTTGCTCAACTTGAGATGGATGATGAATGATGAATGAATGATGAATTAATTAAGGTTTAAAAGCATGTTTATATAGGAAATCCACCTAAAATTCCTGTTAATTTATCCCCAAGGCCGACATGGAGGAAAATTAAACATAAAAGCCAAATTTTCCCACTCAAACCTTGAAAATGGCCCAAATGGGACTAAGTCGCCAAGATGGGTGACTTAGTCCCACCTATATGGGACTCATTCACCCAAATGGGTGACTTAGTCCCATAGGGACTCTTTTGTCAGCTAGGATGTTGGGGAGTGAAGAAATCAAGTTTATATGATGATTTAGTTGGGCCTTTGATGAAATTAAGCCTCAAGATACACAATATGGGGTCATAGGGGCCTATGAATGGTGATGTAAAGGGTAATTAGGGCTTCAAACAAAAATTTCAATTTGAAAGTGTGATTAAATATACTCTACAACATTAAAATGAGGTCCACATAGCCTAGAAGGGCACAACATCTAATGTGAATGTGTAAAACACATTACAACAATAGATTAGAAATAGGTTTAAGTTACAAGCCTTCTAGATTAATGTGAGAATGCAATTAAATACATTTTACAATATTTGAATAAGAGGAAAATAGGTCCATTAGACTTAAATACTTAATAAAAGTCTAGAAAAGTGTGAAAGTCATTAACAACACTTTACAACACCTTTACAAGACATTGATAAATTCATTTTATTTAGTTTGAAAGGGCCCAAGACCTATTGTGGATGTGTAAAACACATCACAACACTAAATCAAGGCCTCGTTAAGTCCAATTTATCTTCAATTATTCCCACATTGAAAGCAAGAAATACATTTTTCTACGCTACATTTAGACCCCACTTCAATGAGAGGATGGACTTGCTTCAAACTCACACTAAAGTAGACATTCAAGAGAGGTCCAATTGCACCAATATGGATGAAAAAGAATTACAAAGATCAAGGAATTTTTCAAGCCCCTAGGATCCAAGATCCTAAGTCATACCAATCATAAGTAGAAGAGGAAATGCATAAGGTGAATGATTTGCAACAAAACAAGATTCACGATCATACAATGGAAATAACTAGAAGGAAGAAAAAAGGTGGATGAAGCTTTGACTATTTGTCCAACATTTTGTAGATGAGATCTAGGTTGTTTGTCTAGAAAAATGCATACTCACTTTGAGGCGATGAAACTCTTGGCTGTTCGTCAGGTCAAAATTCCTAAAAGGTGAGAAACATACACTCATGGATGGTATGCACTCACACACATGCAAGTGGTTATGGGGAACATCATGCCTCGGATTGGGCTTCCCACTCAACCATACAAAAGTTATACCTCTTAATAACTTTAATGAGAATCCATAATGAAAATGATCTCTGAGGTCTATGAGGCAATCAAAACTTCGTGTGCTTGAAACTCATAGACATTATAAATGTAAAATAGTATAAGGAATGTTCAAAGGAATTTTTCTTAGTTCATGAAAGGTTTCATGTTAGGGAACAATGTATCTAATGTTTCCAAGAGAAGAAAAGTGCAAATGCTCTCATCTTGTTTCCAAGAGAGGACAATTGCAATGTCTCATCTTGGGCAACATTGTACCTAATGTTTCTAAGAGACGAAATCACAAAAAAAAAAAGAAAAATCTCAAAATGAAATATGAGTGTTGATGTATGCCCCCACTTTAAATTAATTGTGAACACCATTACTATGTGCAACTAATTTAAAGTAGAAGAGGAAAACATGAGAGATTACTTGGAAAGTCCTATGCCAAGTCATATGTTTCCTATAAGCTACATCATGAAAAAGGTAGTATGTCACATGCGAGCCAACTTAAGGCATGTCATCCACACCCCAAGCTTTCTATTATATCTTCATAAAATGTTGACGACTAGCCAAAAGAGGCAATGGAAAATGACATATGAGGGCAAGGCTAACTAACCCCTTGCCCCTAGTTAGTGCAAGACAAGGGTGAGATGAAAAAATCAATATCGACTAGAGGGATTAGGTTCCCCCACATAAGGAAGAGCACCAAACTCCCTAAGATGTTGGATTTTACTACTCAAATTGTTGCATTCATTAGTAGCATGACTGTGAACTCTATGATATGCGCATAATGAATTCTTGTAATAGAATTTCTTTTATGTTTTTGGAGGAATGGTTATCAAGTGATCTTGGAGGAGTCTTAACAAGATACCCTCTTGATCAATGGTAGAAGGTGCTCCTATAGTTTATGACAAAGACACCTATTGCTTAGTACAAGATGTCATATCTACACAAGACTCTTTAGATTGATAGATTTTGTTCTCTCCTTTATATGAGGGTGTAAAATATAATGAATTAAAATCATTAGTATTTTGCGAGATGACATTGACATTAAGTGAAGGTGTATTTTTTTGTTTCATTTATTTCAAAGGATAACTTTCAAGACCACTAGTGTCTATCAGTTCAGGATGCACTACTATTAAAGTTGGTCTAGAGGAATCTTGTGTGATAGTGTTGGTGTTGAGTGAAGGCTTGGTGATTTCTATCAAAGGACAATAACCAAGAACATGAGTTGTTTCTTCCATGTTAGGTTTGATGGGGACACATATACCTTGTTCTCTAACACCACATCATTTTCCACTATACCCAAGTTGTTTCATAATTTCATAACCTTTTCCATAAAGCTTTTTCATTACTTTTAGATCAGGTGGTTGTTCGTTGTTGAGTTCATTAAAGTTTTTTGTGTAATTTGGTGTCTTATGTTCAGAAGTGGTTGAGGTTGATGCTTGCGAAGGGTCATCTGAATTTTGTGTTGACATGACTACTTTTTCATTTCCCTTATTTTAAACTTTATTTATGATCTTGTACTTGCCCATGACTATATGTTCAAAATATAAGGAACCCGAATCATCATCCAATACCTTCGTTATGTGTTCAGGATGTTGTTCTTTGTCTTTCTGTTGGATGGGTTCCACTTGCACAATTGGTGGCAATGTGTTTAAATGATTCGCTTTGTTTTTATCAATGTTCAAACAACTATTTGGGTCGGGGTTAGCTTCAAGTATGTTCACTTTGTTGTTGTAAATGTATTTCATTTTATGATGAAGAATAGAAGGCATGCCATTCATTGCATGAATCCATGGTCTGCCTAAAATGAGATTATAGGAAAGTTCTTTAGGCATAACATGGATTGGTGTTTCCAATGTAGCCTTCCCAACTATAATAGGAAAATTCATCACACCAAACAATTGTTTTCCTATATTGTCAAATCCATGGATAGACAAGGAATTAGGTTGAATTTTTGATTTATCCACATGCATCCTATCCAAAATATTTACACTACACACATTAAGGGATGAGCCATTGTTAACAAGGGTTCACTTTATCCCTATTCTTTTGTATTGAGATATTATTATGAAAGCAACATTTTGTTTTTTCACTTCCAAAGGGGGGAGTTCACTTTGGTGGAAAACAATGTCATTATTCAATCCTTGAATGAGGGCTAAAATGTTAGTCATTTGCACATTAGAAGAGATAGGAACTTGTTGCAAGGAATTTTCAATCATGTTATGATAGTGAGGGGATGCTTGAATAAGGTCCCACAATGATATCTTAGTAGGAGTATTCTTAAGTTGTTCGACAAGATCATACTCCTTTCCATGAGGAGGACCTAGTAAGATAGGGTTAGGTAGGATAGGATTAGGAAAAGGTAAGGGTGTTAGTGTTGGTTGAGTTGGTTGCAGATTGTTTCGAGTGTTATATGTATGAGCAACGATATTATGAATTGGTTGTTGTGACACATTATTCTTAGTTGGGTAGAGGATGAATTTAGGTTTTTTTTGAGTTTGAGGTTTGTGTGATGGTGGGTAAAGAATTAGAGGATACTTAGGATGTCCTATAGGGTATGTAGGAGGTCCATTAATGAAGGGTGATCTAACAGATACTTGTGCATTATAACCTCAGTGGTCTTAGTTTGATGTATCTCTAATAAAAGGCAATATAGAATCACCTTTTTATTGCTATCTAAGAAAGACACATTACTATTGTTTCCAATTTCTAGCACCATGATATTCTCCCTAGGAGGAGAGTTTTTAGGAGAACTACGAATCAAATGTTCTTGACATTCATGGACTGGTTCTTCTAAAATGACTTCATTACAAGGACGGCAATGATCAATGGTTTAATTATTGTTAGATCAATAAGGGTTTCCTTAGGTGAAAGGGGACAACTAAGATGCTCATGACTTCCATTGGTTGTGTTTTCTAACATCAAAGCATCTTCCAAGTACAACTAGGGGAGATGCTAGGAGAAGAACAAGTATGATTATCATGATCATTTATGACTCCATTCCTTTGTTCCCTAATGTCTTCCAAAATATGATAGGTAGGGGAAGGATCATAAAGAGGGTTGTTAAAGGCCTTAAATATTTCATCATCTAGCATCAAAATATCCTCATCATTTATAATTTCATCTTCCTCAAAATCACTCTCACAAAGCAAAGGAGAATGAAAATTAGGTAAGGTGATGTTTAGTAATGTGGCTATGAGATTTCATTCTCTTGTAGTAAAATATATTCCCAAAGGGGATGAGGAGAAGGAAAAACAAGATCCTCATGATTCTCAATGATTGTATCTTCTTTCACCAAGATACCGTTTGAAACATAGATTTTTGGCACCTACATGCTCTCTATCACTCCTAGGGTTTCTCACCTAGAAGGAGAAAGGTGGGACAAAAAAGCTTATGTTCTCATTAGAGGAAATGGAAAAAGGGATATGAAGTGTGTGTGTGGATGTGTTTAAATGCTATAAACTTAATGAAAATTCGTATTAAGGAATGTATTCTAACCTAATGCAAAAGTGCTAGAAAAAACAATGTGTATTCAAACTATTTGACTAGAAATGTAAATAAACTATAACAAAAAACAATCCAATTGAAGATATGAACCTGGAAGCTAGAAGAGGTTGGAATGAGGCTCTGAACCCTTGTAGAAGACACCAAGAATACTCACTAGGAGTGATTTTCCATCCTAGGTGAATGAGTTTTGTTTTTTCCAAAAAGTGAGGGAACCAGTTTCAGGGAATTGGGTATCCAAATATACAAAAATCACTATTCAAGCCTAGAAATGGGACTCTTTCACCATCAATGGCGAATGAGTCTTCTTTTGGAAAACAAAGAATTCTGGATAGGATTCTGTGGCTTATGATCAGCAATTCTATTTTTGAAGATTCCCTATATTTGAATTTGCAAAACTCAACCTGTAGACTCTCTCCAAGCTTGAAATAGGGCTTGAAACACCTTGAATGACTTTGATGAGATATGTACACATTTTCTAACCTTTCCATTTGATAAATTTTCATACACAAACACTTCTAAAGGGGAAAAAGATTTGAAGGTTAGGATATAGGGGTTTGCCTTGGTCAAACCCCTTTTAGGTAATTAAACCAAATGATGAAAAAAAGTAATGAAGCATGCAACAATGGAGTTGCTTACATTTTCATGATGATTTGATCTTGAAATTATATAGCAATGGAGGAAGATTCAGCCCTTGAATGTCCTTAGAAGCTTACTTGATGAATTGCAATGTAAAAACCCTAAGATGCTTGACTTGAGATGAAAGATTGATGGATGAATAATGAAGAATGAGTGTGAATTAAGTTAATAGATGAATAGATGGAAAAATGAGTTTAGAGAGGTACTTTTATAGGAAATTCACCTATTTTACCCATTAATACCTCATCATAGGCTGACATGAAGCAAAATTAACCTCAAATTTGACTTATTTTTTCCTGCTCAAAGGTCAAAATGGGGCCAAATGGGACTCATTCGCCACACATGGTGAATGGGTCAAACCTGGATTGGGATTTGTTCTCCATGCATGGTGAATGGGTCCCACAAGGGCTATTTGACTACTCAGATGCCAAGGAATAAGGAAATAAGCTCTAAAATGCAACTTTGTCAGGTATTTGATCAATTTGAACCTTGAGATGGGTTATTAGGGGCCTATTAATGATGATGTAAATGTAAAATAGGGATTGGGACACAAAAATCGATGTGAAAGTGTGATTAAATACACTTTACAACACTAAAATTACATCCACATAGCCTAGGAATGCACAAGAACCAATGTGAGTCTGCAAGACACATTACAAGACTAGTTTATCATTAAGTTTAAGTTAGGAACCTTTTAGATTGATGTAATATTGTTATAAAACACATTTTATAATGTTGAATTAGGGAGAAATAGATTAATTAAGTCTATAGAAGCGTGAAAGTCCTTTACAAGACTTTACAACACCTTTACAAGACACCATTAAAAGCATGTTATTCGATTTTCAAGGGTCCAAGACCTAGTGTGGATGCATAAAATGCCTCACAAAACTTGAATCAAAGCCTCATTAAGCCAATTTATCATGGATTAATCCCATGTCAAGCAAAGGGTCCTTTTTTCTATGGCACATTTATCCCCCACTTTAGTGAGAGGATGAACTTGCTTCAAAATCACACTAAAGTAGACATTCAAGAGAGATCCTCATACACATATGTAGATGAAAAAGAATGAACAAGATCAAAGGAGGTGTCCAAGACCCTAGGATCGAAGATCCTAAGTCAATCCCCCAAGATACAAAATTATGAAATGGAAAGGAAGAAGGGGTGAAAAGGATGGATCAAGCTTCGATCATTTGTCCAACCAGTTGTGGATTAGATCTAGGCTAATTGTTTGAAAAAGAGAATGTGTACTCACTCTAGGGAGACATAACACATAATGGTTTTTTAGGTGATAAAGCCCAAATGTACTCACTTTGGGGCCATGAAACTTCTTGATATCCACACGGGGTGATAAATCCCAAATATAAGATACATACACTAGTTGGTATGCACTTACAAATGCAAAGGTGGCTATGTGGAAAAGTCATGCCGCTAGTTGGGCTTCCTTCTGAACCATATTAAAGTTACACATGCTGATAACTTTAACAAGGTGCCACAAAGAAAAATTTTATGAACAAAAAAAAAGGTACCACAGGCATGCAAGTTGCATTATGCGAGGTGGCAAAAATGCATAAATGTAAAATGCAAAAATACAAAAATGTAAAGATGTTAAGTGTAAGATTTTTGAAGGAATCTTGTTCAGTTCATGCATGGTCACTCACATAGAGAACATTGTGTCTAATGTCTCCAAGAGAGGACCAATCAAAGAATATTATATTCAAAACTTAGGGGATGTAGTGTGTCGCATCAAGCCACCAAGAGGAATGTAGTATTTTGAGATAGATCACACTTATGAAGGACATCACACCCAATGTCATCCACAAAGTGATGAACACATTATATAAATGACAAGGCTACACTAGGAACCAAGAATGCAAATGAAATAATGGTAATGTATGCCCCACACTTTAAAGGAATTTCTACACATTGTTCTAAGAGCAATTACTTTAAAGTAGAGAAGAAGAAAAAAGAAAAAAGAGAACAAGACATGAGAGCCAACTTGGAAAGCCCTATGCCAAGTCATATGTTTTGAAGTTAGGCTACATCATGTCAAGGAAAATTAAAATCAAAGAAATGGATTATGTCACATGCGAGTCAATCTTAAGGCATGTTCACATCTCAAGCTTTCTCTTATATGTTTGTTAACGAGTAGTCAAAAGAGACAACAAAAACTTACATATAAGGGATAAGGTTGTCTAAGTCTTTGCCCCCCACTTAGTGTAGGACAAGGGTGAGCCTAGAATGGATGATGGTATGTTTCATTAGAAGCCGTATATGTCGAGGATATTGAGAAAATTGTAATAGGAAGTGCTACAGGTTGTCAATTGTTAAGTGAAGTTCTTTCTGCCAGTGTGTTCAGTACATTGTTGTTCTAAGGTTGTCGACTAAAGGGTTTCTTGTTGAGTATGTCTAGTTTATCCACATTGAATTTCAAAGATCCGCATGAAGAGTTGATCGAGTTATGGAGATTCTCATTCTAACAGTTTTTCTGTCACTTCAGTTAGTGTTCCTGATTGAAGATTTTGTTATTTCAGTAAGTTCAATTATTGCAGATGCTTCTCTTGTGTTTCATGATGCTTGTGGATGTTTTATTTCATTCTCTATCTTTGTGGCATGTCTATATTCATCATTGTGCTCATGATCTGAGATTTTCTCTTGCGTGTTCATATTTTTCATGGTTCTTGGCCGACAAGTTGTTGAAGCATGTTGTGGACCTTCGAAGAGAAATTAATTTAAGTGTTTTCATGTTGGAGATGTTTTTTTCAATCTTCACTATGTTATGGCTGACCTTGATTGATTGACATGAATAATCTTTTTTTTTTTTGGGCTGATTGTTTGTAATTATTTTATTATCTTTCTATGGCTGACTTATAGAAATGTAATTTC